>CM053611.1:21219499-21260175 GCA_028646535.1 Procyon lotor | reverse complement strand
TCTCCTCCTCCTCCCCTTCCCTTCTCCTTATCCTCCCCCTCCATCCTCCCCCTCCTTGCCCTTCTCCTTGTCCCCCTCCCTCCTCCACCCCTCCCTCCTCCTTCCACATCACATTGTTTACTTATGTTGAACTTTCAGACAACTGGAATTCCTCAGTCATTTTTCATATGTGCTGGTAAGCTTTGTTTCTCCCTTTCTGTCTACAGACAGTTCCTTCTCTTGGATATTTCCCAATAAATGTTTTTCATTGACACACTTTGCCACTTTTGGGGCTTCTTAGCCTGTTTTTCCCCCCTTTTCCCTTCCTGCTCTGTGATATTCTCATATTCTTTCCCACTACGAATGCCATGTTTCAGTGATTGGAGGAGTTTGGGGCCTCATCTGTTTGGTGAACTTTCTTGCCCATGAACACTTACGCCCACTCTGACTCTCTCGCATTCCTCACGCAGGCACACTCGTTCCCTGCATCCCGACCCTGCTGTCCTCCACCCTGGGAGGTGTCCCTGGGTTTCTTGCCTTCAGGCTCCTCAGGGTCTCCCCTGCATCCTACACTGGGATGTCAGAAAATTCCACCCCTGGGGAAAGTAGGAGCACTTTCCAAAAAAAGGTCCTGTGAAGGCACTTGGGGACGCTTTACTCCCAAGAGGGAACACTGACCAGGATGTCTTTTTGGCTATGATGGGATCTAGTAGAAAAGTTTCAAGTTACCGAAAGAGAGAATATGTTGTAATGAACCAAATACACTCCCCTTAATGGAAGAAGGGATGTGTGTGTGTTTTTAAGTCGCTGATAATAATAGCAGGGATGGCAGTAATGGTCATTACACACCTGGCACCGTGCTCTGTGTTGTACACACCTTTGTTGTGTGGTCTAGAGGGCAACTCACGAGGAGCGGGTGTGCAGATCTCAAAGCCTTGGGGGGTGGTCCTCAAGGCTGCCCTGATCACCTGGCTGAGAGCAGAGCCAGGGTGAGACCCTCCCTGTGCAGGCAGGGACTCTGAATTAGGAAGTCATGGTTTCCCACAGGACAGTAGGGAGCACAGTGCTTGGGATCGTGGCTGTGCCGTTGTTGCTGCCACTCTGGGCCTCAGTTTCCCCCTTGGTAAAGGGATTGAATTAGATGTGCTTCAGACTATTACCAGATACATGTGTCTGCGATTTGATATCTCTGTCATTTTGGAGCCCGCTTCCTTTGGGAAACATTGTTGTCACAAGAAAAAAATTGCCTTCTATCAAAATGTTTTCTAGTCTTGGACAAAGTGAATGAATAGAGTTAGTGCCAAAGATAGGAAACCATTACTACAGGAAATGGAGGTAGAGATGAGGGTAAGGGGTGGGTGGGTCGGTGGACTAGCATCTGAAACTGAACAGGGACAGAGTTCTTAGGGAGCTGAGAGATGATCCATTGGGTCTCTACTCTGCAGTCTAAGCCTGCTGGAGATGATGAATGTCAAACTGGTAAGGGTCCTCCTTTAAGCCCCAAACTCAGAAACTTGCATGACAGGTTAGAAAGAGTCCCCAGCACCATTTAGCTCACCTCTTCATTCTATGTCCGTGGCACTCCCAGCCCTTGGAAGACGGAGACCTCAGAGGCCATATGGCCCAAGCTTCTGGAGAGTTCAGATTGGGTGGGCCCCCAGGCGTGCTCTCCCTGGTACTTGTGCCTTTGAGAGCAGGCGGTGCTGGAGCAGGGCTTTCTTTCGGAATATGGAACTCGTAAGAATACTCTTTTAGGGGTGCCTGAGTGGCTCAGTCGTTAAGCGTCTGCCTTCGGCTCAAGTCATGATCCCAGGGTCCTGGGATCGAGCCCTGCATCGGGCTCCCTGCTCGGTAGGAAGCCTGCTTCTCCCGCTATCATTCCCTCTGCTTGTGTTCCCTCTCTTGCTGTGTTTCTCTGTCAAATAAATAAAATCTTTAAAAAAAAAAAAAAAGAAAAGAAAAAAGAAGACTCTTTCAGTCTCTCTTCCCACAGCTCATCTGTAGCCTGATGGAATGCAGCATAGTCAGGACAAGGAGTCCGGAGCCCTCCTGTGGCTTCAGGAAGTTCCTCTTGTCCATCTACCCCAAAGACCTGTGATTTGCCAGCTCACTCCACAGTTAACCACTTTCTTAGTAGGAATTAACGAATCCAGGGTTCTGTGCTACTTCTCAGGTGATAAACTGTGAGAAAGGGTACTCGAGATTTCCTAGCTTAGGTGTAGGGAAAGCTTGCATAAAGTCCCATTGGTAAGAGATGTTGAATTTTTCGCCCCAAAATAATTTCTAGATAGTCCCCAATTTTTGAACTGCTCTTTTATTCATTGTTAGGTTGGTGTTTTAAATGTAGAAAATTGTAAATGCCATTTAGATTTCCAGGCTGGCCTGCTTAACCCATAACACAGCTGAAACACTCTCTAGTACCATGAATCATAATGGAAAATAATATTTCTGCAAATGAGGGTATAGAATTGAAGTTGTAGACTCTCTCTGTCTTAACCACGTTTGGAGGGCTGTCAGCAGTCCCAGCCAGAACATAAACACATTTATACTGAAGTGTGAAAGCAGGATGTCCGATTAATCTTGACTCTGATAAGAGGGAAGTGAGGAAGGAGCAAGAGGTTCCCGGTGATCGCTGGCCTTGGCTGGGGGAGCAGCGAGGAGAGCGGTGCAGTTGAGGGTTCTTGTATGCATAGCCCTTACGGTCTCCCATCTGCATCTCTTCCTGGGTCTTATAAATGTCACGTGGGCCAGCAGGTCCCGAGCTGATAGGAACAAAGTGGGTAGCAGGCAGGGAGGACTCTGGGGCTTCCATAGTTTTGAGCAGGAGAGAACCTGTTGGCAGCCTGCCTTCTGGTTCAGAATGGGTGGGTTGGGCCTGCCGCGCCAAACAGCTTCTGGTCCTTTCCAGGCCAGCCGTCCCATGCCCACCAGTACATCAAGAGCTGGCCTTCTGCTGGGCACAGGCTGGCCCAAAGCACCCCTTCCTCCAGGGGCACCATCCTGTTCTTCTAAGATGGGGAGCTAAAGCAGTCAGAACAAGGAGACTGCAGGCAGTAAGGTCCCTCACTACTGGCCCAGACTGGGCACACTATGCCCTTAGGAAATTTAAATCCCTCTACTCTCTTGGCTGCTTCTCTCCACCAAGATGTGTAAATGGAGATTCCCAACTTAAGAATTTATTTGTTCTTCCCTAGGTGGATCCCCTCTCTCTGCCTCTCTCCTTCCCTTTCCTCCCTTCACACCCCTACTCCCCCCCTCCCTCCCCACTGCCCCCTCTCTCCTCCCCATCTGACTTCCCTCCCTGTCCCTCTCCTCCTCTTTCCTCCTCTCTCCTCCCTCCTTCTCCCCCTCTCTCCCTCTGCTGCTTCCCTGCATCGTGCATTTACTAAAGCTACTCACTGACCATTGGAAATGCCCAGCTAAATCCTGAATGCTGCGTAACTTAAATTCAATTGTACCCCAGGAATTCTGACACAGACTGTGTTTCCCATTGATTTAAAAAATTAAGACTTGGTGATATAATGTAATTCATTATTATGTAATAAAAGCCTATTATAGATTGTAATTTTTCAGTGACTAACTCAGTTTTACTTATTAGTGTTCATTTAAATCTTAGCTTATTATATGTTTAATACTACAAGTAGTAGAACCATTTTTCTTCAAAAATCAGCCATTTGGATTTTATTCATCAATTTAGACAAGACTTTCTTCCTTCCTCTTCCTCCAAAAACATTCAGATAAGTAAAGTTTCCCTACGTTTAAAGCAGTGATTGAATAGGACCAAATTGGAGGATGATTAATTTTTGAACCAGGAGCACCAAAACTGGATTGCATTTTTATTATTTTCAAAACCTGACATTCCCAGGGCCCTTTAGTAGAACCTGGGCTTCCAGAAATAACCACCCAGTGAATCCGTTCAGTGCAGAAATGAACCAGTATCTTGAAATGCAACTTCAAGATCATTTCCATACCAAGCTGCAGTTTCATTAGGAATGTTCCCTGATTTACATTTTCTGGCTTTAGTAAATTCAATTCAAATTTATTTCCTCCTAAATGAATTTTCACTACCGGAAGGCCCTAGTATGGAAATGATCTCCTGTCATTATGTGGTTTGCCTGCCCCGGAGGTGAGATGGCCTTGACCCTGGAGTGCTGGCCATGGCCTGGCGAGTTCCGTGAGTTACCTTTCCAGGTCGCGCAGGCGCACACCCACGGCTGAAGCAGGAGGGAAGGGCACCCTCAGGAAGGAAGGTGCTTGTGTTTGTGCTTGTGTTTGCCCTTTAGGACAAAACATTCCGATTCTGCATTTCAGCCAAAAGGATCTTTGAAGACAGCTGGGGAGCTGCCTGCCTTTCTCGCTGCCCGAGTGGCCCTCCTCCCCCTCCCCCCAGGGAAGTGGCTTCTGAGGAGGCCTGTGAGGTGTGCTGCTCTCCGCTGAACCAGAGGCCTCCCCTCCGAGGCTACTGAGATGTGTTCCTCAGGCACGAGGATGACTCCCCATTTCAAGATCCCTTACTACTCCAGATAGTGGAAGCCCTGCATGCGTGTGGAACTTGGCATCCCCAGGTTCCTCCATTACTGAGTTGTGAAGACTTCAGATTTAAGAAACAGCAATTGAACCAAAATTGGCAGAAGAGGTGAAATCCTACAGTGCCTTTGATAGGAAGTCTTCATTTTCTCCTCTGCAGCTCTCTGGCGGCATGCGGGTGAGGCTGTCAGAGGTGGGGGGGTCAGATAAGGGGTCCCCGAATGAAGGGAGAAGGACAGAGGACCCGCCCGCTCAGCCCTGCCAACCTGGCTGCTGGGACCGCATTTATTTCAACAAGGCCATCAGAAGGTGACGTGCCAAGCAGCACATTTATTTTATGTGATTCTTAGTTTTCATGGTAAGGGATGCATTTTGAGGTACTCTTAAATGTTCTTAAGCATATATTATAAGCTACCATCTAAAACTCTTGTCTAAACTTGTCCTGAAGCAAGTATTTTAGCTCTTGTAAGTTAGGTATTGGCCACATAAAGGTGTTTCTCCTGATACTTGCTGCGAGTTTTTACCCTTTGACCTTTGCCAGGTGGCTCCAAGTTCTCTCACCCCATCATGTCCATCATGGATGGCATGGAGGCATGGATCCTTCTGGTCGCTCCTGCTGGGTCATCTTCAGCGGGGCAGCTTCGTGACGTTGTGAGATGGCTGTAGCTATTTCAGAGAGCCCAGGCCGAAGAAGCAATGTCCCGGGCCTGGAGGCCTCTCTCCCCTGAGTGTCTCTGAGAAGCGAGGAAGCTTTTCCCAGAGGTGTCCAGCATACTCTGCCATGTCTCATTGGCCAAGAGTTGGTCACATGTCCCTTTAGCCAGGAGAGTGAGATTGTCTTGACGGGTTGAGATGAATTAGGACTCACCTCCATCACTGGGAGAGGACTGTCACAACCAAACAGAATCTAGGCCTTTCCAGCCGGGGAGAAGGAGCGATGGCTTTTGGGCAGCCAGTGATGCCACCTTCGTCATCAGTCTTCCTGGACTCAGGGAGGACTGTCCACCTACTTATTTTTTTCAAGAGTTCAGCTTTTTTTCTTTTTAAGATTTGTTTATTTATTTTAGAGACAGCACGAGCAAGGAGAGGGGCAGAGGGACAAGAAGACTCCCCACTAATCATGGAGCCCAATGAGGATGCAGGTCTTGATCCCACAACCCTGAGATCATGACCTGAGCAGAAATCAAGGAGGCGGCCACTTAGCCAGCTGAGCCGCCCAGATGCCCCAAGAGTTCGTGTCGTCGTCACCAGACTCTTCTGATTCTTCCTTTGCTTCCAGCTCTTTCTCCTCAGCTAGGGCAGCCGTGGTGGAGGGAGCGGGATCTCCTGCTGGTGTAGGTCCCCCAGCCCCTACCTTGCAGCTGAGGCTCTTGATGTTGCATAGGCCTGGGCCCCTGCACACAAGCCCGGCCACAAAGATTCAACACATCAACTCGCTGCTTTAATGAGGGCATTGATCTTATCCTCCGTGACTGTCAACTCATCGTCAGTCGGGATGAAGGCCGAGTAGAGGGAGGCGAGCTCCAAGAAGGGGGCTGTGGCATGGGCACATTGCTGGCCCACGGGTAGAGCGAGGGCCTTACCCCAGCCCAGCTTAGCTCCTTTAGAAAGACCGAGCACCTTCTTGGCAACTGAGGAAAAATAATACTGCCAATTTACATTTTTTGAGTCTTTTGCCATGTGCAAAAATATGTGGGTTTTTCTTCTCTTTTAAGTTAATAATGATTAGAGAAATGATTCATTGCTGACCTTGGGCCTCTGCTTCTCCTTGCCTGAGCTGGACAAGGTGGAGTCCCTGTTTTTGGTCGTTGGGTTGACTGACAGGATTTTAGAGTCAGAAGGCCTTTAAGAATGTGCAGCTCAAACTTCCCGTTTTACAAATAGAGAAACTGAGGCTCCTGCTGTGAGGACCTGCCTGGTGTCCCATAGCTAGTTTAGCTGAGTATGCCTGTGATGCCTCGCGTCTCATTTTGTGTCTTTTTTCTACTTTCACGAGGCTTGGTCTCCTTGCCTTCCAGAGAATCAGTGCTATTGCGCACTTTCAAGCTTCTCTCCCTGTTAAAACTGGCCTAAGAACTAAAGAACTAGATAGCAGTCATTTATAGCCCAGCATGAATATTAGATTATTTCATATTTTAAGTCTTCTCTTGAATCATTTAAACATATTTCAAGCATTTATTAACAGCATGAGAATTATTTTGGGGGTAGGGGAATTTTAGTTCTCTCCTTGGTCCTTGGGAATCACACTGGAGCCTCGTCTGTCTTCTTAGTCCTGGAAGGCACAACGATCTCAGCAGCCACAGCAGAGAAGAGGAAGGGATCATGCTTCACTTAGAAAATGCATCCTGCCTGACACCATCCTTAGACCCTTCATTTGATCCAAACATGTTTTGTGAGTAAAGTGCGAGCTCTGTTGTCTTCTCTGTAAGCAGAAGGCGAGCTGAGGCTCGTGGATAATGGGCCCCAGGCCCCAGGAATGCTCCAGACCCCACAGAAGAAGATGTGTGTCTGATGAAGTCCCTTGTGGCCCACCATCCAACGTAGACTTCTCTTCTCCATAAACAGATGCCCTGTATCTGGAAATCTAAGTGCCCTATCACAGAAGGCTAGAAAGCCTATTTGTACTACAAAAGTTTTGGTTTTTGTTTTTTCCATGCAGATAAAATCATCAGGGAGTCCCCACAAGAGGAGTAGTTAGTGTATTTACCCTCAAGTATCTACCAGTATGTTTAGAAAGTGACTTGACTTCCACATTGCGTGCTGTTTAAAGCAAAACGAATGTAGTCTTTCCCTCAAAGGGACATGTCTCTGGACTCTTCAGACCATCAGGTCAGAGAAGCAACACGCTAGTACCAAGAAGGTGGTGTAGGCTATAATGTTTATAGTCCTGTCCCCGAGATGTCCTCCCCCAGGGCCATTAAACGCTGTGGTTACTGCCTCTCCTTCTTCCCCTTCCACTAGCTCCGTTCAGTGCTGGGGCATTTGGGCTGAGGCCATTCTTTGTGAGGGGCAGTCCCACCCATTGCAGGGTGTTTGGAACCCTTGGCTTTCACCCCCGCTGAAGTCCCTATCCGGGTACGGTGACAACTGGGAGAAGGTCCATTCAACACAGAACGAACTAAGAAGTTAGAATTCTGGGGTCCGGCTTATTCCTATGTGCAAGCCTGTCCCTTCCTCTGTTTTTAGGGCAGTTTTCTGACTCTAGAGGAGGAGGACACTTCTTTTTGGTCACCTGGCTGCTGACACGTTCCCGTGTCAGTCAGTAAACAAATGACAAAAACACTGATTATCGTCCCTCCCCACTTTACCTCTCCCTGCACACCCGTGGGCCTTTCACTCATGTGTTCTGGATGCATTTTTCACACCAGCGAGATTGCTAAACAGAGCCCGAGGGGGTCGCGTGGGGTACTGTGACTGGAAGACCTTCACAGACGGTCTGCTTCTTACCACATGTCAGGGTGCAGAGCCCCAGGCTCTGTTCTTCGGTGCCCAGGCGGGCATGTGACGTCTGCACACCCACCACTTCAAAGGGGGGTGCGGGGTCAGGGAGGCTTGGCAGTTTCTTGGACATCAAACAGCACTTGCAAAACAAATTTGATGAGTTATGAATGAATCAGAACCAGACGAGTTACATTTCTCTCTGAATGCATATTTAAAACTTTCTACACACACACACACCAGGGAACGTCCGACCCTTCCCAGAGGATGAGGGATCTCAGCCACGTGTTCTGCAGGGTTTGCAAAGCCCGTCATTTTCCACAACATAGCTGCGTCCTCATCCCTTCCCTTTCTTTGGCTGCTGACCATCCTGGAAGGTCATGCATTTGGGCCCCTTTAAAGGGCTGAGTGAAACAGGCTTCTGCACATTCAACTGGGAAACCTCTGTGTGTGGAAGTTCAAGGTGCCCTCCCACCCCCGCCTGGAGAGGCTGGGTTCTCGCAGTGCCAACCTGGAGATAGGCTGGTGGAGGCGGGGGTTTGGGACGTGGCAGGTCGTGGTGGTTACAGGGAGGCGGCCAACAACACTGAGGCGCTCACTCTTAATTTGGCTTTCTCTTTCTTATCCTTCTATTCAGGTCTCATTAGCTGTCACTTCTTCTGACAACTCTTCCCTAAGCTCCTATTCTAAATCCTCTTTCCTTTTATAACCTTTTATCTCACCCCATCTTGCCCTTTTCTCTTGCTCCTGTCTCTTAGAGAACTTAAAACAATTTGTAATTATGTATTTATTTGTATGATTATCTGTCACCCCGGTAGCTGGCTGAGGTTGAGGACCTTACCTTCTCTCTGCCATAGTGTCCTCAGTACTTAGCCCGAGGTCGGCAGGTAAGAAATAGTTGTGGGATAAATAAACAGTGACAGTCCACTCCTCTTGGGTTGATGATTTTGAACAAGGGGGTAGACACAGGGTTTGGAGTACATGGTCTGTGTTGGGGATTAACCTTGACCTGGGGGTGTTCAGGGAGGCAGGAGGGCGAGCTGGCCATGCCTGGGACTGCCCTGTGTAAAGCAGGCAGCCCGCTTGAGGACCGGTGCTTTGTAGGAACGCCGTGCGCTGTAGAATCCAGGCCTTGGGATGAGAGCCAGAGGGAAGAAGGCCAGTTGACAACTTAAACGATGTAGATGAGTGATTTCGGAAGCACAGGGTAGTATTTTCAAAAATAAAATGTGATGCTGGGGGTTGGGAGAATGGCCATGCCTGGGGGTTGAGTGTCCTTCTGACATGGGAGAAGGCACTACGGACAAGGCAAAGGGCTCAGGCTTTGCCCATAAGCCCACCTATGATAACTAGATTTCACCACTGACCGGCTGTGTGGCTCTTAGCCAAGTTGCTTACGCAGTCTGCATTTTTACCTATAAAATGGGGCTGATGGTAGCTCCCTCTCTGGGATGTAATGCATATTCAATGAGCTGACATGTGTCCAGTGAGTGTTGGTTCTTAGTTGTTTTTCTCTTTTTGAATAGCCAGCATGGCCAATTTAAGACTTCTCCTGCTCTCTGACTGGTCTCCTCTCATTTCTATAGTTGATGACCAGATATACTAACTCTCCATCCTTAGGGACCTATTGTGCGCCAGGCCCATACCCATCATTGTGTTAAGGGTGGTAAGGGTTCAGAAGAAACAGGTGTCTCCTACAGAATGTCTCCCCTGTTGACATACTCCTGGGGGAATATAGCTTTGCTTCTAATTCCCCATTTCATATTTTATACACAGCTGGGAATAAAGGGATTTTCAGTTGATATTTAATATAGGAAAAGTGTATATTGCTATCCCCCAACCTCAATATAACATTTTAAAGACAAGTCTCAAGTTATCTTTCAATTACAATTGGTGGAACACGAGAAGCATTTGTAGGTGTTTCGTAGAGCCCACTGAGTGCCAATAAAGGGGATGTGCTTTGGGGCTGTTTTGGGTTCAAAGAGGGGCACGTGACTATGTCAAAGGAACATTCGTCCATTCCCCATGGGAGGTGGCTTGGCCACTTGCGTTGGAGGATCTACAAAACCAGTGTAATAGTGAGGTAGACCAGACTGCTTTTCCAACCCCCAACACAGTCTTCCTTTCCCTTTTCCTGACTGCCAACCTTCCTAGAAGGAGGTCATCCATTTGGGCCCTTTTAAAGCTCTGGGTGACAGGTGACAGGCTTCTGCACATTCAACTGAGAGATCGGGAAGTGCTATTTTAAACACTTTCCATCCTAATGTGATCTTTTATATGGTGGTTATGTGCTGTATGTACTTTGCTTACATTTTAGGAAATACATTATATTTTAGTTTGAGGTTGATGTAATGTGACACATTATAATTTTTTCTATTTAAAATAATGGGAAATAGGTTACCATTTTGCACAGAACATCTTACTTTCAGAAATGGATTACCAAAATGTGCCTCTTCCCATGTGGTTCTTGTCTTCAAAGAATGTATAGTCTAGTTAGGGTGATAAGACAAACAAGAATGGAACTTTCTCGTAAGGAACGTAATATAAGATGGAATACAGTTAAATTGGGTGTGGGAGTGTGCACTCTGGTCTGTTGATTCTGTAGGGATTGGAAAAAGCAGAATCCCTTGAGTGGGGGGAGATTCCGGAGAGGTTTCATGGAGGGGACTAGACCTGTGGGGGCTTTGAGACAGTCAGGGCCTAGTTAGGATAGGGATCAACTTACAGGGCATGGCTGTTGGAATGTCAGGCATTAGAAGTTCCTTCCAGTGAACATTCCTCAGATACCCATAATGCACCAGTACCGTCTTAAATATAAAGTGGTAAGCCAAGAAACATAAAACATTGTGTGATGCCAGCCTCCAATCTCTTTACGGAGAAGAATGAGAGACATGTACATTGAACACACACACAGACACAGCATAATGCAAATACAACAGTTACAACATGCTGAAAGAAGGGGATGTGTGCCTGAGGGGTCAGCATGGCTTTGCCCAGGATCGCTGTCTTAGCTGAGATGGTCTGAAGGCAAGATCATGACTAGGGCTGCACACATTACTAATAGCTGGTTCGACAGCACTCATCAGAATGGACACCACTGGCTAGGAGAGCTGGTGCAGGGTTCTGGAGCCTTCTGCCCTGCCTGGCATAAACCCTCTGTTTAGTGGATTCAGGGGAGGATCCGGGGCACCTGAGGAAGGGGACCTGGGTGGTGCAGGGCATTTGGGAAACTCAGGGGAATGGCTGTTTACCAACCAACATGGAGGTGTCCGAACACGTGATGGTTAGTTTGTACTTACCATACCTAGTAGCAGAAGATCAGCCCAAATTGAAACCTGTGGGGTGAGTCAGCCAATGAAGTCAGATTATCTCCCTCTCCTCACCCCACCCCAGAAAAAAAACATGTTTCCCTCATAACAAATAACTTGGTTTTGGGGTTTTTGTTGTTGTTGGTTTGTTCTTTTGTTTTGTTTTTTGGGTTTTTTTCGAGGTTGTTCCACTTGGCTTAACCTGAGAGTCTAACTTAGGGCCTGATTACCACCCCCCCCCCCACCCCACACAGAAATAATGGAGAAATGTGATTCCTTTTCCAACTACTCTGAGCATTTGAGTTACTCTAATCCAAATTCTGCCACCACGCGAGGTCCCTGCCTCAGACCCCTGGACCTCCCCTGCATCCAGTAAATAGAAGATCTATGCCGAGCAGGGCAGCCCTGGGCCAGCTCTCCTGGCTGGTGGTATCTATTCTGACAGGTGGGTGACTTTCAAATATTGCTCCCTGGTCTTTAGGCCTTTCAGTAAGAAGCAACAAATCACACCATACCCCACTGAAGTCTTGGTTTGGGGTGAGGTGTATTATTGTTAGAATTGTTTTCCTAAACACAGTAATCAAATACCTTTAAAAATTTTGTAAGCATGGTTGAAAAAAACCCCAAATACCAATAATTCTCATGAACAATAAACAGTCGGAAGCGGTCTGTCAATGGTTGTAGTCATAAGAAAATCACTGGGAGGAGTCATCACGTGCCTGAAATTTGATGGTTCTGGGAAGACAAATGGTGTTCCATCTGTGTGCATACTTGTATCCGAGAGAAAGAGAGAAAGAGACAGAGAGACAGAAAGAGAGAAGGAGATAGAGAAAAGGGTGTCTGCGCCACTCTGTATTTTGGGCATTGTTTCATAAGATTCTTAACTGGCTTGTATCACCATACACACAGTGTTCTATTAGCAGTTGTTTGGCCAAGAATAAAGAATTGCTAATTATATTTTAGAAATACAGTTTAAGGAGCTGAAGTTTAAAATAACTGTCTTGAGCTTCAGAAAACTCATCTCTGGAAACCATCCACAGAAGGATATTTCTACTTTCCAAGGGGGTCTGGTGGGGCAAAAACAGGTCAGATTTTTCTACTTTTCAGTCAGTGGCCTCCTGAAAGGTTACTCATACATTCCTTTAAAACACTAATTGCCTCGTTTTTTCAACAGCCAAGAGCCATCCAGTCCTCCAACCAAATTGTCACCTAACATCAGATGGTTTAAAATCCAGTTATTTTAAGTGATGCATACTCTTAAAAATATATGTCTGGTTATGTTGTGTATAAGCAGCTCATATCAGAGATGCAGCGAGTCAAGCTATATAAAATTTAGTAACACATGCCAGAGGAGACAGAGAAGAGAGAGCGGGGAAAGAGAGAGAGACTGACTGATACCCTTATCCTTTCCTCCAGGAGAGGCTTGCGTTTTACTTTTAACCCGTTTCTAAAAATGGCAAATGCAAAGTAAGAAAACAAGTTTATCTGTTGCAGGAAGGAAGGAAGGGCAGGGAGAGGAATCCAATCTTCAGCTTGGTGTGATTTTATTTTTATCACACTGTTTTTGCCACAGAACATCTGGGGGGAGTGGCTAGTGCAGGTGGGGTCTTACCCGTGTTTCAACAGCTTCATTAGGGTCATCCTCAGAGATCCATTTCCCCAGGGCCATGCGGGAAAATACGTACTCTTTAGGGTAGGATGAAGTAGGGACGTATGAAAGCGTGTCCCAAGTAACATGTTGGCGATATTGCTAAGAACAGCAGCACTCGGGTTTATGCTGTCCTCTGAGGGTGTGCAGGTGGCTCTCCTTGCTTCTCTTTCCTAAGAGGAAGCCTGGGCTTGGTGCAGGTGCCTCAATTCTGAAGTCTGGGGAGATGATGACGAGTGAGGTGCTTCAAGTTTAGGGGTGGATCCCAACCCAGTCCTTGCAGGGCTAGGAGTGACATTTGGCCCTGCACCTATGAACTCAAAGGCAGTGATGGGCAGAGGTGATCAACCTTAGACTGGTGGGATCTCAGAGAGCTGGGCCCAAGTTTCTCAGTTTGGCAGCATCCCAGTAATTCAAGTGTATTAGGGGAAAAAGCATTAGGTTAGATTTTCATTCACTCGTTCAGTGAATTCAATGTCTATTTCTTGGTCACCTGTGCCGTGCCCAGCACAGTAGTCCAGCCTCTACTTGGGGCACATTGGAGCCGGCTGCCTTGTCATCTCCATCGGTTCAGTAGCCCCTTCCCATCGGAAGCTGCAGTTGTAACTAGGTGTTTCGTGCTGTAGAAAAGGAAGAAGGAATATAGATGGGTAAGGAGCACCAGCTGGGATCTTACATATCAGTGTGGTTGTGTAGTGATGGTGAGAGCCGTCTCTTGGGTACCTTTTAGCAGAAGGGAACATAAAGCTTTCAAAAGAGCCCATTTTCCAGTCAGTGTCAGGCCTGACTTTCCATTTGTTTTGTGATCAAGTGAAGGACCTGCTGAAAACCCGGGGTCTGGATGGGCATCGGCACGTGGGTGCCTTCAGCTTCGGCACTGGGAGAAGTCCATTGGGCAAGATCGTGCTCAATTAGGAGCCCTCCCCAGTTCATCAAGTCAGGGCCATATATAATTTGGGATTCTGTAGCTCACAGAATGCTACCCCACTTTCTTACACTTGTAAAACTGCACTCCAGTAGTATTTTCGGATTGGTCCGTGCTGTGCCTGGCCACGAGAACATCAGGCCCTATGGATACATGGTCCTCCTCCTAGAGGGCTGGGTGTCTGACTTTGGAAGAGAAGGAATATGAGCATGAACTTTAACATCTCTAGATAGACAATGCTGAAAGCAGATTTGATGGGCTACTGTGGCTGTAGTTTTGTAAGAATATGAACCTCTCTTGAGTTTTTTTGAAATACAGCCGTCATGAGCATCACTATTACTTATTTGTGAGGACCCTACCTGCTGATTCTCATTCTCTCAAGAGCGTAAATTAATTCATACAGGTTTGGCCTTGCTCAGAGGCTGGGATGGGGAGGGGGATGATCAATGGGACTTGCTCTCAAATCCCCATTTGTTCTGTTCCTTCTTTTACTTGTCATTCTCTCTGCTTCCTTTATGGTATTTGCACAAGCTTGGGGGACCAGAGGCAGGAACTGGCGTTTGGATTAATGGCTAGATAATCCAGAACAGTCGAAGAACCAAGAAATAATGTTTATGTTCTGTTCTGGGTTATATATTTTTATGGGGTGAAGGTGAGAGAAATAATGACTTTAGTTTCTTAAGTATGTACTTCTTGCACTGATATTAAAATTAGCTACTGTTTGCATTTTCTGAGTGTATGGTAAAGAGAGAGAACTCAAGGATGAGTCTGGTGGAATGAAAGAAACCACAAATTTAGTTGTTGCTGCTGGCTTCACTCAAAGTAGAGATTCGAATTGGCACATACTATCTGAACTAAACAAATTATACTTTAAAGAAATTAGGCAGGTCTACATTTGAGGAAATCTCATTATAATTACTAGTAAAGGAAATTATTGCCAACAGAATTCTGGATTTTAATTTATCGGGTCTGAACCTGTGTATGTGAAAACTTTTTTTTTTTTTTTTGAGACTAGAGACCTGGATAGAGAGTAGGATTTGGTTCTTAGAAGGCAGAGCTTTGAATTTTGGAAAGAGAGGTGTTTTATCTAGGTCATGTATTATTACTGTTAATATCTTTGCCATTTAACCAGAACGCTGTCTCTGCCGTGTTTGAGGCGCTGCTCCTTCCTCACTCCCTCTTCCCTCCACTGTGTGTGCTGTGTGCGGACTGTGTGTCTGGGGTGAGAGCAGATGCTAAGGTTATGAGAGCGAACAGCCTGGTGTGATTTCTACCTTTGTGAAGCTTAGGGTCTGACGGGAGAGACAAACAAAGGAAACCTGTAACCGTTGGACATTTGCATTTTCTCCTCTCCTCCCAGAGCCGGACCAGAAGACCCTGTCCCACTGCCTGTCCCTTGGAGCTGTTTACAAATTGCTTCATGATTTTTATCATTACGCGCTTCTCCATTTTGGAATTAGTGTGATGATGGCTCGTCCTGCAGCGAGACCACAGTTAGAAAGGAAACCATGACCCACTCATGCTGCCTAACCCGGGCTCCTGACTTCCACAGACTTCTCTGGAGCTGAGGCTTACTTAAATATGTTCCCAGAGAGAAACAGTTAGGACAGGGCACCTGCCACTTCCCATTCTTTCCGAGGCAAGGAGTGGGGCGCGGGCCTGACCGCCCTGCAAGGCCCAGCGTCTCTCTGGAGTCCGGGCTGACCTCCCAAGGAGGGGAAGACACCCTCCTGGCTTTCCTTTCGGCTCTCCTGCTGAGGTCATCTCCGGTGCTGCTCCTTAGCGGGCTTCGGGTGGGAGCCCTCACCTGTGGCCAGGTGCCTGGGCGGCAGTGGCCAGGGAGGGGCCCTCTGAGCCCCTGGTGTGGGGGCGCCACCTCGTGGGGGCTGCGGGGTGGGGAGCAGCCGTGGGGGGCCGGCTGGGGAGAGGGCCGGGCCGAGGCGGAGGCGAGATTATTGCCTGTTACACATGGACATCTAGACGGGGGAAGAAACATAACGGCTTTATTTTTAGGCTTTGCTAATTCTCACTCTTCTCCTAGTTCGCTGCTACCTGGCAACAGCTCATTGTCATGGCAACGCCAATGTTAATGAGTGAAGCTCTCTGTGTGTCTGTTTTCCCCGGTGCTCCGTGACAGACGCTGGGCGTGGAGCTATCTTTCTGGCCATCAGAGGCCCATCAGCGGCCTCCCTTCTCTGCCCAAGGCCTCCCAGGCCCTGTTGGTGAGAGAGAGGAAGGAGGCAGCTGACGAGCGATTTATGGTGTTGCTTACACATTCCTAAGGTAGTCTCCATTTACAGATGGGCCTGCTGGCTTCGCAGGCGGCCCCTCCTCTCACGGGCCCCCCTTTCTTTACATTTTCAGGGGCAGCCATAGGCTTTTGAACAATAACCAGTTTTCTCAGGTTCCAGGCACCTCAGGATTTGGGCAGGTTTTTCTGGCACCTTCTCAGCAGTTGGTCAGCAAGGCTCTGAATCCTGGGTCCTGAAGGGAGGGGAGATTGTTGCTGGTCTCGAGGGAACCAGGGCCTTACAATCCGCAAGGGACCTCCTGCACCCCTGGCCCGCAGGCTGAGAAGTGGTGATGCCACCTTACCCTCTTGTCTCGGTTTCCCTGACCTCAGTTGATAGAGGTTATCATCTATGGCCTCAAGGTCATATGTGAGAAAGAGCAGCAGAGTGGGCAGCCTCTTTGTGCCTCAGTTTTTCCATCTCTAGGCTACCCTTCGTGACAGTCTGCTGAGCAGGGATGCGTGTAAAGTGTTCTGGGTGCCCCCCTCCCTGGTTCTGTCATATGGGTGGCTGCCCACACCTCTCTGTGCCTCAGCTTCCTCACTTGTGAATTAAGGCTAGGCATCAGATAAATGTGGGTCAGGTGGCTTAAAACAGTGTCTGGCATAAAATAAGGGCTCAATAAATATTAGTTATTACCTCGGCCTTAATTTAATCTTCACACTAACCTTGTGAAATAAGTACTGTTCGTATTCTAAAATTGCAAAGAGGGAAACTGAGGCACAGAGAGGTGAAACTGGAAGTCACTGGAAGTGACAGACTTCAGGAGCCTCGGCCCAGTGAGCTTGGCGGTGCCTGCTCTCCAGGCTGCTCAGGGCCGCCGTCCTCATAGCTGTAGAGAGGCGCTCCCTGCTCTTGCGGGTGTGCACGAGCACTTTGCGCTCTTTTGATAGAAGGTGCTGTGTGAACCAGAGAGTTGGAATCAGGACTAAGTGTCATCTCCAGGGAGGTGGCTCGCAGCCGGTACGGCTCGTCTTGAGGTGGGCCCTGCACGGCTCCGTCATGAGCGATGGAGTCAGCACTGCTCGCAGCCACCTCTCCACGGCCCTGGACTGTTCTCGGGACACAGGGTCCGTGCGACCGCCTCTCACCGGGCCACTAAGCACATCACCACTTCCGTGCTCCTGCTGGCTCACCTAAAACTTTCAGCGCCTTGTAACAGCTCTATTTTTTTTCTCATAGTTCTAAGTAAATTATTCCATGTATTTTTTAAAAGGTAGTAGCAGAATCACATAGCACAAAATAAAAAATACACAAAAGAGCTTTCTGTGAAAAGTCTCCCCTTCCTCACTCCTCGCCTCCAGGGCCTGTCCCCGCTAGGAGGCCTACACGTCAGAGAACATAGAGATGTGTACTCACTTCTTCACCCCGATGGCAACACTCACACATTCTGCCCTGCATTGTTCGTGCCCCCACTCAGCTGGACCTGGGAGACTGCTCCGTATCAAAACACGATCAACGAGGGGGGACCTCAGTCACTTCCACCGGCCAACTAACAAGTTTTATTGGGTTTTTATTCTAGGTAAATAAACTCGTGAGTAATTGTGATAGATGCTGAGGAAAGCAATAAGTTAATAGTAACAGTTTTCTATTATTGAGTATCACCAGGATGATAATACCAGGGTTCTTTTGAATCGCTCAGCCATTTTTTCCCCTCACCTGTTACAAAGCTGAAATCCAAAGTCGCCGAGCTAAAATTGAACCTAAGTTCATCTGTGTCCACATCCCTGTGCCCTTTTGGTTACACTGTGCTCCTTCTCTTATGTAAACATGCTCAGAAGTGGGTCTCAGCCACAGGCTGGGCTGCAGGAGCCCGCT
Source organism: Procyon lotor (assembly GCA_028646535.1). NCBI lineage: Eukaryota > Metazoa > Chordata > Mammalia > Carnivora > Procyonidae > Procyon > Procyon lotor. The sequence goes on along the minus strand of CM053611.1, from coordinate 21,242,241 downwards.
CCCTCTCGGTGACCTCACTCCTCCCTCAGCACTACGCGTTCCTGTAGCGATGGCATCACTAAGAGTCCTCCTGTCTGACCCACCTTCCCTGCTCCTGCAGGCCTGGCTTCATCCGTGGGCAGACACTTCCGCTTAGCAAACAGAATTTATTGATGTGTGAGGTTCATTTGAACTCCATCTCTGCCAGGCTCTGCCTCTGTTTCTTTATCCATAAAATGTGCAGAGCCGTCTCTGCACCCCCCCCAAAAGAGATTCTGAAGAGGTGATAGAAGTCATGTTCAGCATCTCCCCTCCCGTCTCCTTCTGATGTCACAGAGGGGTGTCCTCTGAGTCTGGATTCGAGCACCTGGAGAGTGGGAAGTCAGGAGGCAGGAGGTGCGAAAGCCTAGAGACGATTTGGGAGCACTTCACTGCTAATGCTTAGTACACACTCCACCAGGATTTGCTGCACAAGATAGGCAAATGCATATTTTGGGTTCCCTGGTCAGAGAAAGGTCAGAGACATCCCTGTCTGAGCTCCCCAGCTTTGGCTTTAGTCTGCTTTCTGTAGGTCTTCATTTTCCTTACCTCTCATATTTCCCTTCTGTTCCCTTCCATGAGCTTGCACACTTCTTAGGATAGACGCTGATCAGCTCTCTTGGCGCCAGGGACTTTTGGGGGCCAGCACGCCTGTGAGGGCAGACAAGAGTTCAGAGGTCGGCTTGCTTATCCCAGATCCCAGCCACACCCAGGCAGGTCCTGTCTCCCCGGCAGAGTGCCCTCTCCCTTCCCGCTAGGCCTGGCTATATCATATCCCAACCCCTCTCCTGCTGCTGCCCCCCCCACCCCCGTTCTGTGGGCGTTCTGCAGGCATCCTGGCTTCTCTAGCTCACACTCATTCTCTCCTTTGAACTCCTGCTCTGGTTCCTGTCCCCCAGCCTACATTAGAATTTTATGTGGATGGAGGAGTGGGCCCTGGGAACAGAGCTCACCTGCCTATTGGCGTCCAGACCTGTCCCAGCCCTTTAGATGCAGGCCCTTCAAAGGGCCCTGTTCTTAGGTCTCTGGGGGTCCGATCTTAGGGAGCATGAAGTGCTGCTGGGACAGGAGCCTGGATGGTCCTTCCAATATCTTGTTTGGAAGGCTCTCCCCAAAAGGGCAGATGAACCCCAGGGTGAGGTGTGAAGGGCCTTGGAGCCCCAGGTCTGCCCGCCGGGAGAGGAAAGCCCTGTGGGGGAGCAGGAGAGGGCGAGACTCGCCTAGGATATGTCCTGCCACAGCCTCTTTGGTTGTGAAGCTTCTGACTGATGTTTCGAACTCATCTTTTTGGTGAAGTCACGATGCTCCCCTTTTAGCGACACCCTCTATTGTCGAGAACTGAGCGATCAGAGAGATGATGACTTCTAGCGGGCTGGTTGTAGAGGGGAAATGATCGAATTTAGAACCAGACGCACCAAAGTAAGTACCCATGAGCCCTGGGTGAGAATGGGGGGAGGCCAGGGCCTGGGGGTGTTTTAGGGTCAGAGGAATGTGAGCATGGCCCAGGTCCTCTGTCTCCTCCAGCGAGTCTGGGGAACCAGCCTCCTCAGCAGCCTCCTTCCCATCCTGGAGAAGGTCTGGACCCCATCTTGGCGCCCCCCTCCTCTCTCTCCCACCCTCCCTCCCTTCCTGTTCCTGCTGTCTTAAAAGGACTAGATTATAATTCCCTTAAGGACCAAGTAAGCCCAGAAGTGCCTCCTTACCTGCTTACACATATCAACATTCCTTCTGAGAAAGAGGCACATTCTTGTTGCGCAATTAGAAAAGGCTTGCACTGAAGGAGGCAGAGCTGTGCACTGACAGTTTCGGGTTGAGCTATAATCAAGCAAATGACTAGGGTGGTTGGCTGGCCAGCAAATCCTTTTCACTTCTGTTAGGAGAAAAGGAGTTCTTCACGGGGCAGAGATTTTGTAGAGAAAGAGAAGGGACCTCCCCACCCAAAGAAGAGAGTTTATAGCAGTGGTTCATCCGCAGAATAACTGGGGAGAGGGGAAGCTTTAAGAAAAAAATCCCCTGCCTAATCTAGAGATTGGGATTCAGACATCTTCAGCTGGGTCTGGACACCAGTATTTTTTAAAAAGCACCCCCAGGGGGTTCTAATGTATAGCCAAGGTTGAAAAGCATTGGTTTTCAGGTGTTTAAAGACAGAAGGCAAAATGTGTAGATCTCAGCATAGAATTTGCTCATTTCCCAAGCAAGGACCAATAGAAGACCTATCCTAATTTTAATCTACAGTGCACATTCTGAGAGTCTATTTCAGGATTTAAGAAGTTTGGGTACTTTAAAAAAAACTCTTTGTACACCCATGTTCATAGCATAGGTGTATTCACAATAGTCAGCTATTCACAAGAGTCAATTATACTCACAATTATTCACAATAGTCAAAAGTAGAAGCAGGGGTGCCTAGGTGGTGCAGTTGCTTGTGCGTCCGACTCTTGGTTTCGGCTCAGGTGGTGATCTCAGGGTCATGGGATCGAGCCCCGTGTTGGGCTCTGCACTGAGCACGGAGTCTGCTTGAGATTCTCTCTCTCCTCCTTCTGCCCCTCCCCCCACTTGTGCATGCACTGTCTTTCTCTAATAAGTAAATAAATCTAAAAAAGAAAATGTGGAAGCAACCCAAGTGTCCAGGGACAGTTGAATGGTTAAACAAATTGTGATATATCCATGGGGGAAAAGGGAAGGAGGAGGAGGGTGCGACCCAGGCTACAGCCTGGAGGAACTCGAAGACCTTACACTGGGTGAAGTAAGCCCCGACACAGAAGGACAAATACTGTGATTGCATGTACAGGGAGTGCCTAGAAGAAGCTAATTCACGGGGACAGGAAGTAGAATGGCGGTTTCCAGGGGGGCAGTGATTGTTGAACGGGTCCGAGTTTCTGTCCTGCCAGATGAGGGGTATTCTGGATGGACGGTGGCGGTGATGGCACAGTGACACAAATGTACATTAGTGCCTCTGGCCTGTGCCCTCCCAAATAGATAGGATGGTAAATTTTATGTTCTGTGTATTTTGCCATAATTAAAAAAATTATTTTCAGATTCATAAGAACTATCTGTTTTAATATTTTGGAAAAATAGAAATTGATAAAGGAGAAATCTTAAAAATACTCGGTATTTAGATATGTTCTTTCTTCTGCATGTGTGTAGATGGGTGCACATGCACAGACACTCACACACACACTTTAGATCCTATTTGAGAGAGAGCTTTGCACCTCAGGTTTTCATTTGGACCTGCTCTGGCTTCTTGGGGATGGCTCCATTTGGGGGAAGGGCTAAGGGAGGTCATGGGATAGCTAGGCAACACAGCACTCTTGGCTTGGGGGTCAAAGCCAAACTGGACTCATCTTGTGGCTGTGATGTTCAAGATCTGTATGACCTTGGGCCTGATTCTGAGCGTGTATTTCCTTGGGTCAGGGCTGTTTTGGGAATTAAAGAGAGGCCAGGTACCCTCTCTGGCCCTTGGGAAATGGCAGCTGTCCTTGAAAATTCACTGTAGGCCTCACTGACAATGCAGCCTGGTGCTTGTCCTCCCCTCAACTTCCCCGAGGCCTGTGGGCCAGCCTTGACCCAAGATTTCAAAAATCCCTAGGGCTGCCCGCCCGGTGCCAACACCCTAAAAGCGCCATGCCCTTTCTGGGTCTGGTGGCTGCACCCAGAAGGTGGGCATGTTGGTGTTGGGTTCTCAAGGTTTCCCCTCATGCCACCTGCGCCGACAGTCTTTGCTTCTTCTAACCTTTCTGCTCCCGATGCACAGCCCTCAGCGGGCGTGTAGTCACATTCACCTGCTGTGGGAGTCCAGACTGCTTGGCTCTCCTGCTGCCTTGTTAGGACCCACACCAGCAATGCATGGCCACGTCCCAGTGGGAAGCTCTCCGTCCATGGCAGGCTCACTTACCTTTTCTAGGAAGTTGTTTCCAGTGGTTCAGGATGGTGGTCACAAGGAGCCTGGAGAGGCTCTGCTAGGAACAGAGGGGTATTTTCCCCTCAAGACAGGGCTGGGGGAGGAGGGGGCAGGGGCCAGACGGCCCTGTCCATGACTTCTGAAGCTCTTAAATGAGTGCAGAGGAAACAGATGGATGATAAGACTGGGGAAAGGAGTTCTAAGTCCAGCTCAGAGCTGAGCACATCTTTCAGCTGCCAAATGGAAGGTCTCTATGTGGCAATGCTAGGAGGGAAAATCGAGTTAGGCTGGCTTGTTCCAAATAAAATGCTATATTTAATTTCACTCTGGGAAACATTTGATGTCCGGGCTACTGCAATATGTGAAATATATTTAAGAAGATCTGTTTTGTTACAATAGCGGGGAAAAAAAGAGGGGCAGAGAGGTCCTCTTATCCACCGTAGTTTGCACATACAGGAATCTGATCATTTCAATTAGTTTTAATCACCCAGCAGCTGCTGACCATGGGTTGGCTAGTCCATGTCTAGCAGTCTGAACGTTGTTGTATGAGTTATATATGTTTCAGCATTTCAGTCTGGGAAATGCCACCAAGGAAAACAAGCCACTTGGCACGGGAGGGAAGCTGTTAGTGTTAAAAAATCAGTGATCTGCTTTTGTGTGCTTGACACAGGGGAGGAAAGGTTGCATTAAACCTGGGCTACATTAAAGCAATCTGGCAGGGGCGCCTGGGTGGCTCAGTCGTTAAGCGTCTGCCTTCGGCCCAGGTCATGATCCCAGAGTCCTGGGATCGAGCCCCGCATCGGGCTCCCTGCTCGGCAGGAAGCCTGCTTCTCCCGCTACCATTCCCTCTGCTTGTGTTCCCTCTCTCGCTGTGTTTCTCTCTGTCAAATAAATAAAATCTTAAGAAATAAATAAATAAATAAATAAATAAAAATGAAGCAATCTGGCAAATACGTGTCTGTTTGTTTGTGAAGTCAGCCTCGTGGAGTCTTGTTTCCAGAACTGCTGTGCCCTTTGAGATCGTCCTGAGCACTGTGGTTTTGCACACTTCTTTTTCTCAGTAGAGGATTGCCCTCATGCCTGTGTGGGCTCTGCAGAGAATTAGGGACAGAGCCCACAGAACTGCTTTGTTTTTCACACTGTCCTTGTCCCTTACGGCTTCCACGTGTCTCTGTCCTCACTCTGCTCTTCTTCTTTTGGTGTGATGTCAGAGAAGCTCTTCTCCTCTTACTCCCTCATGTTATCTCCCATCAGAGGGTCTCAGGCCAACTAGGAACTAATAAACATTTTGTTATTGTTGTTCTTCATTTATTGAAAAAAAAAAGATACAGAATCAAGTGTTTTCAAGGGTTATGTCACTGTCTAGAGTTTCAGATAAAAGTGGTCAAGTCCATCTTGCGTCCAGCATTTCTGGTCAGGCTCCCAGAGGGAGCACTCCAGCCTTCTTCCCCAAAATTGGGTTGGCTTTATCCCTTCACGATGATAGCGATTAGAGAAAGAAACACATCTTTTAAGACGACTGTTCAGGTTTCCCTTTGGAGCACCTGAAACCCTGGAAGCATTACCTTTCACACACACCAAGGGCTGTATTATATCTGAAAAGGATTTTCTGCAGCGCTCTCTGAAGAGGGCAGGGCCCTGGGAGGGAGAAGAGACACGCGTGGTGTGGCCTGCCGACCCCAAAGGGGAGCCCAGGAGAGTGGCTGTCCTTGACGAGGACCCTGACGCTAGGTACTCTCCAGATGTTGACACGAATAGGAAGAATTCTACAGGGAATGCTGCTCTCGATAGTAGAGGGGGTTTCCTGCTCTTCAGAGGTGGGGGGAAAGGGTGCTTTGTCTCCTGCACCCCAAATCAGCAGGAGCTTGTGGAAGGGGTGGGGGACTGGGAATCTGGGCATCCTGGTTCTCAAGCTGGGCTGTAGGCGAGCTGGACCGTTTGTTGTGTAAAACGCCCATGTCGGATGGGCGCATGTTGGGATCTTGACATAAGCCGTCTGATCCATGATCTCAGCGAAGCCCGGTCTCTGATCCATAGGAGTGGGGACCGCAGTGTCTCAGAGGGTCTTTGGGAGGCTTAAAGCGGTTGTGTGTGTCAAACGCCAGGGGAGGTGCTGGCTCCCTGGTTGGGGCTCAGCACGAGGCAGGTGGTACAGGCACAGCCGCTGCCCACCCAGGATGTGCTCCCCGCGCAGCCCCCCAGCCATTGTCATCTAGAGATCTACCATCTATGTGTCACACTCTTTTGTTTCTAATGACAGGTCACGTCTCTGGATAGTGGAAACCCGTTGTATGATCCTATCTGTAGCTTACTAAGCTAGACGATTTAAATATCTCTATAACATGGGAGAATACACTTTCAGGTGTTTTCCTGTATGTTGTAATGTCTTATGGTAAACTTGCCTTTTCTTTTTTGAGGTGAGTTTTGAAGGATGCAGTTTTTATTTGTTTTCCAATGCAAAAGGCCCTGCTTCTGATGCCCAGTTAGATGCTGCTGGATCTGTGTGATGCCGGTGAGCCACCCCCGCCTAAGCTCTGCGGGGTGCAGTTACCCCCCAGTCTTGACTTTATGGCATCTCTTGTCTTTTCCCTTTGTTTCTGGAAGGGATCAGGTGATACATTTTACATTAGATTTGGCTCCAGTATTATGCTTGGTTAGGGCCATACCAAAATTACTCTTCCATGCGTTCATTTACTCAACAAGTATTTACTGCGAACATCTGATTCTCGGGCCCACGGATGGGCATGGGTGGTGCAGCGGCTGGCTAGAGTTTACATTTTCTGTGCATGAAGGAGAAGGGGAAAGGAAGGAGGAGATAGACAGTAGAGTAGCAAGCAAATCAATAAGAGATTTTCCTATTGTGACTGGTGTTGTAAGAAAGGAATCTAAGAGACACAAAACAAAGGGAGGGGATAGCATGACTATAGTGAGGGAGTTACTTGAAGTCGGTGGCCAGGGAAGACCCCTCTGGGGCCGTGATGACAAAAAGGAACTAGGCTTGTGAAGAAAGAAAGGAAGAGCTTCCTGGGACAGAGAACAGTAAGTACAAAGGAGGTAGGACAAGCTTGGTGTGTGTCTGAAACAGAAGAGTGAAGCTGGCACATAGTGAATGAGCAGGACGGTCATGGGTGGGGAGGTAGGGAGGGCAGGCAGGGGCTAGATCATGACTAGGAGGGAAGGTCACATGTTTATTTTGTTGGAAAGGTCATCTGCCTGTAGTTTGGAAAATGGACTTAGTTGGGGAATGGGTGGGTATGAGAGACCAGTTGGAAGGGATGGAGGCCAGTATCAGGTACCAGCAGTGGAGGTGAGACAGGTGGACGTGATTTGCCCCCGGGAAAAATGGGATGTGTTTTGGAGGCAGAGCTCCTGGGCAGTGGGAATGGTCACACTCACTTTGGAGGCAGTTTGTTCAGAATGTTCAAGAGCCTTAAAATCTTCATTCTTGGGCTTCTGGGTGGTTCACTTGGTTTAGGATCTGCCTTTGGCTGAGGTCATGATCCCAGCGTCCTGGGATGGAGCCCCAATCGGGCTCCTTGCTCAGCGGGGAGCCTGCTTCGCCCTCTCCCTCTGCCCCTCCCCCCTGCTCATGTTCTCTCTCTCAAATAAAGAAATAAAATCTTTAAAAAAAAACCACCTCATTCCTTTTAGTCCAAGAATTCTATAGGATTTTATCCTATGGAAATAATCAGATACACACACATAGACTATTTATAAGTATTTCATTATAGTCTTATTCATAATAGAGTCAAACCTGAAATAATGGAAATGCTGTCCCTTATTCTTCAGTCTCTAGGGGTTTGGTTGGCTATGTTAGGATGCATCCATGTGATGGAACACCAGGTGCTATTCAAGTGATGATGTGGAGGACATTTAATGGCATGGGAAGATGTCGATAGATAGCTAAATGGAAAAATATAGAATGGTATCCATTTCATAAGACATATAAACTCTATTTACATCTCATATAGATATAGACAGAATATACTATATCCTGAGAAGTCTACTAGGGTATACACCAGAGTGTTAATTATGAGCCATTTTCAGGGAATGAAATTATAAATGATTTATTTTCTGAATATGATTCTTACCAATTGTCTATAATAAACATTTTGAAATCAAAAGTAAAAAACAAGTGTTATTTTAAAAAAAGTAATGGGTTTTACCATGTCTGATTATATAGAATAGTGAATAAATCGGTGAGATAATAGCCCTTCTAAATACCCTACTACTCAGAAGGCGGCATTTGTCTTCAGAAAGTTCTTGTTGAGAAAAATGTGGATCTTGAGTCAGTAAAATGGAGTTGGAGTCCTAGCTTTGCCATCAATGGGCTTTGGATCTTGGGCACTACGCTTGGCCTCTAACACAGAGACCCTTGGCTTTTTTGATTTACAAATGGAAATGAACGATCGTAATAATGAAAGCAGTAATAATGTTTTCGTGGAGTTGTTTTGAGGATTAAGTGACAGGGATGAGAAAAGAGTTTCTAGGAGGAAAAACACAATATAAATCTTAATATCCCAGTGTCCAAGTCTTCACACACAGACACGACTGTTGGCACAAATACATTTGGGGATGGGTCATTTGTGGTGTGCTATAGTGCATAGCTCATGCAATAAAGGGCCATGCTTTGACTAAGCGTTAGGCCAGCTCACTTCTGATCCCATGTCCTGAAAAAAGCCAACAATCTGAACTTAAGGTACCATTAGCTTGTCCCTAGCAGCAGGCAGCTCTCAAATGACGAGTGCTTTCTCATTCACTGGAAAGCTCTAGATGAAATGCCATCTCAGCAGCCACTGCACCCAGAGCCCCTTTGATATATCACTCAGCTGTTCTGTTACATAAACCTATTGGAAATGAACCTGCAAAGGAGTTGAGTGGAGGGAGGTACCAGTCAGAATAAGGATGAAGGAGAAACACTGCTTCTCCGTTTAAAAGAGATCTTTGCTTTTTAATGGACCCTGGGATCTGAAATGTCACGGTCTTTATGGAACAGAATGGATACACATGGAGACACTGATGAACAACTCACAGGCACTTGATTTTTAAATTCGTAAATTGGGACAAGCCAGGGACATAGTGCCTGGCTCTGAAAGACTCCTAGTGTATTGGACGGTGGTGTCCACATTAGGATGTCTCATTGGAGAGTTACCCCTCCAAAGAGAAGCTGTAGAGAGAAAGGGTCCCTTACAGTGTAAGGGTTTGAGCCTCTGTTTTCAGGTTGGGATTTCTGGGAAAAGGGAAATGAAGCAGCCACGACTGACCTATCTCTGAGGTTGATTTCTTTGGGGATTCCCAGCTTCCTTGAGGCGGATACAGCACACACCAGTTGCGATAAAGGATTACTGCTACTGGGTTGAGTTGCTGTGTTGGGAAGAATATTGGTGCCCAGCAGTGCCTCCTGGCTCTAAGAACCCTAGCCTTGCCATTTTGGACAGCTACCCCAGGAGCTGCCAATTAGGTATGCCAGTAGTGTGGTTCCTTTCGATGTACCATTCGTCATCCTTCCTATGGTAGATAACCCTACCATCCCCTTGTTGAATTATACCAGAAGGATAATAACAACAGTGACATCTGTGCTGGGTACTGTGCCAACTGCTTTATACACACCATCTTGTCTAATCTTTGCATTAATTCTGGGAGGTAAGCATTGCTGTGCCCATTTCACAGATAAGGAAATGGAATTAAGCAATGTGTCCAAGGTCACAAAGCTAAGAAATTACTAATCTAAGGTTTGAACTCAGGCCTCTCTGACTCCAGGGTTCACGATCTGAACTCCTCTATTATCTTGCCTCTTACTGAGTTGTTTTTCCAGCACTACCAGTGGTTTTGAATTCGGTTCTACCCCACATACTAGGTGCTATTTAGGTCAAATAAATAAATAAATAAATAAATAAATTGTGGTTCCATCCCTTAAGAAACTTATGTATATTATTATTTTTAAGAGTTTAGAGAAAGTCTATAGCAAGAACCCAATAAATAATTTTTGAATAAAAGTAATATATATGTACATTCTGGATTACATTACAGGTACCTACAACTACATTCAGAGTATGATGCATCGCATAAAAGATGTACGCATAAAATCCTCTGGGGGTTTAAAGAAGGAAGGGAACACTTCTGTTCAGGGATATCAGGAGAAAAGCAATTTGAGTGTAATGTCTACGATGGGCTTTACAATTGGTAGGGACTGAGATGGGTAGCAAGGTGAAAATTGCCAGCTGGCCTTGATTGTTGGATTAGAAACTGAACCTGCTCCCTACTGATTGACTCTTGCAACTGCTCCCAAACCCTGGTTAGTTTCACTTTGTAATTCAACTTCACAGTGATATTCAGAACTTGGAAATAGAGTTTTTATTCTAATAAACATGGTTGGTCTCAAGAGACCTCGATGAAGAAGTAGGATTTCCAGTCTCCTGCTCACTATCACCTGTATGTGAGTGGGGCACACATCTTTATTCCAGACCTCTCTCAGGTACTTCTAATCCACCTGGCCAAACACCTCAACTTGGTTATCTAGACATTCTCTTAGACATAAGTCTAAAACGGAACGAACTACCTTCCCCATTTTCCCTTCACCACGAGCACTCAACCTCCCAGCCTCCTGTTCTGACACCTCATGGTGGTAGCAGGGATGGTCAGTTACACTGTATTTTAATATTAAGGGAAGGATACAGTCTTGTTTTAAGAGGTGACTTTGGAGGTCGAGATCTTTTGTTGGCTCAGTTTGGCATCTTGGGCAGCAGCATAACTTGCCATCAATTTCCCAATGAAGAAAAGGCAACTTGGCCTCTTTTGTATAAGCGAATAGAGAGGTGTTGGAGATAATTAAATTGTAGAGCACCTTGGGGTCCAGAGATGGGAGGTCACATGTAAACACTGCTACGCCACTGCCGCTGTTGGCACGCGGGGATGGTAGTGTATTTTTGCTTACAGAGTGATTTTCTGGTGTTTGGGTGAAAGGGACAGTGTATGCCTGAGCCAGCTGTGACGGCTCTTCTAGCAGCATCTATGAAGTGCTTTCTCTGCCACCCGAATTTTGGAGGAGCGGAGTACTTTTACGTTTTAAGGTGGCTTTTTAGAATGAACAAGTGACCTGTAGCACTCCAGCCAGAAGAACGTGCAGGTCGTCAAGCCTCCCCTTCTGATTTGCTTTCCGTTCCTGTATAAGTCACCTCACCTCTCTGCTTTCTGTTTCTCCATCTGTGAGACATTGCTCGCTTCGCCAGGATATCTTCAATCTGAATAAGATAACGTGTGGGAACTCTTCCAGCTGCTGCATCATTAAAAAGCATTTATTCATCACTTATGTAGTGTTGCCCAAAGAGAATTATAAAGACTACATTCCTGCCTTGCCTGCTAGATTCCATTCTAATATCCTCTTAAAAAGGCAGAAATTAGGCAGCTAAGGAGAGCAATAATTCAAATGCTATCTTTGTGTTGTGAGATACAAATAACAGTAGCATAAATAATTAACGAGAACTGAACTGGGAGAAAGCTGGTTATCAAGATGGAGCTCACATCAAAAATCTACAGATTAAAGGGGAAGTTCTCACCTGGAACTGAGTCTCCAGGAACCTTATTTTCTGTAAATGAAATTGCCAGACATCGCCCCTGGGACCTGAGCGAGGGGCCCTCAGTTAGGAGGTGAGGGTAGGGCTACAGAGGAAGTCCTCTGGAGAATTTGGTTGGAGATTCTGGTTGTTTAGGTTTTTGCCACTGGTTCTTCTTCCCCAGTGCAACTGAGATTCCTACGAAGGCTTACCATCCTGAAGAAAGGAAGACCTATGCCTTAGAGAGGGTGTTCTAGGGTAGGAGACAGTCACCATTTCACTTTCTGAACATTGTGCTCATCACATGGTAGGTCTTCATGAGAATGCGATCTGAATCAAGGGACATGGGTGAGGCCCTAGAAGGCAAGGCAGCCCAACAAGAGCCATCAGCGAATCATCTGAGAGGAATCATCATGAGGAACTTTCACGAGCCTGTATAGTTTCACTTCCCGATCTGTTAAATGCTTTGAAAGGTTGGCCTTGGAGAGAATGCCACTTGCTTCCCCAATATCTAGATTACTTACTAAATCTCTGCTGCTTCTTAAAGAAGCTAAATAGTGCGTGAGCACGCGCGCACACACACACACACACACACACACACACACGCATGGTTTCTTCTTAGAGGTGTGATAAGACCTGTCAAAAACTAATTAAATTAGCTGTCATTTGTGTTTCTCTTCATAGTTTACAGCATCCTTTGACTGCTGTGATCTTCTCTGACACCAAAAGCCGGCTCTCATGGTAGTCGGGACCATCACTGATGACTGCCATTGTGTGTCTGAGGAGACTCAGAGGTCAAGTGACTTGACCAGGGTCACACAGCCAGTGTAGATCTAAGATGGAGGCTGGCTCTCTGAACTCTGCATTCACTCTGAACATCTTGTCTTTCTCTCTGGAAGGTCATCACCATTGACCTAAGACCACTTGTATTGAAAGACCACCTGTCAGTGACAGATTTTCTGCCCCAAGATTTCAAGCCCCGTAAGATATCTGGATTTCCTCTCAATATCTCACGTTTTAAAATTACTGTTTGTCCCCACAGTACTCAGTATGGTTAATGACTGACTTGCTGCTGCTAATAATTACACGTGTCTTTGTTTCCTCTAAGGAGTTTCAGAAGAGAAGCCAGCAAGCTCGGAACTTGTCCTTCACTGTACTTGGGTCGTAAGCAGCTATTAAATACATGGAGCTTGACTCTCATCTTCCTTTAGTTCTCAGGCTCTCTCCCTGGTATTTTTCAGCAGAAGTTTCGAGTATTCTATTGGCATTGGGAGGGCTCTTAAGAAACAGCCTGTGGTAGCGCAAATTCTTTTCTAACAAATGCCCTATGTAAGCAGTAAATCTGAACGAGCCACCCCTGGATCCCTGACCCTGTGGAAGATGCTAACCTTGCCTGAGGCTTAAACAGGTACCTGTCCTGGGCCCTAGCGCAGATAACGTCCTTGCTGCTGATGCTGTGGCCCCCGTGTAGGGACAGGATCCCATCTAAGTGTTCACTCCAGAACTTCTGGGTGGGCCACTGGGCTTTTCCCTGTGCCCTGGCCTCCTCTTTTTAGCAAATCACCCTCCTCTCTGAAGGTCTGTCTCCCTGCATATGCCTAGGACCTCCTTCTAGCACCCCTTCTCCCACTCGCTGAGGCCACCTTTCTGGAAAAATGATCCTTGTACGTCAGTACCGTTTTTCCCGAGGACATTCACATTTCAAGCTTTCAGTGCGAAGCGGAGACTCTGTCCAGCCAGAGGGCTCTCCCAGACAGGCGGTGCCGTCTAGCAATGCACACGCTGGGCTTTGTGGTCAGACCGACCTGAGCTGGAACCCCAGCTCCACTTCCAACTAACCTTTGGCAAGTGCCTCAACCTTCCCGAGTCTGTAACATGAAGATAATGGAGCTGTGCTGTTGTAAGAAGACCACACGAAGTTCTTGGCTGTGCTCAGCTTGTGGAGAGTCACTGTATATATTTCCACAACACTTCCCTCCTTTCCTCCTGAGGAACCCATGAGGTGTCTTCATCCAGCTTTCTATTTCAGGCCAGTGAACAGTGTGCCAATGAGGCAGGAGCCAAAAGTCATTTAACAGCAGCTATCACTCCTACCTGACAATACACATCGAGTGTCAATTTCTTTCTGGTTTAGTATACAGTATTTCATTGACTCAAATGAGCACCTTCCCCTTAAATTTCAATTTCTCTAACATTGGGATGCATTTTATAATTGATAGGGTACTGTGGTTTAGTGAGCTGCATTTTTTCTTTCTTTTTGGCCTGTAAGATAATGGCTGTGTCTCATAATCTATGACTCCTTCGATTTGAAGAAATAGAGTAGTTTTTTCTCTTTTGTTTTTTAGAGGGAGAGAGTGAGTACGAGAGTTGGGGGTGGGGTGGAGCAGAGGGAGAAGGAGAGGAAGAATCCTAAGCAGACTCCACACCCACCACAGAGCCCAACACGGGGCTTGATCTCACAACCCTGGGATCACCACTTGACCTGAAATCAAGAGTCTGACACTTAACCAACTGAGCTGGCCAGGCACCCCTGTTTTTTAAAATCTGAGTTTAAACTCCCTCAAGTGTCAAACAACTACTCTGCTCTGGTGATCCTTGATGCAACCTCTTCCCAGGCTCTTTGCTGTGGATCATCTGTCCAGTGTCCCCATGTGGCAGATAGTCTGGGTACAGAAGCAGTAGAGGAAGAGTTTCTGGGCTTCTGGGACACATTCGAATAGGGTGTAAATGACACTTAGAATTGCATTTCACTGCAGAGCTCAGGTGACATGCAGTAACTCTGTCCCTGGCCCTGAGATAACTTCCCAACATTTTACACAGGTAGCTCTCCTCTCATGTTGACGTTTATAAACTCTTAGTTAGCCTGATGCTGCTCAGTCTATACCTTACAGAGAAAATGCAAGCTTAGGAGTTAACTTACTTGCCCAGGGCTTGAACTCAAGTCTGTCCCACTCCGAAGTCCATGATATGAACCACTCTGCCCTACTCCTCTCTCTATCCTACACTGGCAAAGTGGTCCTTGTGTTATCCCCACTCTGCCACAGCTAGTGGTAATGATAAAATAACAGCAATTACGTGTGAGTTTCAGGTCACTAAGAATCTGGTTGACATGCCATGGGTAAAGACACAGGGGGTTAGGTTATGGATTTTGGAGTAAGGGAGATTGGAAAGGAAGGAAGCATGGTGGAGATGTTGAGCCTTTGCAGGTGAGTTTTCAGCTCCTCCAGCTGTACTCATTCCATCTTTTCACCTTTGTCTTTGTGTTGGCAAGGTCCCCTGGGCTTGGAGGGCCCGTGGCTGCCTGGCAGAAGCAGGGCTGCCCTTGGCCTCTGATTTTTTCCTTCTTGAAGATAAATGCAGCAGGATGCTTCTCTCTCTTCTGGCTTGAGTCAGCTGTGTCCTAGTTGCCAAGGAAAGAGGAATAGTGTTTGAAGATCTGTCTACTCATATAGAAGGAAAATGAACGTTTCTAACAGTGAGTAATAGAGACTGACTATACATGAGGAACTATACTCTATAAGCAGGTCCTGGGCAAACAGAGACAAGCAAGACACTCCCACCACCTCCAGGAGGCTCCATCTGGTAGGAAAGACAGAGAATGTACTGGCCAGTGGTCATTAACAAGCAAGCGTGTTAAGGGACATGAGAACTGAGACACGATGTTGCTTGGTAGAAGGAGTATGGGATTTGGAGTCTTTTTCTTGCTGACTCATTTAGGCAAGTTCAGTTTCCTCATCTTTAGAACGTGCATAAGTATGTTTTATCTTGCAGGCTCATTGAAAGCATTAATTAGACTCCCGTGTAAAGTGTGTGTGCTTCATGCAGGCCTCAACCAGTGCCTGAGATGTAGTTGGTGCTCAGTAAGTAGTAGCTATATATGCATACTTAGGAATATTTGTTTATGTAATTATATGTATGTCTACAGATTTTTAAATTCATTCTTTCCTTTCTTCAGGTATTTATTGATACCAGGCACTTAGCAGTATATAAAACAGCTCTTCCTGCCCACGGGTAGCTTAGGTTTTAATAGGGAGAGACAATAAATAAATAAGTAAAACACATGATGCTGGATGGTGACAAGTGCTATTAAGAAAAGTAAAGCAGGAAAATGGGGGTGGAGGTGTGGGTGGAGGTTTACATTATAAATAAAATGATTAGGGCAGTCTTCCCCAAGGGATGCTTGAGGCAATCAGCCCGTTGGATATTTGGGAGAAAAGCATTCCAGGGGGAGGGAGTTGGAAGAGCAAAGGTTCAGAGGGTCTGGTGTGCTCAGGGAAGGGCAAGGAGCCCAGCACATCTGGAGGGGAGGGGCCTAAGTTAGGAGGAGCACTGGTTGAAGGTGGGGCAGAGGGCTAACCAGAGGCCAGATGGAGCAGGGCCTCATAGGCCATGGGAAGGACATTACTTCTTGGAACAAGACAGGGACCATTGGGAATTTTGAGCTCGAGACTGGTACGGTCTGACTACATTATACCAGGATGATTGTGGTTGCCGTGTGGAGAAATTATGTGTGGGGAAAGATTCTGTGCATATACATGTGCGTGCGTGTGTGTGCATGTGTGTGCCTGTTAGCACTGACTCAGAGAACCTTGATGTAGACTGAGAATGTGATTGCCTTGGGTTATGAGGACAAATGAGATTGGAGAGTGGAGAAGATGAAGGAGGAGGAGGCTTGGAGAAATATGGTTTGCATTGTGGGTTTGGCCCTTCCTTGTTATTTGTCTGAATGGTTTCCCATAGCTGTGGGCTGGGGACGCTGTGGTGGGAAGTGAGGGGCCGTTGGCCTCTCCACCAGTCCAGGGCTGGGCCTTGAACATGTCCAGATTGTGGGAAAGGCACAACACTCTGCTGTGTGTCAGAAACAAGAGCAAGCCAAGACTTGAGGCCATGCTGAGGGCAAGGTGGGACCCTTTCAAAGTGGTTTTCCTCGAAAACTGGAATAAGGAGGAAGGGAGTTCTCAGTAGAGGTGGGGGATGGGGTGAGAGCCTGGAAGCACAGTCATTGAGAAGTGTGTGTCCGTGGATCGCCCCAATCCCCCAAGAAGATGATCCCCTCAAGAATTGAGGGTATGACCTAAAGTGTCCAAAAGAAGACAAGACAAGAATAAAGAACAACAAACTCCTGTGTAGTGCTTATTTTACGCTAAGTACTGTTTGGAGTACTTGATTTGTATTAATACCTTCAATCTTTAGCATGGTTCTGAGAGGTAGGTAGCATTATTAGCCCCATTTTGCAGAGGAAGAAACTGAGGTTAGGGACCTTGCCCAAAGACCTACAGTTAATAAGTAGTGGCTATTATTGGCATACATGATTCTGATTCCAAAAGCCTCATCTCTTTCCCCTTTATCAATCTGGTAATCATTTGTTATTTATTATGTGGAATTTGTTTTGGGAAAAAATTCACACAAATATACACAAAGGAATGGTGTGGTCACAAAAGGAAAAAGCAGCTGGCTCAAGTCCTTAATTTCCCCATGTTTGTGTGGGGTACCTGTCTGGCAGCTAGCTATTTCCACCTCTTTTTTTCCTAAGATTTTATTTATTTTTTTAATTAATTTTTATTAACATATAATGTATTATTTGCCCCACGGTACATGTCTGCGAATTGTCAGGCTTACTCATTGCTATTTCCACCTCTTACTTGGTACTGTCATTTACTGAGATATATGTCATCCTCCTTCCTAAGCCTGGAAACTCACTGAGGCCAGAGTCCATGTGGAATTCATTTTTATATTTACTGTAGGATCTATGCCAATGCCTAAAACACGGTAGGTTCTCAGTAAATATGAAATAATTTCTCAAGTTGACTGAATGTATTTGGTAACCAATTCCAAAGCCATCCATTTCTGAAAATAATGAAAAGAGGGCATTTGAACATGTGACTCATAAGACAAAATTACACTTGAATGGGGCTTTTATAATTTTCAAAACCCTTCCTCAGTTTATCTCATTTCATCCCCTTGCCAACCCTTGTAAAGATGATGGGCCACACATTATTTTCCCAGTTTAATTGGGAGAAAGCTGACATTAGTGTTGACAAGTGATCTACCCAAGGTCACAAACAGGGTTATTTTGTTTTTGTTTTTTATTTTGTTCTTAAAATCAGAGCAGAATGGGAACCATCTTAAGATCTCCTGATTTCCTATTATGTGAGCAGCATGTACCTACTGAGTACAAAGCTTGAACACAGGACCTAAAGATATAGTTCTACTCAGAGTGTAGACCCAAGCTGGTAGACCAGTTACCAGTTACATGGTGAGATCATGAGCTTGTGGCAGAATATAAGTCAACTGTGTCTATAAACACTGCTTATTTTACCTGATTTTTTTTCTCCCGTGTTCATTTTTTCTTTGAAATAATCTTAGGTTTGCATCAAAGTTGAAAAATAGCACAGAAAGTGTGCATAGATCCCTCACCGAGCTTCCTCTTATGTTTATATCTTGTGTAATGATTAAAACATAGAGATTGTGGTTAGTACAATACTTTCAATTAGCACTCAGACTTCCTTTGATTTCACCACTTTTTCCACTTATGCTTTTTTTCTGGCCCAGGATCGAAATAGGGTCCCATATAGCGTTTAGTCATCAAGTCTCCTTAGTGTCCCGCAACAACATGGGCTTGTCCCTCAGTCTTGCCTTTTTTTCCCATGACTTTGACACCTTTGTTGAAGAGTACAGGTCAGTTATCTTGGGCAGTGCCTCTTAATTTGGGTTTGTCTCTTTCCTCATCATTAGATTGAGGTAATGCGTTTTGCCTCCTGAATATATACATCACTTCTAAATATCACAGAAGTAGTGTGCCCTCCACATTCTATCACTACAGGGGCAAAAGATTTTAGTATGTGTTTTCACTGGGGCCACTGACCTTCATTTGGTGAAGGTGGTGTCTGTTGAGCTTCTCCACTGTAAAGCTGCTATTTCCCCATTTCTAATTAATTAATATCCTAGGGGAGATATTTTGAGACTATGCAAATATTCCATTGCTTCTCAAACTTTTGCTTATAATTTTAGCATACATCGTGGATCTTGCCTGCAACATTTATTACTGTGGTGTTTACCTAATTTTTCTGTTGTCTTCTTTCCCTCTATATCTATTAATTGGCATTCTTCTATAAGGAAGAGCTATCCCTTCTTCCCTGTTTCTTTCTTTATTCAATTACTAATTTATATCATTGTCATATTTATTTTATTCTATGGGCTATAATCTAATATTACTCTTATTTATTTTGTTGTTCAGTTGTTCTAGCTTTGGTCATTGTGCTAGCTTTGGCCATTGAGGGCTCTTCTGGATCAGGTCCTATAGCTTTCAACACGCCCTCAGCTCTCAAGCATTTTCTTGCTTTTGGACCATAAGATGCTCCAGAATCATCTTGAAATTTTTTCTATCTCAGCCCTGGAATTAAACTCTTCTCCAAGGAGCCCTGATTTCTTTTATTAGAGAATGATATTTAAAAACCAAGATTTGGGCACTAGGTGTCTTCATTGCTATGAACTTCTTTTTGTATCAATGTTTCCTTGATGAAGGGAGCTTCCTATTTTGAAAGTGAGTCATCTAGCTCCTTATCTTGTCATGGGCCAATAACAATTTGTGACCCTGCCACTTTGAGTCTCAGTGGTCTTGAAGATCTGTCACCATGAACATGTTACCCATCTGGTGGTAATTTTAAATTCCATGGAAGAAGTCATGAATCAGTGCTATTCTTTCACTCATGCACAAAGTAAGTATATGTTGAGCACAAAGTATGCGTCAGGCCTTGCAGTAGGTGCTGGGCTCACAATATGAGTGATGTTCTCCTGAGGAGCTTATAATACAGTATCTTCAATTAAATCTAGGAGATGGTACTTCTTTTTTTGGTCACTGCACATTATGAGAACTCATTTAAGATTATTCAGCATTCTAAAACCTCAGGGATTCAGCCTCAGGGATTTTTAATTTTGATTTTGGATCCAGAAGTTGTTAGAATATGAACAGACTATTCCCTAGCACAGTAGCACTTGGTATCATTAAAAACTTTTGCCCATGACTTGATTCTGATATATGGGTGGTTGACTCTTTCAGCACTTATGCAAGGAGGGTGGAGATACATACACGGACTTGAAACAATTTTTGGTGTCTAACTGCTCACTCTAGTCCTTGTGTGAAATAGTCTGCTGGCAGGAAGGAGTAAAGGTTTGCTGTAAGAAGAGGGCTCCATCTTCAGTGCTTCCTTCTCCCATGGAGCTGGGGGATGGGATAGAGTCCTCCTCTGGTCTGGACTGGTCTCAGACCCCAAAAGGATCTCTTTGGCAAAAGTGTTTCTTCAAAGACTCTGTTACTTGACTTTAATTTACTGCACCTGCACATCCAATTGGATCTGGGTTCAGATGGAAGGAGATTAGCAGTGATGTCACTTAAGGTCACTTAGATGTGCATTATCTCCACTCCCACCTCCTGTACTTCCCATCCGGTTTAGTACAATCTGGCATTATTTCAGTGTTTCCGACTTTGGCTTGTTATTAGTGTTTCCTTTAACTTTTTGAGCATGCATGGACGAAGAATCCCTTTCACAGCTCGGAAAGGTGTCTCTGGCAAAGAGGCTTCTGTTGGTAGGGCAATATGATCCTATCAGACGGGCCAATTGTCTGGAAGCATCATTTGGTCTTTTTTACTTTTGGAAAAGATGAGAATGCTGAAAACAGATGCTAAGGCTTGTTCTCTCTACATTGATCCTTTCTGGCATCCATGAAATTATGAGTATTTTGTGTCACTGAACACATGTGTGTTCTTGGCATGCAAAGTATACATTCAATGGCTGACTTATTACCTGTTCTTGGGAGGAAGGGAACAGTGGAGCTGTGGTCAAGTCGATTGCCATGCACTCTTGGAGGAGAACAGGATCAATGGTATTTGCCTTGAAAAGTAACTTAGGCATCTGAGAATCCACTTGCCGGATGTGTCAAAGAGGGGCGAATGGGTGTGCACTTCTCAGCATATAGTTCCATTCATCTGGGGTGGCCAATTCTCCAACCTTGAGCTTGGTAGATGATCAGTGGCTAGATTATGGATATGAATCTTTAGTGCCTACCTCAGTGTTTGTGTTGGCACTTTTCACAGAAATTTTGTTTGCGGGGCCTGTGTGTTTCTCTATTTTAATACATGAAATCCAGTTTAGAGAACAACTTTGTGTGCCCCATCCTGCTTATAATGCTGTGGTCTGCCCTTGAGAATTTTAAGTGAGCTGACCTACATAGCTTAACTATTTCAGTTAGAAATAACAGGGATTGTGGATTGGTGAGAGGTGGAGGGTGGGGAGGAAAAAGTCCCTCCCAGGACTTTGATTCAGGCAAGGCAGTAGAAGAGACAGGGATTCTGGGTGGGAATCATAACTGATAGCCATCACACATGCTTTGACACCTTGCTATGGCTGAAGACCTTGTGAAGGTGGCTTCTTGGTATCCCTTGCTATGGACCCGTATGGGTTCTTTATGGGATTGAGGCAGGCTAACTCTCTTCTCAGGAAGAATTAGGACAGTGTTATTCCTTAATTTTCCAAACATCCACTCTTCCATTTTCAGCTGTCTCTACACTTGATTCTCTGAAGGGATGGCGCTCTCCCCATCTCTCTAAGCCTTGTCTCAATGTGGAGAGGAAATGCTATTTATGGTAGAGGGTAGCCATTTCTGCATTCTTATTCTCCAGTTCTTCCTTCCTGCTCAGAATTCTGACTCCACAGAAATTCCTAATTAACTCAGTTGCTCTACAATGACAAGCCAACATCTGGAGCTACCAAGTCAGGAAAGCCATTCGGCCTGGACCCAGCATGGATTTTCTCCCCTTCTCACCCAGCTCAGCAGCTGGGCACTGCACCAACCCTGACATGGTGGGATGAAGATGCCAAGGGTTGGAGCAGCTCAGGGCTAATTATTTCACCCAGAAAATCACGAGTTAGATTTTTTAAATTGCTGGCTTATTTTGAAGAATTTTTTGTTTTGGGGTTTTGTTTTGTTTTTTGGGGGGTTGTTTTTGGTTTTGGGTTTTTTTTTTTTTTTAAGTAGGAGATCAGGAGATTGTACAGCCACTGGAGCAGCCATCTCTCCTACATTCTGTCTGTAGAATGTGCCCACTAGATGGGGGTAATGGGGGTTTACTTAGGGCTGTGACCAGGTAAAGTGTAGTACTCTTCAAATTCTATCTGTATGACTCCTCAGGAATAGGGTGCAAACAGGGCCATGTCAGATGGGGGTAGGGAGGGAACAAAGAAATGAATGAGTAACAAAGAATTGTCTCTATTAGGCTAGATGGAGACAGGTGCACAGGAGATGTAGAAGCCACTTTTAGTCTCCATTCTTCAGTTCCAGCTCACGGACATCCTACCATCTATCTGCTTGTCATATATAGAGCTTATTATAGGATTGGTACTATTCTAAGTGTTACACATAATTAACTCATTTAGGGCTCACAGAATCTGATAAGGTAGGTACTAATGTTATCCCTGTTTTATAGGGGAGGACTCTTGAGGCATTGAGAAGGTATTAAATTTGCTCACAAACATTTGCTTCTGGAGCTAGGGTTAGAAAGCAGGTAATTTGGACTCAGAGTCCAACCTGCTATACTAAAGACATACTGTCAGTCACATGGGTTCCATCCTCTCCCAGCCCCAGGGGTTTTCAGAGAAGAATCCACAGTGATTCTTGTGTTCAGTGTGGCTCAAACTCAAATCTGCATACGAATCATCTGGGGATCTTGGTAAAATATAGATTCTGATTCAGTAGGTCTAGGGACTGGCCTCAGAGTCTTAGCTCCAACAAGCTCCCAGCTGATGTCAATGTGGCTAATTCATGGTCCACACGTCAAATAGCAAAGCCTTAGTAGACTATCCTCTGGTTTTCACTGTCAGATTGTACTTAACTGGCTGTGGAAGAAACCCTTGCATTTAAATGGAGGGCTCTTTCAGCAATAGAGTAATACCAATATGAATTTGATGAGTGATCCATTGGAAAAGAAAAGAACTGTAGCAGCAAGAAATAATCAATTTAGGGGAGCCTGAGTGGCTCAGTTGTTAAGCGTCTGCCTTCGGCTCAGGTCATGATCCCAGGGTCCTGGGATCGAGCCCCGCATCGGGCTCCCTGCTCGGCAGGAAGCCTGCTTCTCCCGTTATCATTCCCTCTGCTTGTGTTCCCTCTCTCACTGTGTTTCTCTCTGTCAAATAAATAAAATCTTAAAAAAAAAAAAAAAGAAATAATCAATTTATATTTAAAAAACTAAATTTCCTAGGACTTTAATAGAAAATGGA
>CM053611.1:21151151-21219399 GCA_028646535.1 Procyon lotor | reverse complement strand
CCCCTGCAACTAGGGGCTTCCACTTGCTGTGAAGAGTCTAGACTCTCAGAACCTCTTCCCCTCCCAAGAATCTTGAAGTTAGCCTTCCAGGGTGTTTTCTTATCCTAACTGCCCAACACCATGAGAATACTGAAGTGCCTTGGGATACTTTTGTTCTTCTGGTTTGAGTTTTGTTGGATAACCACATCCAAGTCTTCCTGCATTAATGTGTCAGTATTTTGGTTTATTGCTTACTGGTGGTGTGGGGCATGTGGCAAATCTGGTAGTGAACGAGCCAGGGCAAACTAGATCCTATCTCATGGGGAATCTTAATTCCAGTGTGTGGAATCAGTGAAAGTGTGGCTAGCTAGATCAGGTCTTCATTTTATATGTTAAGACAAAAGGCTACCTTTTATAATCTGAATCAATCTCCACTTCCTCTTTTTCCTTTCTGCCTCTCTCCACGGCTGCCACCGCTCAAGGGATGATGGTGTGGGTTCATTTTGTCCATCTCATTTGGATGACATCATCAGAGAAGCACTCTGTACCTCTCCATTGACACTTAGGAGATGACCTAATGTTTGATGGAGCTGAGAAAAAAGAAACCAAAATGACCCAATGGAACATAATGCTGATTTCAGTTATTATTGTTTGATAGAAACAATGAACTCAGTTGCATTAGCTTGGCCACATGACTTCTTGGAAGGCACCTTTCAGTTGTGGAAACACTTTAGAGGGTTGTGTTGAGTCTCTAAGGAGACACTGAACACTCAATTCCCAGTGGCCAATACTTGGCCTCTTTTGAGACATTTCCAACTGCAAAGGATAGACGGGTCTTCCTGCCTCTCGTGGAACCTCATTTTTAATGATGTAGCTTTATGAAGTTGTGACCTAAGGAAGAACTGGTACAGACAATGCTTTTAATCTCACTCGCATTATACTTTGGTTTTATATCTAAGCTTCAAGAAACCAGTGTCAGCTAACAACACTGTTTTTACTGTTAAGCAAAACTTCAGGAAGGGGCATCCTTTGATAGAACATTAATTAACAAATTTGCTGTCAGTCTAAATTAAAACCTATACTACTTCCCTTTGCCCTCCCAAGCTCTTATATACTCCTTCCGGATCATTTTAAGGAGTATAAAAGTGACAGTACTTGGTTTCAATATTGAAAACCTAAAATTAATAAATGCAGTTTTGACTGCTGCTACTATCCATGTGTTCTTTTCTGTAGGTTTATTTAAAAGCCAAACAATGGTGCTACTTCCAGAGACTCTTTGTTCTAGTCTTCATTATCAAAGTCGACAGATTCAGGGTTGGGACCAAGGCTCATGCATATGAAACTAGCAAACTATTCTACAGAAGAAGAATTTCTTTTCAGAGTAACTAGTATAGATAGTAAGCACGCTATGTATATAAACCAACAAGTATTTCCTGTGAAGGGATAATCAAGTGGTTAGTTGATCTTGACATTATCTTCCCATAGAAATAGTGGCACTGGAGCAAAGATACACTTTTACTGAATTTAGGAAGCATTAGAGCAGTTCCTTACTTGAATCTGATGTCTATCAGACCCAGAAGTTTCTCATCATACATTCTCTGGCTGGTGAAGGGTGGTGAAGGGTGAACGGTTTGGGAAATGAAGAGGTATGGTATGGATTGCACTGAAATCACGTTGAGTCTTAGAGAAGACTTGGAGGGGGCTCAGTCAGTCTGACTTGCTTATGAGTCAGAAACAACAGGTAGCTCAGTGGGGACTGGAAGGGTTGAGTTAATGTGGGATGGGCTTCAGTGAGTCCACAAAGTGCCCTGGAGGGGAAAGGGTTGGCTGTACTCACAGAAGGGAGGGGATATGGGTTACCTGGTCCTTTGGGTGGAAGGTCACTTTGTCCAAAGGGAGTCTTTGAAGAGGTGTTGCCCATCTTTCTCTAGGAGAAGCAGAAGAAGGGGATTGTACTTGCAGAAAGTAGAGAAGAAGAGGTGAAGCTAGGAGATCTCTCTGGCTGTGGCTGGCATATAGGAACTGATGATGTAGAGAGACTCTGGCATCCCTAACTCTGGTTTTTAAGGTCAAGGGTTTTCATTTGCCTTGCTTAGCTCCTCAACTTACTACATAGCTTTGATCAAATTGCTTAGCCGCCCTGAACCTTCATTTCCTCACCTGTAAAGTGGAGAAAAGTCTTGTTCCAGAACGTTGTTAAGAGGGACACATGAAGTAATATATAGCTCAAGACTCACATAGCAGTTCTTTAGATGTCACAAGTTGTTATTACAGCTTCTAGTTCTGTTGCAGCCACTGGCTGGGGTGAGGAGAAAGTGGCCATAGAAATGGTCAAGATGGAGACCTCAGAGTGGGCCCCAAGATGGCAGCAGAACTGTTTGAAGGGAAGTTGCCTACAGAGCATCCAGTTTGGCCCCATCCACAGGTGTTGGCTGTCGTGTGGTGGACAGGACAGAGTTGGGAGGTTGAGAGGACAGGAAGGGTTGGGACGACAGCACTCCCCTTGGCCTGCCGGGGCCTTCCCCCAACTCGTATTTCATGCCCGAAAGGCTGTAGGTGGGAGCCACAGCCGGGAGGAGGCTATGGGCATGGAGATAGTGTCAGAATGAGTTTACCATGGAGCCTATGGAGGGACTGGGGCCTCAGACTCTCAGCCTTCAGCCCAATCCCTGTGGTCACAAGGGCCTCCGTTCTTTCAGTTTCTCTCTCCAGCCATAGTGTTTCGGCTGCTTTCCTGGGAAGCCCAATTTTTAACTGGTAAGGGATTTTATTCCAATCATCTGTTTTCGTTCCCTTCTCTGTTTTTGCTTGTCCTTCTCCTCTCCCACCAGCCTCCCACTCTGCCCCCCTACACACCCTGCCTGCTTTCCAATTTTAGCGGTGTTACCAGGGCAGCTCTCAGAAAGCCTGCTTCAGTGGTTCTCGCCTGGGCCGCTTCCACCGCGGCTGTGTGCCGGGTACCATTCACCGAGGCTCAGCGATGGGGCCCCATCTGTTCCTCTGGCTGCAGCCGCTGAGCATCTGTGGGGGGCGGTGAAGGCTGAAGAGGCCCAGACGGGGGCCGGGGAGGACATGGCCACGTGCGGACCCATGCAGCAGGGATGCCCGGCAGGAGACGCAGAGCACAGGGCCCTCATGACCTCCAGGGGTGGGAGGGAGAAAGGGGAAAACGGAGATGGAGTCACAATGAAAAGGGTTTAAAAAGTGATTTGTGAAGAATTCAACACATGTCTTTCAAACTGCTTTATTACTCATAGGAATTGTATCAATCAACAGTGAGCACTAAATTGCTGGATCAGTCAGAAAATATTGTTGCTGCTGGAGAATCAATGCTAATTGAATCATTAGGGCATTATTACACGAAACACAGAGAGCTTGTGATGATAACTCGCTCCGCTTGGTCGGTCATCTTCCAAGAAGCGGTGACACTGTGTCGGTACAGCCTGGTCTACTGACAGGCTCCCCCTAGTCCTGGCTTTCTTATTGGAGTTAAAGGTGGGTAGTGGTTACAGTAATATTCCCCTATTTAGGAAGAAAAAAAGAGATGTAATATAGTCCTTCTTGAAGTCAATGATAGTGAACAATTTTGAAAAGTAAGAAGGTTAAAGAAGAATCTGGATTGCGTTTGAGAAGTCTTCTGGTGGGGTCTTTGATATGTGAAGGTATATCTGCCACTTTACTGAAGTAGGCAGAACACACACACACACACACACACACACACACACACACACGATTGACCTGGGCTCAGAATATAAGGCAGGGCTGTAGTGGGGGTGCTGATTACAGCCTGGACACTCAGCTCTGAGCCCCCAAGCTGGCTGGAATGGCTCCCAAAGGGGCAAGACATTTTGTAAGGTCCTGGAGGCTGATGTTAGAGCTGGGTTCACTCTCTATCCCTCAAAGACTAATGTTGGCCTTTCTGCATTGAGTTACTGCTGGGTATTAGTGAAGGGAAGAAGATAATTTCTTCATCCATATCTGGCTTTTAGCAAATGGTAAAATAGGTCATATTGGCCTCAACTTTCCCTCCTCTTCCACCCCAGTTGTGGCCCTTTTCTCTTGTGCCCCACCCACCCTGCTGACCTCTGGCAGCCTGGAGCCCTGTCTGGAGCCCTTGCCCAGGCCGCCTCTCTCATTTAGTCAGGCTCTCTTGTTCTGAAATTCCCCACGCTTTGGGAAAAGGCCTCACCAGGCCTGGATTTCCACAGTGCACATCCCTTCATCCCACCATCTCACTGGGTGTTTTGGCCCATGTGAGATTCCTCCCAGGGATTACAACTGTGTTTGAACAAGAAGTTACCGGGAATGCATGTCCTAACCCAAATGGAATGATCCTTGAGGGGATTTCAAGGATTTCTTAAATAATGCCAGAGACAGACATAGTTCACATAGCCAGTCTTGGCTGTGTCTCTTCTAACAATAAGAGGTGATGGGGGTGTGGAGAGGAGAGGCATTTCCTTGAAGGCTCGCTGCAGCCTTGTTTCTGACTTCCGTGTGGACCTAAAGGCCAAGCTTCCTCCATGTGTCAAGGAGCAAAGCAGCACAGTGAAAACGACAGCATTTGTTGCGGGCATAGTTCATGGTTGTGTACTTATAGGCAGAAATATTACAAACATTTCTCCTCTTTGCATTGCCTTTGGCCATTCTTTGGAGGAAGAAAGCCTTTGGCATGCTTCTACTTTACACAGAAATACTTGGTCATTTTCCTCACTTGCCCCAGTAATTAGTTTTTCTGTCTCCTCCATGATGGAACTAAAAGAATTGTCATGAGGTGCCGTGAGCTATGATTGTGTGTTTACTCCCTTTTTCAAATGCAGAGTACTCCTTCCATAAGACTATCTTATTGTCAAGGTGACCCCTTCTGAAAAAACTTGAAGGTAACTGTGTGCGTGTGTGTGTGTGTGTGTGTGAGCGTGCGTATGCACGTGTGTACCCAAGCCAGGGAGCAGGCCAGCAGAAGAGAGCACTTGTGTGGTCTCTTGTGTGGCCAAAGTCTCTCACTTGTGTGGGAGAATATACATGTGATCAATCACACAATGTGAGAAGCCTGGAAAAATAGGTCAGAGGAATGACAGGCCCCACTGTCTATGCTGTAATTCTGAGGTTCGCCCAATGTCTTAGAAGATGAATGAGTGGGGTTTTGAGTTGCTTTGTGCCTTTGTGGGCTGAGCAGTGGCGGGCGGATTATTTTTGACCCACCCAGCCCTCCCCTTTCCCTGTTCAACAGTCCTCTGGGGGGAAAACCATCAACTCCATCAACAGGCAAACCATCAACCGTCATTTGCCTGTTGTCCCTTGCTCAGAAACACCTAATGTGCAGAATCGTTAACAGGGGTTTTGTGGCAAGATCCCTCCCAGCTTGGCTGTCTATGCCATGAAAGCAGGGATTTTTGTCTGGTTTTATCCCCTGCTGTATTCCTGGTGCCTGGAACACAATGAGCATTCAAGACAGTTGTGTCGAATGAATGAGTTTGCAAAGTATTTCTCCTAATTTTCAGTCATGGGCACCTCCATTCCGTCTCTGCTGGAAGGTAGTATTACCATGCCCTGCCCCCTGGTCCCCTGCTGTCACCATCATCACTGGAGATCCTTCCTTCATAACGCAGGCTCGTTTCTTTTCTTTTCTTTTTTAAAAGATTTTATTTATTTATTTGACATAGAGAGAGATCAGGGAGGCAGAGAGGCAGGCAGAGAGAGAGGAGGAAGCAGGCTCTGTGCTGAGCAGAGAGCCCGATGTGGGGCTCGATCCCAGGACCCTGAGATCATGACCAGAGCCGAAGGCAGAGGCTTTAACCCACTGAGCCACCCAGGCACCCTGAAGCCTCGTTTCTTGATCCAAACTTCTTCCCAGTCCTCTGCCCTACCTCTGTCCCCATTGGCATAGCCCCTCATTCCAGTCAGGCTGCTTCTTCTGGGTCGCCACATGGCCACACCCTTTTCCCAGCCTCCTTACCTCATGGGATTCTCCTTGGCCTTCAGGTCGGAGGTCAGAGGTTGCAGACTCCCATGCCTTCCAGGGCCAGGAGAGAACTCTCTCCCTGCCAGGTGTAGGGAGAGGGTTCATGTTCCCATAGATGTATGCTCATCTCCAGTGTTGCAGGAAAGCAGCAATGCAAGAATCATGATAAATAGCTTCTGACACTCAGCCTGTAGGTTGGAGAAACAGTCGAGGA
This sequence comes from Procyon lotor, assembly GCA_028646535.1. Lineage (NCBI taxonomy): Eukaryota > Metazoa > Chordata > Mammalia > Carnivora > Procyonidae > Procyon > Procyon lotor. The sequence continues at coordinate 21,213,247 of CM053611.1, read as the reverse complement.
TGAAGCGTCCGTGACACACAAGAACATAGGCTCCCTCAAGGTGCAGCTACAGCAGATTATCCCCATGAGGGAATGTCTCCCTATTACTATCAGTCCTTCTGAGTTAAGAAAAGTTATGGATTTTGGGTGAAACCTAACGCTTCATAAGTGCTGGCTTGAAAAAAAATTTTTTTAAACAACTATGCCAGTCAAATAGAACACATCCATGGGTCATGTTGGCCCACTGGCCTCGGGTGTGTGACCTCTGCTCCAAAGAATCTTCTAGGTCACTGGAGCCCGACTGGCTCTTTCCCTTCCCAAGTGCCCCTAGAACTTGGAGAAGCAGTGTCATGTGTTAGGAAGACCTCTGGCCAAAGAGTCTGAAGATTACTCTCTAGTCTTGGTTCTGCTGTTGGTTTCCTCGCTTGTAAACGGGAGCAGGAATATTTTACCTGTTCAGTTGCTTGGCTTATAATTTTGGAGTGTTTTCATATGCATGATTTCATTTGACCCTCAGAAAAACCCTGTGTAGTAGGCTTGAAAATGTTCTTATTCTTAACTTAATAGGAAAGAACCGAAGCTCAGATGGGTTCCGTGTCTTACTCAAGGTCATACAGCTTATAAATGGTAGAGCCTGCCCCAGTGCTTGGGTCTTTTGTCTCCTGAGGTTTGATATTTTGTTTTGTTTTTAAAATTTTGGACACAGTGGGATCTTTTTTCTTGGTAAGCGTTAGGTACTATGTGGACACTTAAGAAGGAGTGAGAAGCTTGCTGTTACATGGGTTATTACTCGTAAGGTGGATGCCGTATATTTCCACGCTCATCTGTACAGCACAGGTTGGATCTTGGATTATTCGATGTGTGGTGATCTTCTCTGACCAGACTGTGAGTACCCAGAGACAGGGATGAATCCTTGTGCAGAGACATAGAGGCTTTGGTAAGTAATGGCTTATCGATGGAACCAGAGGAAGGTGGTGATGGGAAGCCCCCCGAGAGGGATGAGACAGTCAGGACCTGGCAGCTCTGTGATTCTCATTGCTCTGTTCATCGTCGGCCAGTGACCGTTGGTCATGTGTGTAGTTTAGCGTGTGTGGTGACCGCCATGAAGATGGCCGCCATCCCAGATGCCCCTGTTGGGAGGCAGGAAGGAGTAAATGGCCTGGTGGCATGCTACAGTCTGTCCTGGGTTTGAGGAATTCTTGGCTATGGGCAGTTTCACTCTTGAGCTTCCATTTCTTCACCACGAGGCCCTCAGAATCCCAGGCTCACAAAGCCTGCCTCATACGATGGTGCGGAAGGCTGAGGAAAGTCAAATGTGCTGCTGCCCTTGCCCACCGCCCAGCACCGATGGTGCTCAAATGCCGTGCCCTGCGCAGAGAGCCCCTTGTTACGGCACTGTTCTCAAGGGTGCTATTTATCTTCTGATGCCAATGCCGGGCACCGAATTCCCCTCTGCAACTGTCAGATGAGGTGCACTCAAATTTTTTTTTTTTTTTAAAGATTTTATTTATTTGACAGAGAGAAACACAGCGAGACAGGGAACACAAGCAGAGGGAGTGGTAGTGGGAGAAGCAGGCTTCCTGCCGAGCAGGGAGCCCGACGCGGGGCTCGATCCCAGGACCCTGAGATCATGACCTGAGCCGAAGGCAGACGCTTAACGACTGAGCCACCCAGGCGCCCCCAATTTTTTTTTTTTTAAGATTTTATTTATTTAGTTGACAGAGAGAGACACAGCGAGAGAGGGAACACAAGCAGGGGGAGAGTGAGAGGGAGAAGCAGGCTTCCTGCTGAGCAGGGAGCCCTACATGGGGCTCGATCCCAGGACACTGGGGTCATGACCTGAACTGAAGGCAGGCTTGTAATGACTAAGCCACCCAGGCGCCCCAGATGAGATGCACTCAACACAAATATTCCTTTTTAAGAGTACCTGGAGGAACCTTTTAACTTGAGATTTTACGAAGACAATACAAATAAGTGGGAAACAACTGGGTCGACATAATGGAAAGAATGATCTTCAATTTCCTTAAACTTCCACACAACTGGAGATACAGCAGAGTGATGATAAAATTCCCATTCATTTTTTACCAAGGAATTGGTTAAAAGCCCCAGCCAGTGTGCTTAAGAGTGTGGTCTCTAGAACGCTCTGAGACATTCCACCTACCTCTGGATCCCTCCCTGCTGTTCTTTGCTAGGATGTCCTTTTCTGTGTCAGGCCTCCGGCCTCCTCACTCTCAAGTTAGGCACTCGCTCCAAGATTCTTTTAGCTCTGGCCTTCATTAATCACATTGGGAAAGGGCCTTTGGCTCCCCAGTGTGCTGTGCAGAATGTTAGCTGCCTGCTTCACTCATCACCATGCGCCTAGGAATGTGGTGCCGACTCTGGTTTCGCTCTGCCCTCAAACAGAAGCATGTGGGGCGGGAGCCTGTGTTCTTCACCTGGCAAGGAAAGGTGCTTCCTGAGGGGGAGGCCAGCTGCAAACAGAACTCGCCCTCCTGGCCTTCAGCATGGCTGGGCAGCCACGATGCTCCTCTGTAAATCATGGGACAGCCAGCTTCTTCTGGAATGGCCCCTTGGGTCCCGGCTGCAGCTCCGGATTGTGCCGCCCACCCCTCTGTGCTCACCGTGTACACAGTTCCCACCCCATCTGGGCCTCGGCGGAAGGGTGCATGCAGTCCTGGCCTGTAGGGCTTTGCAGGATTTAAGGCCGGGGTGGGGAGGGGGTGGGCCATGGGAGCACCCAACTCCTGAGAGCAGAGCCTTCAGCCCGCTCTGCCCTGTGCAAGGGCTGCAGCTCTGGGCCCTGGCTTGAACTCCCCCACAGGAATGTGCTGGGGATTACTGGTTAATGCCGGTAAAGCACTTGGGCTATAAATGTCAAGTTTAGTGTTAATAAACAGGGGGATTAGGTTCATTTATGCAAAAAGGAACTCCTTTCACAATGGACATTGCAGAGAAGACTTGACTTTTAGCAACAAAAACAAACAATCCACTGTAAACCTGCTTCCTGGAGCCTGAGGCCTCTGGGCTCCCACCCTGACAACCCACTGGCTTTCTCTCCCTCACTGGAAACTTGCTCCCCCGCTGAGCTGATTGCCTAATTGTGTTGGTGCGTTTGATGTCTTTTGACATGAAAGTGTCTTAGGAAAGTGTTGAAAGAAGAGCAAACAAGGCAGTGCTCACAGAGCAGTGCGGAGAGGTCCCCACGCTTGAAACCAAGGGGAAGAAGAGGTGTTATTCCTCAGAAGTTCACATACTTTAAAGCTAATGGTCTTCTAGTCTTCCTGTTTGGTACACTCAACAAAACCGAAGCAAAAGGATTTGCTTGGAGCTCATTCTCTCTGAGAAACTTCTTTAATAATGAGTTTTTCTCAGCTCAGTTTTCCTGAGAAAATCCTTTAGCACACTACTAAGTCTACTTAGTAGTAGTAGTGGCTTAGTCTACTCAGCCATCCAGTGTTGAGGTTTTTGCTGACGGGCTAGTAAAGGGAAGAATCCTTACAGGCTGCTTGGCCAGGAAGGGGCTGGGCGCTGGATTAACCTGTCCTTGTCAGGTATGTGTCCTGTAGTTCTGAAATCTGAACATCTCTGAAAAATGGAAGGTTCCATCATTGTCCATTTGGCAAAAAACTTGACCAAACTCCCGTGGGGGCCAAGTGACCTCACCTGACATGAGGGTAAGTATAGTAGTCTTCATTTAACCCGCTTAGAGTGACTGTTCATAGGATTCATGGCACAGTGGGGTGACTTGTGACTGTTCATTGGATTCGTGGCACAAATGGGGTGACTTGTGGGGTCCTTCACCTGCAGTGCTGTTAGGTACAGTATAGACACAAATGACCTTTCGAGAACCTGAAACATTCTGAATTCCAAAATGTGCTTGGCCCTGAGTTTGCATTGAGTGACTGTGGCCCCCAGGAAACACGGGCTGTACCAGTCACTCTGTGAACGGGAGACCTCAGCACAGGGACTGTCCTATGCTTTGCTCCTGTGGCGAGGGGGTCATAGAAGCCAGGCTCCCTGTCCAGAGTCTCTGTTAGGCACTGCCATGTGGTGGTGAGAGGAAGGTCTGGCAAAGAAAGGAAGAGAGGGTGCCTGGTGCCAATGGTGACGTACGTGGGTCCCACTGAGATAAAGAGTGTCCATAGTCAGTGCTGTAGGAGGACAGAGCTGGGCTGTCTGCGAGCGCAGGTCCCTAAAGAGGGGGTAGACCCTGATTAGGCAAGAGGAGAAAGTGGGGTTGGGGTGGAGGGAGTCAGGGGTTCAGAAGCTGGGATGGGGATATCTAGGCTCAGGAGGGAGGGAAGCAGGAGATGAGCAGTCCTGGACAGGAAGGGACAGATTCTTGAGGCCTTGACTGCCCAGCAGAGGAGGATGGACCCAGGTCTTTAGCCATAGAAGCTAAGGCAGAATTCTGAACCAGGAAATAATCTGTTGATTATAGTGCTTTGCTGAGACTTTTTGGATGGTAGCTCAGAGGATGAGTTAAATCCTCAACCCCAGGCTTCCCTTGTCCCATAAGCCACGTTTCCTTTCCCGAAACGTATTTGGAGAATTGCTAACACTCACATAGTATACCTCCTATGGAATCAGCACTATTCATAATACTTTAGTTATGATATTTAGTATTTAGTTATAAATTATATTTGTATAAGTTGTATTTAGTTATAGTATTTAGTATTTAGTTTAGTTATTAATCACAACCTTGCTATGAGATAGATACTAACCTTATCCCCATTTTGTAGATGGTGAGGCTGAGCCTCAGAGAAGTTAAGAGGTTAGGTTAACCGCCCCAGGTCCCATGTGTCGGGGGGGTAAGGGTTGTGATGAGGAGGACCCAACCAGCTCGGCTCCTGCACCTGTGTCTGCCCTAACCTGTTCTTCCACATAGCCCGGTAATGAAACTTTTTAAAAATCAGTGCCGCATCCTGGGTATGGAGTGACGCCGTGGCTCGGACAATGTCAGTGAGCCCTCTGCTCTTGCCCTGGAGAATGTGATGGCGGGGGAAGGGGGGGCACGAGGGCAGGTGGTGACCAGGGCGCTTTAGACAAATATGCGGCTGGGGGCGGAACATGAGGTCCTGAAGTTTGTGACCCAGTCTGTAAGAAATGTAAGAAATGTATCTTCAAGGAGGCCAGTTCTCTCAAGGGGACAGCCTCACGCGCAGCAGCTGCACCCCCATTCCCGCTCTCCCATCCACTTCCAGGTCGCTCTGAGCGCCCGCTCAGCTCCTGCTGGTGTCACATGTTCTGGAGTAATCCCTGAGAGGCAGAGCTAAGTTCACTCAAAACTGAGGAAAGCGAAGACAATCAATCAAGAAAGGCTACATCAATTTTCTTCCTTTAATCCTTTGACTCCGAAAAATCTGCAGCTTCCCTTAAATCGTTCTGTTTTGTCTTTTGCCATTTTCACCTTGATTATTTCGGAAACGAATCTTGGGCTTTTCTTAAACATACACTGGGGGGTGGGGGTGGTCTTTTAGAAACTTGCTCTCTTTCCATGGTCACTGCACACTGTGATGGAGGTTGGTACACCCTTGCATTTTCCCAGGAGGTCGTTCTTGGCTTCCCTGCACCCCCTCTGCCTTGTCAGCGATGTAGGGTCTGCTCTTCCCATAAGTCCGATGCTCCCTCATCCTTGGACTCCATGTTCTGGCTTGGTTTAATTAGCTAAATTCGCACGTGCCAAGATGAGATATAAACTTTGTTGGGAGTCCCTTAGGGATTTCTGGGGTGGGAGAGAGCACAGCAGTGCCACACGGTGATGGAATGTCCCGATTTACCATGGCAGGGTGACTGCGGACTTCATCCTCCTGGCGGCCACATCGTTCCCAGGCCTGAGCTCTGGGCTTCCTCGTCCTCCTGGTGAGGGGCCAAAGTGGAATCCAATTTCCCGGTCCTTCCTCAGTTCCCTGTGGACTGTGATGGCAAGATTTTGCAAAGGACTAAAGAATCTTGCTGAAACTTATTAAGTCTTTAATCGCTCATTCTTTTTTATTCTTAAACCCCGAACTCTTGCCAAGCCTCTTTGTCCTTCCTCCTCGAATTCTCTTTTGCTTCCACTTCCCCTTATTTCACCTGCTGCCCCTTCTCTTTGCTTCCCAAGGGAGAGGAAGCTGACTTGAATTTTAGAAGCAAAGTGAATAGCGACGTGGGGAAAAGAGAAACAGTGCTGTGGCCACTGACAGGAAAAAAAACAACTCTTCTTTCCTCTCCTTGTCTCAAAAAAAAAGTTAGTTATTTCTAAAGTTGCGCTGGATTACTGGGTGTCTTTGTTTACTCGGACCTTTATTTAACTCACTAATTCTGTGTGTGTATGTTTGTGTGTTTCTTTTGTTGAGGGAGAGGTAACACCTGAAAACTCAGTTAAGCTGAGTTTTACAAGGTTCCTTGTAAAGTAACAAAGCAATGGCTTTCCTGTGCTCTGTTTATACCGTATATTCTCTTAATGTCTTAGCGTAGCATGCTGTAGACTAGGTGCCTTAAACAGCAGACATTTATTTCTTCTGGTTCTGGAAGATGGAAGTCCAAGATCAAGTGCTGGTGGATTTGGTTCCTGGTGAGGGCTAAACCCCCAGATTGTAGAGAGTTTCCTTCTCACAGTGTGCCCACATGGCCTTTCCTGGAGTGTGTGGGTGGGTGGAGAGAGAGAAAGCTCTGGTGTCTCTTCTTATAAGGTCACTAATCCCACCATGGGGTTTACTCTCATGACCTCATCTAAACCTAAATCTGTTCTGGAGCCCCAGCTCCAAATACTGTCACACTGGGGCTAGGGCTTCCACATATGAACTTCCGGAGGGGTAGGAGGGATGCGACCATTCAGTACATAACACTTAACTTCTCCCTCCTGGTGGATGGACTCTTCCTTACAAACAAAACCAGTGAGCAGTGTCTCTTCGCTACTCAGCTCCTGACCAGCTAAGGAGAGGAGCAGATGAGTTTGGAGGCCAGAGTCGGAATGCTGGGAATGTCCGTGATGTCCTTCCAAGAAACATTCCTCTACAGCAGGGCCAAGGACCCAAGGGATCTCTTTCCATTATGAAGGAGCTGGGGCCCATTCCTGTGTTCCATTTTCCCATGGTTTTATTAGCAAACTGGAAGTAAGATGTTAAGCCCGTGGTGCCATAGAAACTGACAGACGATGTGCTGCTAAGTGACATCCAGGACAAGTAAGAGATGATGCTGGTGAGGGGATGGCAACAGTGGGGAACAAAAGCGCGTCTTCCTTTCTGTCTGGGGTTAGGCAGGTGAGAGGATCCCCACGTCCATGCATAGATGCTCTTGCTTACTGCAAAGCCTCAGTGGGTGTAAACTCTTGCAGAGAACAATACCCAACTCCACTTTCGAAAGTGAACCAAAGAAGGGGACAAACACAACCTCCCTGCTATGGTGCCTCCCAGGATAGGGGTGGCCTCAGAGTTGACATCCATAGGCTCGGTTATGCCTCTGATGTTTGCCAGCTCTGGGACCTTGAACAAATCACGTCAACTCTAGACCTCAGTTTCTTCATCTGTAACATGAGGGTCATAATGGCCCAGGTCTCACGGGGCTGCTTGAGAGGATCCCCTGTGGGACGCACCCGGCACAGGGCCTGGCATATAACAAGCCTTCAGTCAGTTTGGGGTGCTCTTATTATTGTCACATGTGACTGGCCTCTCCATTGTGTTTGGGACTTGTTACGCTTCCCAGGACGCTGAGGAGGCTCTCAGCAGAGAGGTGAGGAGCACAGACTCTGGAACCAGCTTGCCTTGGTTTGGATCCCAGCTCTGTCACTTCCAAGCTATATGACCTTGAGCAAGTAACTGACATCTCTGGGCCTCGCCCTTCTCATCTGCGAAATGACTGTACAGTGATAATATATCTTATAGGGTGATGGGGCGTGAATACATGGGAAGCAGGAGTTGGCAGACGATGGCCCACGAGCCCAAACACCACCTGTTTTCGTAAATAAGGTTTTGGTGGCACACGGCCATGCTCACTCATTCACGTATTATGTGTGGTTGCTTTTCTGCTTACAACAGCAGACCTGAGTAGTTGTGACAGAGCCCGTCTGGTCTGCAGATCCTAAAATATTCACTGCCTGGCTCTTTACAGAAGGAGTTTGCTGACCTCTGGTTGTAAGAGGTTTTGACAGTGCTTTGCACAGTGTAAAGGCTGTTTGCTGTTGTGACTACTATTAACCATTTATAGTTTGTGGTCGCTAGGCTCTCCCGTTTGTCTGGTACACATAGCTTGTCTTGTCCAGGACCTGGGGTTCAGAGCACTCAAGTGACCTGCCTAACATGGGGCCAGGCCTGAAGTCTAGTTCAGGGCTCACTCAGGTGTTGGCTTGGAATCAGAGACACTTGCCTTGCCTTCCCTGTGATTCCTTGAGGACAGGGCTGTGTCTGTCCATCCCTGTTTCCTGTTTCTTTTCTCCCCCGCCCCCACGCCCCCACAGTGCACTGCACAGAGCCTGGCTTCAGGGTTGCCTGTGGAATGCATGCCTCCTGTCCCCACCTGCCCAGCTCTGAGCTCTCCATCTGGGACATCTTCAACACCCAACTATTGGAATCAGGAGGGCGTGGCTTGTTACCATGCTGGAAACTTCCTTGCTATGCACAGAACATGGAATCTGGGAAGGCACAGGCCAACCCCTCTCCATCCCCGGACCTGTAGTCAGCACCATGGGTGTGGCTGATGATAACTGATCTCTGGGTGGTTCACTGAGCATGTTTACCTCCGCTAACTCACCTGTCCTCGTGGCAAGGGATGAGGTGGGTGATGGTGTGCTCATGAGTTAAGCTGAGAGAGACTGAGCACTTACCCAAGGCTGTGTGTTAAATGGCTGAGTCCGATGTGGAGTCCTGGTCGTCAACTCAGTCTGGCTGTTCTCCCTCTCCCAGCCGGCCTCCTGGCTTAATCACTGTGGTAGTGCCAACACCCTACCCCCGGGCTCTCGTTCCACCGACTCATTGCCCCATACTTCTTCTTGTGCTGTATTGGAAATTCTCTGTGCTTTAGGAGTTTGTTCTGCTCTTAGTGGATATGGAAAGAAGCTACCCAGAAAAATAATGAATTTGTAATCTTTGATCTTGACGGTGTCTTCTGCCCTGACCAGTCTCAGCTGGCTTTTCTGACCTTGTGGGTTTGTTGGAAGAGAATCCATCCCATCTACCAAAGTGACTTCTACTGTGAACTGTCCTTACAAAGTCTGATGTGAAGCAGAAGGAGACAGTTTGTTCTGAGACAGCTCAGCCCTTCTCTAGAATAGCCCTGTCCCTTTGGAAAGCCCTGAATTGGACATGTGTGTGTCTGCAAATACTCCTTGACCATGTAATTTCTGCCTCATCAATATCTGGGGAGGAGAAAAACATTCTGGAAAGCTTCTGAAGAGTGCGGGAAGAAATGGAGCACGTTTCCAGTCATGATGAGGGCATGGGGATGAAGGGCAAAGGGAGGTCAAGTCACCAGCAGAAAACGTGGTACATTTGCCCTGTTTCTTGGGGACTGCAGTTCAGCCTAGGAGTGGATGGTCAATGGCTGGTCAGAGCAGCATCCGGGTTGTGACTGCAATGATATAAAATGGCTTAGATGACCCATGCCAGAACCTTTCTCACGAGAAGCAGGTGCTACAAGGAGAGAAGCCACTCCTGCAGGTTTCTAGTAGAGCTTTCCAAAGCAGGAAGGTTGAGGTAGTTCAGCAAGGCCACAGGGAAGCAGCCAGATGTCCTGGAGTTGACCCAGAGGGACCTGTCACAGCCCTTGAGTTCCCTGTCACTGACCTTCCTGGCTCAGTGAAGCCCTTCTAGACATTGCCATTGCAAGTGTGACCAAACTCAGCCTCAGTCCCCTGTGAATGTATATCCATAACTTCTGGTGGGTAGAATAAGAAATTGCTTTATGTCAAAATACTCTTTTGGTCTTGTGTATCTCTTGGACAGATAATCAGAAACAGCTGCCCTGCAGCTCTGCAGAGAATGGAATCTTCCTAGCCTCCATGAAGTGAAAACAATTCAGGAATCAGAACAGAACAAGGGCCAGGGTGAGAGATGGGGCTCAGTGCAGACTCCTGGCACCCCCTCAGATTGACCCCAAGTCACTTCCTGTGCCTGGACTCCGGTTTCTGCATCTTTTTAACGGGGCTAATGGAACCTGTTTCTTACTGCAACTCTACACACCATGAGAATTTATTCTCTCATCTGCAGCAGGCTGAGGCAAAGCGGCCTGCCACATAAAACAGCTTGAATCCTCGAGCATGGTGGATGGAGGTTGTTTAATGAGCGAAGCTGTGTAGCCTACTCCATGTTTGTCCTGCCATTAAAATTTTTATTGTTATTTGTGAAGTATCCACTGGAGTTCAGGAAAAGTCTGCACACCACTAAATCGAGGGAGCTCAGCTCCTGCTGCAGTTCAGATGAGTGCTGTAACCCCAATTAATCATGATTTTTTTCCACCAGAGACGGCTGCTTGCATGAATGTATTATCTGCTGGGGAGAGCTTACGGGGCCTGCTCCCAGTGTGTAAATATTCGGTCTGCCTAAAAAAGAAAGTCCAAAAAAGGGCTGGTTTATTCAGAGTGGCCTCTGTGATCTGGCCACAGTCAAGGGCCTCTTCAAATCATCAGCTCTGATATTATACACAAACATTTGGGTCTCCAGGATAATCTGGAAAGAGGATGCAAGAGGGAGGGGAGGGCAGAGTGTGAGTGGGAGGTGCAGGGCTGGGGGCAGGACAGAGAAGACCAGAAAGCTGAGAGCTGAGGCTGGGAAGCCATGAGGCAGGGTTGAAGGCTTCTGCCATGATTCATGGCTCGTCCCAACAGACAGCCTTTCCTGTCCATTGGGAAGTAGGGACAAGAGTGATGAGCTTTGAATGTCAAGGTTGTCTCTGTAGGTGGTAGAGTCCTGCTTTGTCCGGGAGATTATTCAGTTCTGCTGAGAGCAAATGCCAGATTGGATCAAGGTAGTTGTGCATGGACAGCTGTATGTTTTATATACAGACCTGGGAGTCAAGCCCCTTGTATCTTCTTTCCAAGCTTCTACTCCTTCCCACTTATTTTTTACCTCGTAAGGTCTTTTGGGTCCTTCTGAGGCCTTCTGGATCGTAAGAAGATGTCCCTTAGCTTGGATTATACTACTTTTTGCCCTCCCTATACATTCTCCCTATACATACATTGAATATACATTCAAACTAACCTGCAAACTTGGATGACATACCCACCCTCCACCCTACTTTCTTCTCTACTCTTTCTGTTGCCATGGGCGGGGAGGAGAGATTTCTGTGCCACATCCCTAGAGCGGAAGGTGTGGGAGGAACACTTCCCACTTTTCCCTATCTCCTCATGCCCTTGACCCCAGGGGAGGTGACGTAAGTTATCTGATTCATGAGTTTGGCTTAGCCCCTTCTGGGACTCTCTTTTGACTCTACTTGTGCCCACAGAAGAGGTCACCAAGTTGCTGGGGCTGGCTCTGTCCCTGTGGGGAAATCCTATAATGGCCCCCCTTTTGGGTTGGGTGAGTAGCTTTAACTCTGAGTGAAGTATTAGGCAGCCCTCCATAACCGCCCATCTAAGCCACATTCTCCAATTTGGAATTTGTTTGTAATGAAGCTTTTAGCTTGATTTCAGTCTGTGTGTCTCCTATATCTTATTTCTTAATTGGTTCTGAACTTGCAAGAGGGAAGAAAGGACGATTAGTTTTTGGCTACCACCCAAAGCCCCAGAACTCCTCCTTGATCACTGATTATAGAAGGTTCTCTGAGCAGCTCTGGGTATAATGGAGGCAAGACAACATCTGTGGACCCTTTTCTTCCTCCAGAGAACTATTTAGAATTCATAAGAACCTAAGTCTATGGCTCCTGTTTTTGAGAACGTCTGCCATAGAAATGTTAGAATTTTCCTCTTTCTTTATCTCTGAAAGAATGATCCTCGCCTGAGAGGAAGGCATTGAGGAGTAAATGAAATGGCACACTCACACGTACTAGGTCATCAATAAATGCCTGCCCCTCCTTGGTTGCCTCTGTCCCAGTTCAATAGTGCTTGCTGTCAGGAAGTCCATCCTGAGGTCCAAAACTTGCCTGTCTTGTTACAATTGAAGGCCATTTCTTCCATCTCATTGAGAGCGATTTATAAGCTACAGATGATGAGAAAACCTCACATCCATATACCTGGCTTAGGGGACTGAGAGAAGGAACCTCAGAACCAATAGAAGCATGCCAAGAGGGAGAAGGAACAGCAAGGGCATCTGGGGAAGGGGGATTGCGTCTGAAGGAGTGTAGCCAGAAGATGGGCAGTCATGAGCCGTTGGGTATCTATCCATTGGCTGGCGTCATCTGGGCACTCCTGAGTTTGGGTGTGCCTTATTTAAAGGAAAGACTGACAAAGTCTGGGAGAAGTTGCTGGAGGGTATCCTACATTAGTGTACAGCTTTCTCTCCCACAACTTGAGACGCAAGATCGTCTCATCTTTCTGGAACTTTCCTGTATGTGTCCAGTACCATGCCTACCGTGGTGGAACCCTAGATAGTTGCTCACAGGCTGTTAGGGAGGAGAGTATCACTACAGAAGAGAATCTTAAAGCAACCCAGAACTCTTCTCAAGCTGCTGCTGCTTCTTAAAGATTTTATTTATTTATTTGACAGAAAGATAGAGCCAGAGAGCACAAGTAGAGTGAATGGCAGAGAGAGAAGCAGGCTCCCCACTGAGCAGGGAGCCTGATACGGGACTTGATCCCAGGACCTTGGGATCCTGGATGACCTGAGCTGAAGGCAGACGCTTCATCGACTGAGCCAGCCAGGCGCCTCCTTCTCAGGCTTTTTGAGGACAGGGCCTGCATCTTACTTGTCTTGGTACCCCCCCCCCCCCAGTCATCATGAGCAGCCCTTCTGCTTTCTTTCTTACATGGGGGTTTGCTCCTTTTTTATTTGAGCTCTGGATGTGTACTCTGTGCCCCTGAGTTTTCCAGTTGTAAGGAACGGAGGTGCCGGGCTCGGCCTGCTTGTGGAACAAGCGGCTTCCCATTGCTCTTATCTTTTCCACCCAGGATGCAATAAACTGAGGCAGGCGTGCATTGGCTCCCACCCCGTGCTAATGATTGTTCAGGGCCCAGGTTCTTCCTATGGCTCACCTTTTCTCTGCCTGTTAACATCTACCTCAGAGGATGAGGGCAAGGGAAAAATCCAGCCTAAGTGCTCCATTTTGTTATTTGGCATCAGGGCTGTTGTGGGATCAGGGTTTATGTCAGCTTTGTCGACTCATCACAGTCTCTGGGAAAGGGAGAAGATGCCTGTCAAGAAAGTTCCTCAGGAGATTCTGATATGGCCCACCCCCCATCGTGAGAACTGCAGGTTCCTTTCCACCATCAAGAGACAGATCTTGCATTATCCCTCTCTACTCTTTTCACCTTGGCTGGTAATTGAGGAATGGTCTCTCTAAGACTCATTCCAAAGGTCTTGTAAGTGAAGAGACAAAGCTTAGCTTGATACTTTCCTGAAGAACGTATGCTTTGAGGCAAAACTCAGGAGCAGCAGTCTTGAATGAAAGCAGCCATGACTCCCCCTAGACCTGAAGGTGCTTTGGCTGTGGGAAAGTAGTCACTCTGGATGCAGAGAGCTTGGACACCTTCCCCGGCTTCACAGCTGACCTGCTGTGTGACCTTGGGTGAGTCAGATTTGCTCTCTCTGCCCTCTGTAAAACGAGGATAAAGATGCTTGCTACCTACCAGTTTTACTGAGGTACCAAGAGTGTGTGAAGATGGCAGAATCGAGTGCTCACCATTCTGCCTGAGGAACAAAGCCCAGTTCTGAGGACAGCATCGGTCCCGGATGACGTCTCCCCTGAGAACCCGGGCAGGGCTTGCAGACGTTCCTGCGGTCATCCTGCGGTGTGGGAGGCAGGCTCTCCCTCTGGGTCCAGGCCTACTTCCGAATGCCCTTGGCTGTCGGCACCAGCAGAGAGGAAGGGACGCCTGAGCTGTGAGGAGGTGGTGGGTACAGATGGTCTCTGGCTGAACGAGAGGGAAGTGCCAATCAAAGAAGGTCGGCCCTCTCAATTAGAACTCGGAGCAGATGGGTCTGAGGCCGCTGGGAGGGGCGCTTCCCAGTTTACTAAGTCTGTGAGAGTGAGCTGGCGGCCTTCAGAGAACCAGAGAGGTCACCTAGTTCATTTCCTTTCTTCGAGGAAGGGCATTTTTAGGATAAATCTGACAGATGAGTATCCTCATTCAACAGATAGTTAATGGCTTTCCTGTGACTGGAGCCGTATGCTAGGCCCTGTGGATCTAATATTAAACAAGATAGGCCTGACCCTGACCTTACCTCACAGATGTTAACAATCACACCCACTGCTCCCTGCCACTTGCCTAGGAATTGTGGGTCGGGTGGGAGGAGGACAGTCATAAAGGCAGATTCCTGGGTCCCACCCCAGATCTACTGGATCAGAATATGGGGGGGTGGATCCTAGGAACCTATATTTATAAGATGCTTCATAATTCATATAATTCATTCTTGTGCATGTTAAAGTTTGATAACTGATCATCTTCACTGTCGAAGCGCAAAGTGATCAGTGACTTGAGCACACCGGTGTCTTAAAAATAAATGATAATATACACTTGGAATGGTTTTGCTAAGTCTAGTCTCCTGTGTCTCAGTTGCTAGAAGTCCTCCCCCGAACCCCATGCTCTGTTCAAATGGAAAATGAGGGCTCACATCAAATGAACGAAAGTGTTGATTGAGCTTTTATTACCTGCCTAGCTTCATGCTGTTCCGAAAAGAAATGTAAAAGCTATAATCTTGGCCCCTGATGAGCTTACAGGGTTCTTGGCTGATAAGACACACTAGTTACCCAGTTAGAGTGAGGAGAAGATAAGACCAAGAGGGAGGGCAAATGAAGTTCCCAGGCATGCAGAAATAAAGACGTTGATGGGGGACATAGTTGCAGCCCCATCCTATCCAGACAGCTCCTGATTCCAATCTGATGACCAGAGTCCTAACCTATTAAAGAAGTTGAAAGGGGCACTGGGTGGCTCAGTTGTTAATTGTCTGCCTTCGGCTCAGGTCATGATCCCAGGGTCCTGGGATCGAGCCCTGCATCGGGCTCCCTGCTTGGTGGGAAGCCTGCTTCTCCCGCTATCATTCCCTCTGCTTGTGTTCCCTCTCTCGCTGTGTTTCTCTCTGTCAAATAAATAAAATCTTTAAAAAAAAAGAAGTTGAAAAAGTATCCTGGGGAAACTGAAGAGATGCCGGTGTAGGGGAATCTGTATTGATGAAAAAGCTCCACCCACGATTCTGAGGTGGTCTCGGGTTTGGGAACCAGAACACTATCTTTTCCAATACTGAACAGGTTTTCCTCCCATTTAGTTCAGTTCTGGTTTCTGTGGGCACAAGAACATCAATTCGTCTCCCCCTTCCTTTGTTATGGTAGCTGAGTAACAGTTGAACTCTGAAATTACAGGGGCTGAATACAGAAGCTAACTCACGGATCATGCAAGTGCAATCAGGGGCTTTGGGTGGCTCTGCTCCTTTTTTATTGAGGGATCAAGGCTCTGCCATCTTCGGGGAGTGGCCTCCAAAGAGGTGACATCCAGCAGCCAGTCAGCCAGAGGAATGAGCAGGGAGGATCATGGTGGCTCTGATGGGCCAGGCCTGGAAGTGGTGACTGTCACTTCCATGGATGATCCGCTAGCCAGAGGCCAGTCATGGGGCCACGTCTGTCTGAAAAGGAGGCTGGGAGAGGTAATCACCCTGAGTACCCAGGGGAGAGGGAACTGGGTCTGGTGACCCAGTTAGCTAGCTCTGCCCTAGCATGTTCCTGAGCACAGTGCCTTCTTGAACCTTTGTCCCCGATCTCTCAGCATCCAGATTCTCCCAGGCTTTCGGGCAGTGAGGTGCTCAGTGAGTTCCACCTCTCTGGTCTTTGGACTTCTTTACACTCAACAGAACTGCAAAAAAGGCCTTGAAATTGTACATTCTTTACACCTGTCCCTTCCTTCCCCCTTGTCTCTCCTCTTCCTGAACTCCATTTGGTCTTTCTCTTAGGCTAAATCATCTGAAATCACTGATATTTGATACTCTTTGCCCTACAAAGATGGCATTTTCATATGGTTCAATTAACATTATACTTTAGCTTTCTCCTGAGAGAACCCTAGATCTGCCTTCCATCAATGCATTCCCAGTCCACGGCAGAGATTTCTTTGAGAATCAAGCCAAAGGAAAGAGAGGAAAGATGTGGGCAGGATTGGCTTTCAATGCCATTACCCGATGTGTTTTGGGTCTGCCCTACCCCAACTAAGAGCTCTATTTCTCACCTCTGTCTTGAACCTTACTAAGGACATCTTATTTTGGTTATGTACTAAAAGTTTTTGTGTACGTTATCTCAGTTGCTTTGAGCAGTCAACCTCTCAACTAATGAGATAGGTGAGTTATATAATAATTTCCTTCTTTGGATTAGCTGCCAAGAAACTTGGCCAGCACTTACGATTAGTCAGGATAATTGTACTATGCTTTTGGCTGGTATACTTTAAAAATTTACTTATTAATGTTTGATAATTATCATTTTTGTCTTTTTTTAAATGTGAGATTAAAAATCTCTCAAGTCCCTTTTTGAAAATGGTATAGGGTAAAACAAGTACTTTCAATTATATCATAACAGTCTTTTTAGGAAGACTCTATTACCTTAATCTTACATATATGGAACTGAGGTCCATAAAAATAGATTTTTCTGAGCCCTGCTCAGTGTGGTCACTAAAACTCCAAGACTCTTTCCCTCCATCATGCTGCTTTGTCCAAAAGACCCATTACCACTTTAATCACTTCCCTCCCAATTTCACATGACTCATATTTTAAGAGACTAGATTATTTTCTATCTTACTTATTATTATAGATGGAGGAACATCATCTAATTAAAAGGAAGTCATATTTTTTGATCAAGTTCTGGTTACTTTTGTTCCATTAAAATGAATTTTTAAGTTTTCAGAGGAGGAAGAGAGGCAAAAAGCCCTTTTAAAAAGTAGAACTGAGAGCTGGATTAATAAAGTAATGTTATGAATTCAATATAAATTAACTTGTATATGCTTTTAAGTTCCAAAAATCGGTGGAGGAGATGATATTACACTCGTGAGTGAGCACAATTACTAACAATGGCTTTTCCTAACTACAAGTGTTTTACATGGGCCTGGGGAAATCAGCTCAATATTTCCTTCACGTTCTCTTTTGTTTTTTTTTTTTTTCTATGTGGAGAGAAAAAAAATTCGGGGCCATGGTGATGCCAGGAAAAGTAGCTTAAAGCTCCAAATGTGGTCTTGTACCAACATCAAAAATCACCTGGGAACCTACTAGAAATGCAGATTCTTAGGCCTTGCCCCACAAGACAGAATGGGAAACCAACCCCCTGCCCCCCTCCCCACGCAACCTTGGGACCCACCAATTAGTGTTTCAACAAGCACACCAGGTTTTTCTAGTGCAGGCTAAAGTTTGTGACCATTTGGCTTAAAACAGCATCAGCTGGAAGCCACGTCTTCATTTGGATAGGAAGCAGGGGGTTAAAACATCTCTGAAGGAATTAAAAATGCTAATGAGGAACATTACTGTCTCTGTCCTAAAACAAACCAAAAAAGAAGCAAACCAAAACAGAAAACAAAAGCAAAACAAAAAAAGCCCTTCATGAGTTAGTGGTTAAAGATTGGAAATAAGGTGCTGTGAAGTGTTCCAGTGAGAGCCAGGGGCAGGACTGAATTTCCGAGGGTCTCCTGACAGCAGGAAGTGCTCGGGAAGCCTGTGTTCGGTGTGCCAGTGTTGGATTAAGAACTGTCTCAGATCTAGGTGTGTCACTTTCTTCATATAGGTAGAGCAAGAGTTGTACTTTAAAGAATGCATCCCCAGGTTGCACACTCGTGTCCCGGAGAAAGCAGCCACCTTGGGAGCATTGGTCCAGCCAGCTCAGTTGGCCCAGAGGAAAGCAGGCTGCCCACTTCTCAGTGAGATCACAGACTCTGCTGTCCTGGGCATACTGGCCCGAGACAGGCACCTGCTAGAGTTGTGTTCCAGCCACACTTTAGACAGTTCTCTAAACTGCCTCTCTCAGTCTTGACGTTCTCGTTCCTAAATAATAAATAATAAAATGGGGGTAATGACAATACATACCATGTAGGATTGTTTCGAGAATTAAATGACTTAGAACAACAGTTCTCAGCCTTTTTGGTCTCATGACCCCTTTATATGCCCAACAATTATTGAGGACCCCAGAGTTTTATTTATGTGGGTTTATAGCTATCAGTGTTTACTGTATTCGAAATTGAAACTTAATTCATCAAAAAAACCTCATTACATGTTAACGTGTTTTTAATGAAAAATAATTGTTTTGTAAAACAAAAAAATTAAGCGAGAAGAATTTCATTGCTTTACCTTTTCAAGAGCTTCTTTAATGTCTGTCTTAACAGAAGACAGATTCCAGGATCTGCTTTGTCACTCAATATGATGTAGCGTCACATGTTGTGTGGTTATGTAGTCTTTGGAAAACTCCAGTGTGAGAGTATTAAAGTGCAAAAGGGAAATAATGTCTTAGAATTCTTTTTTTTTTTTTTAATGTCTTAGAATTCTTACAAAAATAGTTTTGATTTCACAGACATGCTGTGATTTCATAGCCACCCTTTTGGGTTCCCTGTGATACACTATGAGAACCATTGGGTTAAAAAAAATCATGACAAGAGTGTAGTATACTACTTTGCACATGGTAAGCACTAAATAGTAAATTATAGTCGTAAATGTCCCCATCAGCTAAGGGACAGCATCAGAGACAGTTTCTATGCACATCGGGGCAGAGCCCTAGAAGGAAGTGGGGCTTTGCTTCCTGCTTCCCATGTGCACAAGCCCACCGAGCCAGCAGGTGTTTCTGCTGCTGCCCCAGAGCCGGCCTTTGACAGCTCGTCTGGCCGGTGAGGGCCCTGCAAGGGCCTGGATGCGTTTCAGGCGGTGGTGCCAGGACCGTGCACATGGACTAATATGGAGATGGTGTGACGTGGGCGTCACAGAGAGGCCTTTCCTCCTAAGAAGCAACACAGTCGCCCCTCCATCATCTCGTCCGTCTGCGAGGCATCCCCACGTCGGTCTGGTCCCAAGACGAGTCAGAGCTGGGGCCAGGAACGGAACCCGAACTTTCTGCCTTAGAGCGGAGTCAGGGAAGCACAGAACGGGCAGGCCCCAGTGCCGTGCTTTCGGGACTCACGGCTATGGATACAGACATCCCCTCAACCTAGGGGATGGCCAGTCACCCCGGGGAGGCAGGCCCAGCGCCTGTGCTGTCCTCCCAGCAGGAGACCCGCGCACCACATGACAATCAGCTGGCACTCCCAGCCACCTCTCCCTTGGCCTTTCTTTGAGTCCAAAAACCATAATGCAAGCAGTGGGCTGAGTGCTTAGCAAGCTGCTGTGCTGGCATGTAATTTGGAAACCCTTTTCACTTAGCCATCTATTAAACACCTGGTGTGTTTCGAGTCCCCAGTGTGTTTCCTCCCTCATCTGCCACCAAGGGAGAGAATGAAGGAACGCTGGCCAATCAGAGGTGGGCTCGGACTTGGCGGTTGCAGTAGCAGAG
Source organism: Procyon lotor (assembly GCA_028646535.1). NCBI lineage: Eukaryota > Metazoa > Chordata > Mammalia > Carnivora > Procyonidae > Procyon > Procyon lotor. The sequence goes on along the minus strand of CM053611.1, from coordinate 21,193,705 downwards.
CTGCTTGTGGCCAACACCTGCGTCTCAGGCACCAGCCGCGGGAGTGCACAGCCATAGGCTGAGGAGGAAGGGCAGGGAGCTGGTGCCGCTGTCCTAGCAGATCAGCCTCTGTGGGTGGCAGAGACAGAGCTAGAGGGAGCCCGGGGAGGGAGACGGCCAGGAAGAGGCCGGCAGCTGCAGGGATGCTCCACGGGCTCAGGAGAGGGATGAGTGTGTCTGAAATGTGGAACAAGTGGTAAGGGTCCATCCAGAAAGTTAGCGGGAGCAGGAAGGAGTGACAGCATATAGGAGAGCAGAAACACGCGGCAGCTTCAGGCCCCCACTTTTTAAGGATCCTCCGGGTACCTATAGGGTGAGGCTATATTCATTCAGCAAATATCGGTTGAGTACTGTTATGTGTCAGGCATGTTGTAGATACATCTGTTGTTAATGTGAGTGAATAAAACAGACAAAACTCCCTGCCTTCAGGGAACTTACTCTTTGATAAAAGGAGGAAAATAAAAAATAGGAGAAAATAAAAGAAAAAAGAGTAAAACATATTGTATTAGATGCAGAGAAGGAATTAATGCAGGGAAGGGTGCCAGAATGGGGTTCTAATTTTAAACGGATGGGTCAGGGAAGGTCTCATTGAGATGTGACATTTGAGGCAAGACCTGGGGGGAGTTAAGGAAGTGAGTTTGGTAGAAATCTGGGGAAAGGGCATTCAAGGGCACAGGGAACAGCAGGTGCAAAGGCCCGATGCTGAGACTGTCTTTGAGGAACAGGGAGCAGGCAGGTATGGCTGGAGCACAGTGAGCTCTTTGAGATGAGGTCAGTGAGGAGGAATAAGGGAAAAACACTGAGTGCCTTATAGGTCATTGTGATGATTATGGCTTTTACTCTGAGTGAAGTGTGAGGCTTATAGGGGGTTTTCAGCAAAGGAGTGACATGATCTGATGCTGTTTTTAAAGGGAATAGAAGGGGAGGGTGCTGGAGTTGGCAGAAGCAGGAAGATGGATCAGGAGGCTAGATCAGTAATCCAGGAGGCTCGAACCAGAGTGATAACCGTGGAGGTAGAGAGAAGTTGCTGGATTCTTAATATATTTTAGCAGTATGGCTGGAGTGACATATTGAACATTAGGTATGGGAAGAAAGAGGCATAAAGATCAACTCTATATTTCTTGGCCTAAGCAACTGGAAGGCTGCAGCTAGCCAGGATCTGAGATGGGAGGGAGATGGATGGGAGTTGGGTGAAGTTCAGATGTTGGGTTTTAGACATGTTTAGTCTGAGATATTCAGGTGGAGGTGTCAGGATGACTGAAGAGACCCAAGTTGCAGCAGGGAGAATCAGAGAAATGACCTGAGAAGTGCAAGAAAATAAGAGAGATAGAAAGAGAGAGAGAGGGAGAGGGAGAGGGAGAGGAACAATGGCAACTCTTATGTACACCAGTCTTACTCCTGGGATCAAATGATAAATGAGAGGGCGTCTTAGAGCCAGCCCCAAACCCTGAGCCTCAACCCAAGAGCAGCAAGCAGCCGGGGTTGTCCACTCCTCCTCCTCCCTGCTGATGCTCCCTCGTGGGCAGCAGGAGACAACATTGAAAGCCTTCCTTCAAGCGGGGCTGACTGCCATGGAGTGGGCAGGAAGGGTGAGGCCCTAAAGGGATTGGAGTGGATGCAGAGTTTATCGTGGTGTCTCCTAAGACAGGGGCTGGCTCTGGGGAAGCTTGGGGGTGGGGGTGGCCCTTCTAGGGAGGATCCAGGCTCTGCCTTTCCCAGACCAGTCCTCTGGCACTGTGGTTTCTGCTGGGACTGTCTTCAGGTGACTGTAGTTGTCCGGAGAGATGGAATTGGCAGATCAAAAGTCCTTGGTGAAACCTGCAGAGTGTCAGAATTGGCAAAAAGAGCATCCTGTCCAACCGTCTCTCCTTACTGATGAGGGAACTGTGCTCCAGAGACATCACTTGACTTGTCCAAAGTAGAAGCTTTATGACCCAGGGCAAATCACTTAACCCTTGCATCTGTGCCAGGCAGAGAGCACCTTCCCAAATGCGCTGTGTGCTCATAGTTCTTCCTGTCCCCCGACCCTCCTCCACATGGGCTTTTCCCTGCCAGATCAGGGTTTAGGGGATGATTGGCAGCCCTGAGGTCACCCAGCCCTTTTGGCAACACGGCCATCCCATCGGATGAGACATGGATTCCTTGGCAGCCAGTACTTCCTCAAGAAAGACTTTACTTCAGATTGATGGTACCCCTTTTGGCTTTGCTACTCCCTGCATAGGCATCAGGGCAGAAAGTTAGCTCTGCACCAACGTTGGTGTTCTTCATCTGTCAGCATCCACCTCCTACCCCATCCCAGAGCTGTTTTTTCTGGCCTGCCCAAACCCACACGTTGGTCCCTTTTGTTCTCTGCAATCCCTCTCTCCTTCCAATTGTCTGAGCTGCCTTTTTCTTGACTGCTTCTTAAGCCTCTGGATTTCTCCTTAAATATCCGCCCCAGGACGCCTGCCTGATGAACTGAGGTCATCCCTACCCTCAAGTGACCTGGTGAATTAAGCAACAATACCAGGGATTCCAGGACAGTGAGTTGGAAGAACAGCATCTTTGTTGGCCCTTGGACCTTCTGGAAGTGGGTAGATGACGCTGACTTTCACACAGGCTTCAGGAGGGAACTCCTGGGGACCATGATTGTCCATCCACCTCTCAAGGAGAAGAGTGCCTGGCCCTGTGCCCTCCAGGCAATGCCTCTGAGCTTACAGAGCTGAAGCCAGCTGATTGAGCGTTTGTTCTACTCCTGTTACATGAGGAAATCCTAGGCCTGGATCCCCCTGAACCCACAGGGTCTTGATGCTTTCTTTCAAGGCAAGGAAGGAAAGTGATGCCCCCTGGGTCTTGCTTTGTGCCCTCCTCAGCTTCCTGCTGGGCCGTGGGGGAGGGGGAATGTGATTGAGCACTGGGGACTCCTGTATCCCCATCATATCCTTCTCCTGCTGTCCCTTCTTTACAGGTATTCAAACCTTTTTCATTCTGTGGTTACTGACTAGCATCTCCCAGCGGACTCTCTTGCCTGTAAATGCAGAATGAGGCGTGCTTCTCCACCTCGTCTTTGCTCCATTGGCGATTCCAGAGCTCGAGCCTCTGGAGCAGTGGAGTGAGCCTGGACAGGAGAAGAAGTGCCTAGGCTCTCCCCCTCTTGCACAGTGAACCCGACAAGTTCCCTCATTGCCTGTGGCCTGTCTCCTCTGAAAGGGGGTGCTGGGTTGGCCCGCAATCCCTGTGGTCCCTTCTGGCTCAGACACACTGCTGATAGTCTTCTGGTTCCCAGTGTCTTTTTGAAGGATCTCGTGTTATTTATCTCAGGATCTCTGCTCCCCTCCGCTGCACACTCCTCTCCTTGAGGTAATGACATCAAAACACCCACACTGTATCTCAACAATCTGATGAGATAAATGCCTCATCCTCGGGCTCTGTGGACACAAAGTAGCAATTCCCCTATCCCACTATCAAAGAGCTCAGAAAACACAGGCTGCCAAGGAAGAAGAGGGAGGCATGCGGATCACCATGTGGGAGTCATGAAGCGCGTTCTTCCAGGCCCAAAGCCCCTGTTTTCCCCAAAGCTGCCTCCTTTTCCACTTCCCCTCCCTCCAGAATAATGCCTCTGGGCTGGTTAGCTTCTGAGAATGTGCTGGGAGGGCTGACGTCGGGAGTATATGGCCTTGTTATCCTGCATACATCTCCAAGTTGGACTCACTAGCAACTGGCCAGGTCTGGAAAGTAATTAAGCTGTGCAGATTGACCCAGGGAGGTAGTGGGGGGGCCGCTGACACCTGCTCTCATGCTCCTTCCGCGGGGTCCCTCTCACCTGTGAGACAGACCGTGCGTCTCTCAAGGTTGGCGCTGCTGGGACTGGCCTGATGCTCTTGTGCCACCTTCTCCCTTTATGGCCCCGGAAGCTGGGAAGCCACACTGAAGCTGTACATAGCTGGTGTGGTCCCAGTGTAGGGAAAACAGACCCGGCTCCGGCATGCTGGGTGAGTGACTTTGGGCCTCAGTGTCCCTGTAAGCAGAAAGGAGGTCGTAGCAAGGTCCTCCTACTTCCAGGAATGCTGTAGGAGTCTGGGGATATGATGTGAAAGCACTCAGACTTAGAGACTTGGAGGGAGTTCACGTATTAAACAGTGTCATGTATGGAGCTAGGCAGGCGTGGGTTTGAATCTTGATGAGCGACCTGGCGGAATGTACTTGACTGTTCTGAGGCCCCCTTTCCCCATCTGTACCCTGAAGGATAATAAAACTATGACTGGTTTCTGATAGTAATAACAAGGGCACCCATTATTTATTGAATTGTTTTTTTCCCTGAAGCCCAGCACAGTGCCAGACACACGACAGGTGCTCAAGAAATATTCATCGAGTAAAGGGAGACTAGGGGTCTGACTCATACTCTCCTTTAACCCCTACACCAAACTTATTAGGTACCATAGGGTCATTATCCCCATTTTAAAGATGAATAGAATGAGGCCCAGAGAGGCTGAGTGACGTGCCCAAGGTCACACAGTGGGGATCGGTGAGATAAGCCCCATTGTACAGTACTTGCTAGCACTTCCTGGGAAGTTTGGCAGTAGGGTGTGGACAGGATGGGGCAGGGAGGAAACAACTGAACACCTACCTGGATACACCATATTCCATCTTCAAAAATACATTTCCCTCAAAATCTAGGTGTTACAATGCCCACTTTACAGATGTGCAGCTGAGGCTCAGAGAGGGAAAGAAGATGAAGGACTGCTAGTTCCAGCTGGAAAGCGTCCAGGCGACGGAAGCTGTTTCTCTCTGGAGGATCTTGAGCTCTGGCTGGACAGCCTGCACGGTGCTCCTGCCCTCTCCGAGGAGGCGGGAGACTGGAATGTGTCCGACTGCCCAGGGCAGTAAGCAAGGAGCACAGCACGCTGGAACTCCTTCCGTGTGGAGTGTCTGCCCCCCCGAAATGATTCTTGGGAAATCTTGGCTTCTGGCTGGTCTTGCCGGCCCTGTTTCTCTGACTGCTCTTTCGGTCTCAGAGTACTCGCCAAACATCTGGCTCCATTCAGGATCGATCGCACGTAAAACGGAAGAGTGGGTTTTGTTTTGTTTTGGGGTCTTCTTTTCCTTTCTTTTCTTTTTTTCTTTTTTCTTTTTTCTTTTTTTTTTTTGGCCCTTGTGTCATCTAAGAAACAGGTTTTGAGGGTCTTTGATTCTCTTCCAGAATAATAACCCCATGAGGCTTCTATTTCTACTAAACGGCCTGTGGCTTTTGCGAGGGACCAGTTGGTTTTCATTTGGTGCTGAACCTTGACTTGCTCCCAAAAGTTTTGATCAGGTAGCTTCTTTTTTTTTTTTTTTTAAAGATTTTATTTATTTGAGAGATGGAGAGAGCACACGAGTAGGGGGAGGGTCAGAGGCAGAGGGAGAAGCAGGCTCCCCACTGAGCAGAGAGCCCGATTCGGGGCTTGAGGGTCACTGGCAGGATCTGGGCAGATCCAAGCTCGGTGGCTGGAACAAAGAACACTTTGAACCATGCTGGGCTCTGGCATGTTTGTTGATCGACTTATCCAGAGCCCCAGCCAGCTGCTTTCGTTCCAGAGGATTTCATGGATTAACTCCCAGGGCTTCGGAAAATTGTTTCTTTTTAAGAAAGGGAAGTTTGGAGGTGGCTGCAAAGGAAATGCTTATGGGAAGCCTGGGGGGCTGGGTAGCTGGGGGAGGGTTATAGGGGGTGGGAGGCCTCATATTTGTTGGGGCGATGGCCAGGGGCTCCCAGTGAGGGAATCACTGGACTTATGGCATCCACGCTCTTGGGGAGGTTCCTCCAAGGATCTCTTCCAGCAAGGTCTGGTGGAGAGAGGAGTATGGATGCCTGAGGCTGGGAGCATTCTGGGCATTAAGCTAGACCACAGCAAGGACTCCCCAGGGCTGAAGGTTGCTAAGCACTGGGGGAGGTTTCCTAGGGAGACCGTGGCTAGAAACACCATCTGCCAAAGATGATTTAGTTCCAGAAGAGGCAAGGGAAAGAACAAGATGGTCTTTTCTGTCCTAGTTAATCTCGGTTCCGTTCGCTCGGGCCGAGCATTCCTTTCCTGAAGTGGAAGTGAAGGCAAATGCAATTCTGGGCAAGCGGTCTTGTAAAAGGGAGGGCCCCACCTCCTCGGCTCACCCCCGAACCCCTGCCAGGGCCCCGGGGTCTCCAGACCTGGCCAGTTCCCTGCCCACTGGCCTGCCCCTGGCAGCAGGCACCAGCAAGCACACGTGCGCTGGTGGGGAGGGTGTAATGGGCATATGATTAAATACTCATACTTTGTCAAAACACTGACAGTTACAGAATGCCTCCGCATCTACTCAGGGAAGGGTGAGCAATGAGGAAAATGACTTCAATATGCAAAAGACATTCCATGGAGGCCGGGAGGGAATACTAATCCTGGAGCCAGGAGGAGTAATGGGGATTAGTGCTTGATTTATAGGCCGGCTGAGAGACACCAACTCGCTGAAACCTGCCTTCATTCTACTATCCACCTGTGCGCTTAAGGAGATGGGCCCGCTTTGGTTTGAAGAGCTATCTCTTCTTTGTTGATGGGAATGAGCGCGAAGTACCTGACCAAGGTCAAGGGCGGAGGAATTCTGAGCCCTCATGTTCTGGATCCAGCATCACGTGCCGTCCTCTGGACAACAGAACTATGTTGTCCTGTGGAGAATTTGAGAAATGAGAAAGACGATTGCCTATTTAGGACGGGTCTGGAGAGAACCACTCCTGGAGGCAAGGGACCAACCAACCACGGAAGCTTTGTGTTGTCTCTGTATATCTTCCTCGACTAAATATAAAAAATGGGTATCAAGTGTCTGGTTGCATCCCCATAGCAAGTGGAATTCTACACTGATGGGTCCACTGAGAAGACCTTTCTGGAAGGGCATTTTCACCCAGGGCAAGGGAGGCAGCAAGACTGTTGAGGTGTCCAGAGCTAGCATTGCAGGCCAGCTGGGTCTGAGGGGACGAAGAAGTGCCGTTGGGGCACAATGAGAGTGGGAACTGGGGAGGGACCATGAGCTGGAAACCGTGGTCATGTAAGGACATGGCCGCCGCCAAGACAATGACACAACATCAGGTGGGCGTGGAAAGAAGACCCCCTGACTACTCTTTTTTCATATGCTCCAGTGTCTTGCTGGTGCTTCTCATTGGCCAGAACAGCCTGAAGCCAGAGGACGGGAGATGCCGTCCATAGGCATCAGCCTTCAGGCCACAGGGTAGGGTGGGAAGGACAGAGAGGGGCTCGAAGGGAGGTGGCAGGGAGCAAGAACTTATCTGGTGTATTAGCTCAGTTTAGCCAACTCTGGAAAGCTCTTCCTGAGAAGGGAGTTTATAAAGAGGTTACCCACTTTCCGATGATTCTATCCCCAGGACGGGCATACCTACCTTGCAAAACACATTGCTCAAAGGATAAAGGAACTCTGAAAGGGCCCTCATACATCTCCCTTGGTGAAATATCAGCCTTTGGAGGACAATGCCAGAGTCTGTTTTTTACCAGTTGTCTTGAGGAAATGTAACAGCCCCCACCTGTGTTCAGCGTCTTACATTTCACAGAAGACAGGAACTCAGGCCCCTTGAGGCTGACAACATGGTGACAAGGTGGCCCTTTGGAGGAGTGAAAATGAGCAGGCCTGACTCAGCAAGGCCCACAGGCACTGTAAAGATGCAATAAGCCCTCCCTGGGGGAAGACCACAGCCATGCAGCCCAGCAGGAGCCCGTGGCAATGGAGGACAGGAAGCAGGAAGCAGAGATGGATGTCACCGGACTGTCCCTTGGGCTGAAGTCTGGCCATGAATTTGTCTCCAGTAGGGCTTCTGGTTCTAAATGTCTCTGGCGTCCTGAAGCTACTACTCAGATGGTTCTTCTAGGCAAAGAGTCTTAATTCACTGGAGGAGGAGAGCACGTGCAGTCATTAGCATATCCAGGCTGACCAAATGGCCATGTCCCTCCTGGGCCAGGCCCGGTGACAGGCGGGGGTGCAGGCAAGGTGAGAAGGAAAGGGGAGATAAAGGGCATGAGACACACTCTTCACCAAGGGCTGATGGTCTGTGGCTTGTTCTTTAGGACAACACGGACCTGTTTGGGATCCTAGCCCATGCCATTCTTTCTCGGGTAGCGGTCTCTTGTTCTGCAGAGCCTTGCCAGGCGCTCTTCCTTGGCGGCGTCCTGGGGCAGGAGGGTTTTCTCATCTGCAGCCTTTCGGAGGCAGCCAGCTCCCACCACTCAGGCTGGTCTGGAAGGGCCTGGGCAGGGTGGGGTGTGGACTCCACTTCAGGGTTTCCAATGCCAGTTTGGATGAAATGCAAATTTTCCTCCACTCTGTGTTTCTCTTTCCCATTTCTGTCCCGAATGGAAAAAATGTCTGTAGATTTAAGTCCAAGGTGCAGCACTAGGGCTGGTATTTTCCCTTTTGACACGAAACAGAAAATGGAGACAGCCCAGGGCCTTGGGAGAAGCATTTGGAAAGACTCTCCCTTACTCTGGGTCATGAGCCAGATGGCCTGCACTCTAGTCCTGGTATTGCCACTTGCTGGCTGATGTAAGTTATTTAATGTCTTAGTTCTTCAGTTTTCCAATCTGTAGGATGGGGCTTACCATCATATCTACATTAGGGAAGCTGAGGTGAGGACCGAATGACCTAACGTGCCTGGCGTACAATATGTGACTATTTGCTGTTACTACCACAAGGCAGCCTCTTCTGGGCAGGGCATCCTCTTGGGGCTCTGGGGAGATGGAGCATCTGTGAGGCCCTGAGGGGGCCATCATCCCTCGAGCATCTCTTTAATCAAGAAACCCTGCAGCAAGTCTGCTTGCTTGAAGATAGAGTCTGGATCCACTCCACAATCTGGCTTCCAACCTTCCCTACTCTTGCTACAAATCCTCGGCCTCGGCAGGGGAATCTGGTAGTCCCCGCCCCCGCCCCCCAGATTTGCTGTTACCTGTGGATTTACTTCTGTGTTTCTAACATTTCTTTAAGAACACAGAACAAGGAGCTTCTTCCTGGCAGTTCTTGTAGGGCCTGACATCACAAGGATTTGCACGGTTGGGTTTGTAGGGCCCATCTACTCCCAAGGGGGTTGACTTCTTGCTTGTTTCCTTGATACACAGTATTGTAATGTAGAGACAGCTCTGCCTCTCAGATGCCTGGGAGGTGACAGCAGAAGGGCTGTGGCTGTTGTGTTGGACCCTGTCTTTTCCCGAAACAGAGGCAGGTCATCATAGGACCAATGTCACAGTGTATTTATCTCTTCTGCTGAACACGTGTTCATAGGCCCAGGACCTGAATAAACTAAGTCTACAATGGAAAGAAATCACTTTATAGGCAAGTAAGACTCTGATGTTGGCCCTTAAAAAGAAACCATGTGTATTATGTGTTATACTTTAATATCGTCTCTATTAGAAGCACAAAGACTCAGTGTTACCTTTGCTTATTACTGCCTCTTCATTGTTAAGGGTTATTTACCAAGATGACTATCATTTCAAATCTAAACTTCAGTTGCTCAAAGCGGGGATCCAGGAGCCCAGGCACAGGGCCTTAGGAGAAGGAACAGAACTGGCGGAGAAGCTGAACCCCTAAAATCTTACTCTCTGTGCGGACCAGGGAGCTTTTCTGGGTGCTGGGTTAGGACCATCAGGGCAGCTGGTACCCTGGGGACATGCTCTTCCTTTCCGAGCTGGGGAGAGGGCCTTCGTCTTTCCTGGGAATCAAATCAAAAGAAAACCAGAAGAAGAATCTAGACTTCTCGGAATGAGTTGGCAAGGAAAGCCCAGACAGACAGAGGTGCTCAAGGAGCTCTGTGAGCTGTTCTGTGGGCTCCTCGCCAGTCATTGGGCATCATAGAGAGTGTGCCTGCAGAGAAGGGAGAGGGCCACCTTCCAGGCCAAGGCGGGAGTCCCAAGTGCTCAGGAGGTGACAGGAAAGTTGACATCTGGTGCGAAGCCCTGGGAAGGTGGCTGGTTCCTGAGAGGCAGCACAGTGTGCACTCAGCAGCTAGCCTGCCTGTGTGGGAGCTCTACCACTTCTGGTTGTGGGAGCTTGGCCGAGTTCTTTACTTTTCTGCCTCCCAGTATTCTTGCCTGTAACCTGGTGATGGTGAGGGTACCCACCTCGGAAGGGAGGTCTAAGAATTATCTGAGCTAAGGCATGCTACATGCTTGGGACAGAACCTGGCATATACAAATACCCAAGAAGTTGTTTATTATATTATTATTATTATTATTTTTATTCAGGATTTATGAAAAAAGGTTCTACCCTCTAATGACTTAAGGTGAGTCTTGTATCTCCCTTTTACTTTCCTACCTCATCCAGGTTTACTGGTACCAGATTTTGGCCCGAGGGTTCTACAAACCTTATTTCCCAGCCCTGTGAGAGATCCAAGGATGATGATCAATAGACACATTTGGCTCAGGCAAATGGGGCTCATGGGTGGAAGTGCTCAGGGGGACGCACTCCTCCTCTTGGGAGAGTCACATGGACTGGCTGGCTAGGTTCTGAGTGGTGCAGAAGACAAGAAATTTCTCATAGTGTTTCCAGAACTCATACTCTTTGTGGCAACAACTAGCACAGGGCAGAAAGTGGGAGGCTCTCGGGGACTGGGGTGTGCTGGCTGGAATGGGCCACAAACAGAAAGTGCTGGAGAGTTGCATTGGTCCTAGGGATGCTGAACTTGGGCAGGCTTGAAAGATGAGATGGGCTCTCGTACCTGGAGGGCAGGAACTGGTCTGGGGGCAGAGAATGGGAGTGGGGAGGAGGCTCTGCTTCGATCAGTACCCAGGTCTGACAGTAGTTGTATGCAGGCTCTACCCTTGACCCTGTGAGCCCCTGATGGGTAGCTGTTGATTGACTGTACGGTGCAATGGATGTGGGCTCAGCTTCTAGCAGACGGGCTTGCTCGTCTGAGTTCTGTGTAGCCCTCAGCAGGAATTATCTTTGCCCTGGTTTTAAGGAGTGGCATAACGTCATACTTGGGGACTTGAAGGGTGATGCAGATGGTGATGTCCCCTTAAGGCCACATGCTTCGTCCTACATGGCTCTATTCTTTAGAGCAGCAAGTCCTCATTCTGTCCGACCTATTTCTAAGCTGGACCCAGCGTCCATCTCCAAACATGCTGAGGAGCCCAGGCGTCTACCAGGTGTTAGCATCCCTGAGGACTTATAATCAGAAAAAGCCCTGTTGGCTTCATTCATTCAGCTGTGAGGTATCTGTTGATGTTTCTGAGCTGGGAGTGGTCCGTTCACCTCATAGAAGGAGGCCTGTCCCGGAAGAGAGAGTGTTTACCTTGGTCCCATTGAGAGAGAGGTTCTGGAACACCACCAACTCCCAGGGAGCCTTCCTGGCCTCACACTAAGCTGCAGTCAGAGGGTTCAGTGGTTGGTGGTTGCTCAGTTCAGACTTGAGAAAGATATTACAGCAGTGATGGTGAGCATGGCAACCGTGAGCCAAGCCCGCCAGAGGGTGGGCGTCTCAGATGCGTGATTTCTGATGCTCACGGTAACCGCCCGAGGGAGGCGCTCACGTTTTCTGTTTTCAAGTGGGGAAACCGAGGCCTCTAGAGCTCCAGTGTCTTTCCCAAGGCCCCCCAACTAGAAGCCGGTGCAGTGGGAATTCAAGCCTCAGTCTGTCCAGGTCCTAGACTGTGCCCTTCTGACAGTGCAGTGCAGGGGTGCACTCTGGGGCAGGAGGTGATGAGCTTTGATTTAAAGGAGCGCTGGATGTTGGAAGAGTGCCAGAGCGGGCTGGCCCAGGGGCTCCTGGCTGAGATCGGGGGCTGGCTCCCCCCCAGTCCTCAAGGGCCTGGCACGGGCCTCACGTCTCTGTCCATAGACGTCAGTCCCAGGTGGCGGGGCCTGCTGGCAACACTCCTGGCTCAGGCATGGCCTGCACCATGCCTTCCATGCACACAGGGCTCTTGACGGAGAGGGACAGCTGTGACTCAGAGCCTGCTCCAGCGGCAGGAGAAACGCGGGTGAAACAAGGGGGAAAGGACTATAATTACCTCTTAACACATTTCCACATTTCTCTGCTGTCAGAATGGTTTTGTTTTCTGATTTATTTTGATCTCCTGGAAAATTAGTTGCCGCAGTGCGTTCGGTATGTAACGGTTGTCCTGCCAGCGAGCAGCCCTCGTCGGCAGTGCGAGCCGAGCAAACGTGACTCTTCCCCCCTTCTCCCCACTCTGTGTCAGCTTCTGTGTGCGTTGAGGGCAAGGGGAAGGGGGTGAGCACGTGGTACTGGGTAGGTCTGCTGCCTGTCGTGCATCTTGGCTCCTCACCACGACCCTACGAGGGAGCAGTCTTGCAGGCAGTGTCTTCCTAGAAGCTCCCTGCCCACTGTGGATTGCCCAGTGAGCCTCCAGCCTCAGCTCTAGCTTTGCTTCATCGTTCCTGCTGCAGCTGGGCTCCTTGCCCTCTCCACCACAGGTACACGCAACTCCCTGTGCAGTCTGCCCCGGCTCCCAGTCCCCGCATAGCCCCAGCCCCCCCTTTGACCTGCCACCTCCATCTGCCCTTGGGCACCCTTACCTACTTGTGAAGCTCTTACTCGAGAAAAGAACTGGGCTCCATATCCCTCTGCCCACAGCACTACCAGATCCGTGAGCCATTTTCTAGGGAAGGATGGCCAGTCTTAGTCAAAGCTGTGTAGAGGCTTTTAGTTTCAGGTCAGGATGGGGAGGGAGCCAGCACGCTGCCATGGCAGCTAAGGTAGGGGAGAAGGGAGCCAGCCCTGTAGATTGGTGAGGTGCTTGGTACCTTCCAGGGATGGGTGGCCATCAGCAAGCCGTCTCAGGAGAGGGTTGCCAGAGTGAACACTCCAGAAACAAGAGTTTTAGAGCCAGGAGGAGACTCTATGGTGACTGAGCCCAGTGACTTTATTATTCAGTGGAGAAAATGGAGGCCTGGAGGTGGGGCAGGGATATGTGCAAGACACATGGCCAGTTGGCAGTAGGTCTGGGCTAGAATCTGGATTTTGATTGCTTTCTTTCCAGAAGGAGGCTCTCTGACTTCCTAATTGGAGCAGACAACTACCCATGTGCATTTGGATTTGGGGAAATCTGCCATTTCCTTCCCAGGATTCTATAACCCAAAGAACCTTTTCTTCTAGCCAAACTTGGTGCAGACCAGAAAAGATCAGGGTTACTTTGGTTCAAATGCATGAGGAGGAGTGGAACGGAGCCCACCTACTCAGCTTCCCCTGATTCTACAAGACAGCCTCTCAGACATCTCTCCAGAACCTTTGCTACCCCATGGAATAGAGTGACAAAACATTGAAGGCCGTTATTAATAGGGCAGATGGATGGATGAAAACATGCTCAGCGTCTATGCTGCAGCATGGGTGTATTTCCCAGAGTAATTGAAAGCAGAGACCAGGACTACAAAAGAATGGAGTTCCCAATAGGATAGCTGTTGAATAAGGAGATACTTGGAACCAGAAGGAAATGTTGGCAGTCTGTGAAATGCAAGTTTAGCTGGGGCGCTTTTGGGTTGAGGGTGGACTAGGTCAAGAAATGGGGAGGACCTGGAAGCTTGGGTACCAGGGGTGCAAGGACCAGAGAGACCAGGAGAAGCTCTCAAACATCAACTGTAGCCACTCGATGAAATGACCTGGCTCATGCAAGCTCTGACAGCTCTGCGATGACCTAAATTCATTCCAGCATGCCAGAAGGGCTGCAGAGTCACTGCAGAAAATCACATTAAGCTTTCCTATCAGAGACTGTGCCTCACCTCGCAATGATAACTCACATTCCCATCGCACTTCATGCTCTCTAAGATGCTCTCGTGTGCTAGGTGATTCTTCCAGTGCCGTGCAAGCTGGCTACTGTTCTTACCATCCCCATTTCACAGATGTAGAAACACAATGAGCCATTGCTTTAGAAGCGCCATTACTGACAATAACTCCGGACAGTTATATTTATCAGCTCATGGCCTAGAAACATTTTGTTTAATTCATCTCTCTCTTTTAGTAGACAGGCAGACAGAAGGACGTGCGCACACCTCTCTCTCTCCTGCTCTGAGGATGGGTAGGGAAAGGATTTTGCTCCTGGTTTCTCAATAGCAGTTTCTCTGTCTTTGCTCTCAAACAAAAGACCCCTTCAGAACCCCTCCGCTCAGAAATCTAAGGAGGCTTCAGGCAGCAGCCGTGGGCCCCCAGCCTGAGCACAGGCTCCTGGGAAGACTTCCAAGAAGATACCCCAATACCAGTCCTCTCAAGGATCCCCGCAGAGCATGACTTGAGTCCCTCCCTGCTGAGCCTGGACTGGGCAGTGGCCGGGGCAGTGGAGGGAGCCTTCTCTCTCGCCTCCTCTCCCTAACAGGAAGGTTGCCCCTGTCCTCTCCCCCCTCGCCCCCACCCCCAGCTGCTCGCCACAAACGGGTCTGCTTTCTCTGATGCTTCTTTATTGCATGTTAACACTTAATTCCTAGACTTGATCCTATTATACCTGCACTGACAAAAAGCAGAGCAAAAGGGCCTGCAAATATTACATTAGAGGCAGAAACCACCTTTAATCTGATCACACCGAGGTGGTTACATATTGTCACTGCTTTTCGCACAAACTGGGGGCGGCCTAGCCACCAGCGCCCGGGGCACTGATTCCTGGTTTGTTTCAAGGCCCACAGAGAGGCCCCACCGTCACTCCTCACCACTGCTTGCCTGGAGAACAGATTCCGGGCACTTTGCCCTTGTGCTGATATGGTCCACAGGGCACAGAAGTGTAGGATAGGAACAGACCAATGTGTAAAGTCACAGATACCCAGATGCCTGCTCCTGGCTTTTACAGCTCCTGTTTATTTTTAAAGATCTTTTTGTTTCCTGAGGTATAATTTTCATACAGTAAAATTATTTCCTTTTAGGTCTACATTTGTGTGAATTTTTAAAAATGGCTTTACGGAGGCCTAATTAACATACAACTAACCACTCCTATATTAAGCACGCACTTTGAAAAGCTTTGACGGGTACATAACACGTGTGAAAACATTACTGTCGTCAAGACAGTAAGCATAGCTGTCACCCCCAAAAGTTTCCTCTTGCCCTTCAGGAATCCCTCCAGCTCCTCCTCCCCACCCTCCTCTATTTCTTTCCATCACCATAGTTCACATTTTCTATAGTTTTTTGTAAATGGAGAGTTTTTTTGTCTGTCCTTTTTCATCTGACTTCTTTCATTCAGCACGATTATTCTGAAGTTCATCAATGTTGTTGGATGTATTGATAGTTCATCCCCTTTTATTGCTAACTGATGCTCCATTGTATGGACATACCAAACTTTGCCCACCCGTTGATGAACGTTTGGCTTCTCTCCAGTTTGAGGCTATTCAAGTAAAGTCACTATGAATACTTGAGTACAAGTCTTTGTAGGGACACATGCTTTCTTTTGAATAAGTCCTAAGGAATGGAGTCGTTTCATTATATGGGGGTGTTTGTTTAACTTCCTAAGAAGTTGCTACACTGTTTCCAAGGTGGTTGTAGCCTCTTACACTCCCATCAGCAGTTTCAGTTCCCCTGCGTTCTCACCACCACTTGGTAGGGCCTCAGTGTTTTTAGTTTTTGCCGTTATGTGTATCTAGTGGTATCTCGTTGTGTTTTCAGCTTGCATTTCCATAGTGACTCATGATACTGAGCAGCTTTCATATGCTTATCTTCCATCCACATATCTTCTTTGGTGAAGTATCTGTTCATATCTTTTCCCATTTTGTAACTGGGTTGTTTTCTTATCGTTGCATTTTGAGAGTTCTTTATATATCCTGGATACTAGTTCTTTGTTAGATATGTGCTTTGTAAATGTTCTTAATGGCAGTTTATGGCTAGTCTTTTCTCTGTCTTCTCTGTCTGAAATCAGTTTCCATATATGTGTGGATCTATTTCTGGATTCTCTATTCTGTTCCATTGAAATATGTCGATCTTTACACTAATACCGCAGCTCTGATTACCATCGCTTTGTAATAAATGTTGAGATCAGGTAATGTTAGTTACCCCTTCAACTTTGTTCCTCTCTTTTCCAAACATGTTATTTGGACTATTCTGGATCTTCACATTTCTGTACGAATTTTAGATTTACTTGACAGTTTCTATAAGGAAAAGGTTTTGCTTCATGTATTTTAAAGTTCTGTTGGTGGGTGCATAAACATTTAGGGTTATTATGTCCCTTTAAAGAATTGCCCTCTTTATTATTATGAAATTACCTTCTTTATCCCTGGTGGTATTCTTTACTCTGAGCTTTACTTTGCCTGTTATTAATGTAGTCACTCTAGTTTTCTTTTGATTCATGTTAGTATTATTTATCTTTTCCTACCTTTAACTTGTAACCCATTTGTATCTTTATAGTTCAAATAGATTTCCTGTAAGCAGCATATAGTCGACTCTTACTCTTTATCCAATCTGATTGTCTCTTACTTTTTTTTTAAAAAAGGTTTTATTTGTTTATTTTTTTATTTAATTTTTTTATTATTTATTTATTTATTTGACACTGAGAGAGAGATCACAAGCAGGCAGAGGCAGGCAGAGAGAGGGGGAAGCAGGCTCCCTGCCGAGCAGAGAGCCCGATGCGGGGCTTGATCTCAGGACCCTGAGACCATGACCTGAGCCGAAGGCAGAGGCTTTAACCCACTGAGCCACCCAGGCGCCCCTGTCTCTTACTTTTAAGTGGGGTATTCAGACCATTATATGATTATCGATACACGGTGAGTTTAAAGTTTATTGTCTTGTTACTGTTTTCTGTGAGCCCTGTATATTCTTTGTTCCCTTTTACCTCTTTTACTGCTTCTTTTTGGATTGAGTATTCTTTTATTCCATTTTGTCTCTTTTCTTGCCTTCTTGGCTAAAATTCCTTGTTTTGTTTTTTTAATGGTTGCTTTAGGGTTCATAGTATACATTCTTAATTTATCACAGTCTACCTCCAATGTTACTATCTCAGTTCCATTTAGCATACTACTTACAATAGCATACTCATATTTCTCCCTTCATGGCTTTTATGCTGTAGTCATATGTTCTATTTATGCATTCATTGTGAACCTCATAATACATTGTTATCGTTTTTGTTTAAGAGTATTTTAAAGAAAAAAAATCACATATACTTTTCTGATATTCTTCATTCCTTTACATAGATCCCCATTTTCATCTCATATCACTTTCCTTCTTTAAGCATTTCTTGTAGTGCAGGTATGCCAGTAATGACTTTTGTATGTCTGAAGAAAAAAAGAATTTTCACCTTTATTTCTGAGAGATATTTTTCACTTAGTATAGAATGCTAAATTGGCAATTTTTTTCTTTCATAATCGAAAGCTGCTATTCCACTATCTTCTTGCTTACATTGTTTTCAACAAGAAATCTCCTGCCATCTTTGTCTTTGTTCCTCTGTAAATACGTGTCTTTATGCACTGACTACTTTCAATGTTTTGTTTTTTTATCACTGGTTTTGAACAATTTGATTATGATATGCTTTGGTGTGTAAATTTTTTTATGTTTCTTATGCTTGGAATTCACTAAGATTCTTAAATCTGTGAGTTTATATTTTAAAAATTAAATTTGGTGAAGCTTCAGCTGTTATTTCTACAGATATTTTTTCTGTCTCCTCCTCCCCATTCTTGTGAGAATTCTAATTACATATATATCATACTGCTTGAAACTGTCATACAGCTCATTAATGCTTTTTCCATTTTATTTAATTGATCTTTTCTTCTTTCATTTCAGATAGTTTCTATTACTGTGTCTTCAAGTTCTAATCTTTTTTTGTGTCATGCATAATCTGATCCTAGCCAGTATATTTTTATCTCAGACACAGAAGTTTTCATATCTAGAAGGACTATTTGGGTCCTTTACTATTTTTCATGTCTCTACTTAACTTTTTGACCATATGGAATGTAGTTATGATTACAGTTTTAATATTCTTTTTTTTTTTTTTTAAGATTTTATTTATTTGATAGAGAGAAACACAGCGAGAGAGGGAACACAAGCAGAGGGAATGGTAGCGGGAGAAGCAGGCTTCCTGCCATGCAGGGAGCCTAATGTGGGGCTCGATCCCAGGACCCCGGGATCATGACCTGAGCCAAAGGCAGACGCTTAACGACTGAGCCACTCAGGCGCCCCTACAGTTTTAATATTCTTATCTGCTAATTCTAACATCTGTGTCATTCTGGGTCAATTTGAATTGATTTTTCTTCTCGTTGTGGGTTGCATTTTCCTGTGTTCTTGCATTGGATGAAAGACATTGTAGGTTTTGCCTTGGCTAATGTTGAATTCTTACAAGTTAATTAAAAATAATTTCATAAATATTTTTAAACTTTATTCTGATCATTTTCCACAACTGAGATAAGACCCCTTTGAGTACTCTGCCCAATGCCCTGTGATTTATAAATTTTTACACTCTGATTAATAGAAACAGGCATTGTTTCCAACTTTTTGTGAGTACTGGGCACTCTTCTATTTAATCCCCTTGGATGGATGGTTTTGTGGCAGAAAGACCCTAAGGTGGTCCTCAGTGATTCCTGCCTCTTCTTGTTCATGCCTTTGTGTAATCCCCTCCCCCTGAGCATCAGTAGGACCTGTGGCTTATTTCTAACCAATGACATATGACATAGATACTGGGATGCCACTTTGGTGATCAGGTTATATCATATAGTAAAGGTGATGGTTGTCTCTTGCATGATTATGTTATGTTATATAAGCTTGCACCTTAGGGCTGGAAAGTTTTCCTGTGGGCTTGATGACGTACGTGGTCATATTGGAGAATCTCACGTGTCAGGGAAAGCAGGCAGTCTCTAGAGCCCAAGGTTATCATACAACCACAACAAAATGAATTCCGCTATCAATCTGAATGAGGTTGGAAATGGACTCTTCTCCTTCAGGAGCCTCCTGATGTTATTGTGCCCTGGCCAAACCTTGATTACAGCCTTGTGAGGCTCTGAACAGAGGACCCAACTAAGCTATGCCCAGACTTCTGACCTACAGAAACAGTGAGATAATAAATATGGGTTGTTTAACCAACTGTGTTTGTGGTAATTTGTTACACAGTAATAAAAACTAATAGAGTTCTTTCCTGTGCCTCAGGCAGTTTCCTCACTCACATGCATCAGTCAGTATTGTGCTGAATCATCCAAGGGGACCCTCTGCAGATCTCTGGCGTTCTCTTTTTCCTCTCTATTTCTCTGTCCTATGAAGTCAGCCGCCTCAGTCTCCCCAGACTCTCAGCTCCTTCTCCTTAACTCCGGGAGTCTGCAAGGCTCCACCTGTGCTCTCCCTATTCACTCTGTGGCCTGCAGACTCTAACAAGGCAGTGAGCTAGGACAGTCGTGGAGCTCACCTCGTTCCTTTCCCACAGGTCAAGGATCTCAGGCAATGCCTTGGTTGCCTGATGTCCAGTCTCATGAAAACTGTTCTTTCATACTATTTTCTTTTTCTATTTGTTTTAGTTTTGGGTTGTTTCAGGTGAGAGTGTAAATCAGGCCCCTGTTATCCCATCTTGGCCAGAAGCTGAAGTCTCCAGTTAGGTGAATTTTGTCAAATGTGTATCATTGTAAAAGCACTATCATAGTCTAGACAGGAAGCATTGCCCTCCTCCCCCAATGCTGCCACATGTCTCTTTGTACTTATTCTTCCCTTAGCACCTGGCAACCACTAGTCTGATTTCTATCCCTGTAGCTTTGCTTTTTCCAGAGTGTTGTATAAATACGATTCTACAGTTTGTTGACTTCCAAGTCTGATTTCTTTCCATTTAACAGATTTTGCTATCATCCACATCATTGCATGTTGCTGTGGTTCATTCCTCTTCGTTGCTGAGTAGTATTCCACGGCATGTGTGTGTCACAGTCCTGCTGGTGACGTGGGGGTAATTAGTCCCAAGAGCCATCGACATTAGGGGAGAAGAGCAAACTCGATGCAGCAAGCCCAAGTCTGCCTGCCTGCCTTCCTTCCTTCCTTCCTTCCTTCCTTCCTTCCTTCCTTCCAGCGTGCCTGCCTTCCTTTCCCCTCCTTCCTCCTGCCTCTTTGCCTTCTTTCTTGCCTGCCTATCTTCGTTTAGAAAAATCTAGGTAGATTTACTTAATAATTTGATCATGATTATTATCTTAAAACCAACCCAGAACTTTTCAACCTATACTCCACACACTGAGACATCTCCCTCTGTCCTTCAAGCCAGATGACTGGTTGGAAATAGGGTGACAATTCTGGAATTCGGTGGACTTGCATAACATCACACTTTGGAGGCTGGATTGGGATATATCCAGTTTCTCCTGCACTCTCCTCCTTCTTTCCTATTCCTAAAGTCAGGACAGTCCTATGAGCCAAAAGGCACTAGTTGACCTGAATGCATTCCTGGCCTACAGAACCTAATGCTTTAATCTCCTTCCCGTCTGAGGGAAAGGAGCCCATCTGAGGAGTGAGGCAGGACTGGCAGCTCTGTGGAGGCTGAGTGTCTCCCATGTAGGCCCTGAAGACCCTGCCGGAGGCAGTGAGTTTAGGAGAAGGTCACCTTGACCACTTCTTCTGCCATAGCCATGTCAGAGGGAAGAATGGCGCCCATGCAGGAGCTTAAGAGGAAGAGATGAGCGTCCTCTGTATGTGTGTGAGCAGGGTGTGTGAGCCAGTTGTGCCCCCTGAATGAGCTGTCATGAACAGGTGGGTCTCACTTAGTTCCTGCCGGAGAAGGGGTATGAAGCTGGAAGACCCACAGTCTGTCCGTGGCCGGTCTCCATAGATTTAGCTTTCTTCACGTTTGGTCACTCACTTAAGACCTTTCCTCATTCTCAAAGACTTATAGTGCATGGTAGTCAGGAATGTTTTCAGCTTCAAGCACTAGGGTTCTTGAGAAGTCTGAAAGTAGCCTCAGGTTTGTCTAGCAGCTCAAGGACTGAGGCTCTTTATGTCTCCACTCCCTCATACTACGCCTTTTCATTCTCAGACTTGTTTTCTCATTTATTCAAGGTGGTTGATACAGCGCCAGGCATCACTTCCACATTCAATGCAGGGTGAGAAAGGAAGGTACGGTGCCAGCGACACTCTGCCCCTTTAACGCAAAACAGAGGCTTTTCTCAGGATGTCCTCCCAGGATGATAGTTCTAGAACTTCACATACATAAGTGTCACCTGGGAGTCTTGTTGAAACACAGATTTAGACACTGTAGATCTGGGGTGGAGCCTGAAATCCCACATTCTGACCAAGCTCCCAGGTATGTCAGTGCTGCAAGAAACTGCATTTTGAGTGGCAAGGTGCTAGGCTCCCTCTCTAACTTATTGCCAGAACTTAGTCACATAATTACGACTGGCTGCAAGGGAGGCTGACAAAGTAGCTTGCTTTTCTCCCGCCTTTATAGTGGAAGGGGCAAAAGAGAAGAGAGAAGGAGGGAGTTCGTAGGACTGTCAGCTAGAATGCTACTCAAAACACAACGCGGGGGAGCTTCTGAAGCCATAGGTTGACTTGGGACAAGCTAGAGCGTTGGTCTCCATAAGGGAGGACCAGAGACCTGCTTTCACTATGTCTGCACCACAGGGATGGGGGATCCCTGCCGCTGGGCCAGTCAGTCCTATCTACTTGCACTGTGAGTGAGCTCAAGGGGCAGGGATTCCATTTACTGAACTTCCGTGCCTCCAGCACTAAGCACGATGCTGACACTCAGCAGCGCCTGATAATTGTTGAATCGAAATGTTCCTAGCACACTTTCTAATGACAGTGCTTCTCAGACTTTAATGTGTATGCAGTTGCCCGGTACAGGGGAACTGTGTTAAAATGCAGATTCTGATTTAGTACATCCAGGATGGGGATCCAGGATGCTGTGCTTTGAGCCAGTTCCCAGGTGATGCTGCTGCTGGGGATCCTGGGCCCCACTTTGAACTGAAAGGGCCTCAAACATACAAAGTCAAGTTTTCCTTCCTGACTTCGTATCAGTTGCTTATTCACTCAGGGTGAACAACTGTTTGTGGGGATGTTATCAGATATTAGAAATAGACACATGGTGGGGGGCGGCGGGGCTGGGGCACCCCTGGTTGTGCTTGTTTCCAGGGCAGGGGGCCTGGAAGCCTGCAGATGTCATCCCTTGCTTCCTTGGGCCCTTGCCTGCCCCAAACAAAAATGAGAAGTGTACCCCGGGTGAGAAGAGAGACCAGCACAGCACATCTTTCAACAGCTCTGAACTCGCTTGGCGTGCTTGGCCACCCCTGTCTCAGTCCCGGCTTCCGGAAGTGCCGGGGACTCCGGCCGAGCTGCGTGAGGGGCCAATGCGTTGCAGATGTCCGAGCTTCGCTGGCACAGAATGGGCTCCAGACGGGGGGCTGGGAGAAGCTAGGAAGAGCAAGAAAGAAAGACATTTTCTGTGAACAATTGTGCCCAAGGGAAAAGCTGAATTCTCTAGAGCAGAGCTTTGAATTTTTTTTTTTTTCCTAAGTAGCAGGAACCCAGTTACTGGAATTTCTTCTGAATTAAAAGCCAAACAAAAGTTTCTTGTGGTTTCAGTTACACAAGAGGCTGCTGCCAAGATGGAATGAATGAGAAGAGCTGCTGAAAGGAAGACCCTGTGAGGGGCTGGGGGGTGAGGGGCGGGCAGGTCAGGACCCCAGGGCCTGTCACCTCTTGGTCAAGGCATGCTGCCCACTTCTATGTTGTCAGCCCTTTAGGGAAAGAACCGACTGTACCAGTCCTCCAAGGGGGGTATGTGGAAATGATATGTACGCTGGGAGACGTGAACACATGTAAATGATTAGCGTGCCTTTGTCATTTACCATAATTCAGGGCCTTGCGCCCTATGGGGTCTTGCTTTGAATTCGGTTTCCTGGCTGATTGGCAGTGCCTGCCCCTGAGCTATAAGACTCTTGATTCGGCCTTGCTCAGATGGGGTACTACAGCCAACACCGGCTGCACAAAGGGGCAGGGATAATTCACTTCAACTGGTGATCCCCAAACTTCATTCTTCTCAGCACCTCGAGCCTCCTCCCACCACCTTCCCGCTGGCCGCAGAGTGGGCCTGGCCAGAGCGCGGCTCTTTTCTGCTCTCCAGCCTGCCCTCTGTGGGTAGCGCTGCTTGAAGCCAGTGGGGGTCTGGGGGAGATCTGCAGGGTCCTGGCTGGGGCTTCTGTGGGGGCCAGCTCCTCCCCAGGGGAGAACCAGGGACCACGAAGTGCTGGCAGCAGCCTGTCTCTCTCAGACCCTGTTCCCTCTTAAGAAGCTTTCTGTGTTTCCGTGTTTCTCCATATTTACCTATGAGGAATTTCCCCTTCCTTAGGAAGCAGATGCATTACAAAGAAGGGCCACATGTACCTCAATGTTCATAGCAGCAATGGCCACAATTGCCAAACTGTGGAAAGAACCAAGATGCCCTTCAACAGATGAATGGATAAAGAAGATATGGTCCATATATACAATGGAATACTATGCCTCCATTAGAAAGGACGAATATCCCCTTCCTTAGATCAAGTGGGTTGGAAAGGCTCCTGAGAGCTGACTGAATTCCTTGCTCTGAACTCTCCATTCAGTGCTTGGAATGGACAGTGGGAGGAGTATTTATCCCACAGAAATTGGCAAGGGCTACAAATCAGGGCTCCTGGCCCACCGTCCCCTGGAAAGTGGTTTGTTAAATACTTACCGGCATACCACTGGTCGAAGTTGGGGGAGAGCTAGGTAGCAGAGGGAATCCTCCCTCCTTCCCATAACCTGTGCTGGCCGTCACGGAGAAGCTTGTTGGCATGAGGAGCCCTGCCCTCGGAAACTCTGTGGACACTCCCCTACCCAAGAGGGTTGATCGGTTCTGTTGGAGGCTTCAGCTCTGAAACAGAGCTGGACGTACTCTAAGTTGAGTTGCAGACAAGACCTACTTTCTGTGTTCCTTGCCTCCCTTCCATCCCCTTCCACCATTCCCTGTCTTCTTATCTGACATTATTTCTACTCTTTCTGAGCAACCTGCTGCTGATATGCTCATTGAAAGAGAGATTGGTGCCTGCCTACCCAGGGACATTTTGGGGGGCAGGAGGGGAGTGTTTTATTGGGGATAAAAGTTGTAAGTCCAAGGAATAGTGCACTGATAGCGGGGTTCAGTCATTTCCCACTGGAAGGAGGGAAGTACTTTTCAAATTGTACAGCTTTGCAGACTTCGTAGTATTTTCAGTCATCCTCTTTTTAGGATTAGAAGTCTCCCCAGAGATCCTTCAATCCAGCCCTCATCTTACAGGCAAAGAGGTTGAGGCCCAGCGAGGTTTCCCAGGGGCCTAACTCTAATGGAAGTGAAGGTGTCCCAGGACCTTTGCCTATTTGTTTGCTTGAGTGTTGAAAGGGCCTCCTGTGAATCATGAATGACCACCGGTGTTATTACAGTGAACAGAGAATCATCAGGAGCTAAATACTCGTCATTTGCATTTGGCCATTTCTGTCTTGTTCTTTTTCTTTGCAGAGAACTTTGAAACTAGACTGGCCTGTTTGACTTTCCTTTGGAGTTAATGTCAAAAACCACTGTGGCCTGGGAAACAGACTTGGCTGCTTACGTGGAATGGGAAGAGAAAAGAAGAGCCTTGATTTTCCCCGGCTCTTACCTTTCTTTAATGAAGGAATTTGAGGAAATGTCCTGGAGGCAGGTGTTCTTAGAATAGAATTCTTTTGAGGTGGAACAAGCAGATAGAAATGTACCTTGGGCCACAGGCTAGACTTTATGGGCCAACGTCTATGGGATGTACACCCCAGGATCTGCTGTAGGCCCCTTGGGGAAGACGGCACGTGTAACACAGAGCCTGATGACCCAGTCAGGGTCATGGCTTTGGGGCAGTTTGGCCTTGGGTTCTTCCTGCTGGTCGAAACCCATGTTCAGGAGGTTCATTCAGCAGCTCATACTGGTCAAGCCTAGATGAGGTGCTAGGCTCTGAGTAGTGGCACTGAGGAGGACTCAGTCCCTGCCCTGGAGATCTCACTGGCCAGTCGAGGGAGATAAGCCGAGAACAAATCACCACGTGGCTTAGGCATTACAGCAACTCTCCTCTGAAGAGAGGAGTCAGGGGAATCATTCTTACATTTGTGTCGTTTTTTCTTACCGAGTGACACTCCTGACAGGATAAAGGCATTTTTCCCTGTCCCCAAAGAGCGTGGCTCAGGAGCCAACATTGGCCGGGACAGTAGTTGGTAGTCGCCCTCCCTTCCAAGTACGTTGGAACCCCAGCGGAATTGTCAGCAAATTTTGATTCTCTCTTTCTGAAGATAAAAATCCAAAATCCAGGAGTGGGGGCTTGTGTAAGCCTGTGTAAGTGGATGTCGGGTGTCTGGTCTGGCTAACCGGTCTCAATTACCCTTATATCATAGGTTCCCCCGGGAGCCTGCTTCCGGGTGGCAGAGGGGCTGTTGGCCATTTAGATGCCCTCTGGATTCCTCACCGTGGAGCCTTTCTTTCCCTCTGGTCTTCTGCCATTTTTAATCCCTTTTCCCTTCTTCCCAAGAAGTGTTCTAGAGAGGAGGATACCTGGAATGGGCACGCCTCTCAACAGACCTCCCTAAGGTGAGGGACAGGAGCAAGATTGTGGCTCAGACAATGTGCCCTCATAGGGTGTCACTGGGTAAATGACCAATGTCCCCTGAGGCGTGCTTCTCATAGTGCAATTCCAGAAAAACAAGGCAGTGCAAGTGAAAGCGATTCATTTATTCAGTGGTTCTTTAGGAGTTGAGATCATTGCTCTGAAGAGCATTTTCAGCCTACATGGTCTAGAAGGGGTCTTGCCTGATGATGTGCTGTGTCCAACTTCGTGATTCTGTGTAAAAGAGGTCCTGTGCCACTGGGAATGATGGTGTGGATTCTTTCAGTTGCTAAATTCTCATCTGTGGCCATGAATTAGAATCACCTGGGAGAAACAGTACCCCCTGCCCCCCAGATCCTACACTCTTGGTTCTCAGACTTTATTGGTCATCAGAATCACCTGGAGAACTTGGGCTGTACCCCTGAGTTTCAGGGGTTCTGGCCTGGGTCCTAAGGATGTGGATTTCTAACAAGCTCCCCAATAATGCTGATGCTGCTGGGCGGGGACCACACTTGGAGAATCACTAGTGTGGACAACTCCGTGACAACTCAGAATCCCTGCTGGTATGACCTGAGCCTCTGAATTTTTTCAGACTCCCCGGGTGATTCTAACAGACGGCCATGGCTACAGACGATATGAAATCAATGGTTTTATTGCCTCATTCACTCACTATTCTCTGGTCACATCGTGGGCCAGGCCCCGTGATGAAGTGCAAGGGACCTCTAGGAGTCCCACTGATCACCGAACCATTGAAGGGAACCTCAACCTGCCCAGGGACGTCCCGCTTGTCCTTGTCCTTTTGAGAAGTGAAGTTAAACCTCCACCTCTCCTTGCCCTTTCCTCCTGAGCATGAATGTACCGCAGGCTGCCAAGAGCAATGTCATTTGCCCTAAGCCTGCTTACCTTCTCCGTCAAGCCTCTCCCCGAGCTTGCGTGATTTTTTGCCAAACCCACAATGACAGACCATTTACCTCCCTCTGCAGTTTGAGACCCTTGTGCAGACCCTGCTGTACCCCAGGGCGGTTCAGGAACCAGTCAACCCACTGGCCGTGGCAACCCGGGAAGCATCACCAATTGCTCTAGAATGGGCTGATTGCACCCCAAAAGGGCCGCTTCTTCCCATCACATGTGTTTGCTGTTCCATTTTCCTCTTGGAGTCAGCTCTTCTGTTACCTGGCTAGTGTTTCTGGCTGGGGTCTGTGTTTTCCAAGGCCTTCCATGGTGGTTCTTTCTACCCAGCTCAGGGGCCGGGCAGAGGACCCTCCCCAGTGTTTGAGGCTTCGCGTCCTTGGCAGGCCAGAGTCTCCCTGGTCTTGTCTCCCTCGGAATGCCCCACCACCCCATGCTTCCATCCACAGCAGATGCGACCTTTGTGGCAAGGCTGTCCCTGCTCGCCACCAAAGAGCGCCACTAATATGCATGTGTGACCTGCAAGTGACAATGTAAACAGCGAGGCAACACATGTATAGGGAGGCAAGTTTTAATGAAAAGTCTGTTCTCCAGCTCCGCCCGTCTGTGAGGATATAGAAATGTCGAACTGTCAGGAGACCAGTCAGGTCCGAAGGGTTCTCCCCTCGTGCAAAGTGGACCAAATGAAAGAACCAGGGTTCCACTGACATTAGATATCTTTAATGAATTATGGGCCAAATGCATCCCATATGGGGAAGATGTGCCCCCAGGCAGTTATGAAAGCTGGCCAGAGCCAACGCTTCCTGAGGAATGCTGGGTCTCCTTTCATGTGATGCGCTGGGGACGCAGGCTGTGCAGAGGGAGGGTATGGGAGTCAGGGTTTCTTCATGGAGAAGTGGAGCACGTGGCCCCTCAGCAAGTTTTGTATCTTCCAGTGGGTGTAGCTGGGAAGGCTTTGGACCCAATAGTCATACTCAATCTGCTGGAGCCTAGGGAAGCCAGAGAAGGGCAGCCAGTCATGTTCGGAGGCAAACCTCTGAGACAGAGCTCACTGGAAGAATGGTTTCCTATGGAAATCTCCAGGGGAGGGGTGGAGAAAAGCTACAGAGTCTAGGAAAGGTGTGCTTGCCATCTGTACAGTGGAAATGCATTCAGGCAACAAATATTTATTGAGTCCCTACAATGTGCTGGCATGATGCTAGTTTCTGGGGACACAGTGTTGATGTAGATAAACCCAATCCCTGTCCTCACTGAGATTCCCGTGCCGTTGGA
Source organism: Procyon lotor (assembly GCA_028646535.1). Lineage (NCBI taxonomy): Eukaryota > Metazoa > Chordata > Mammalia > Carnivora > Procyonidae > Procyon > Procyon lotor. The sequence continues at coordinate 21,166,024 of CM053611.1, read as the reverse complement.
GCATGTCAACATAGGGTATTACATGATGAATGTATCAGGATTCTGTGCAATGGGCCACGGTTCCTATGATCACACAGTGGGGACTCCCAGATCGGAAATGACTTTTGAGGGTCGAAGTGGTCAAACACAGCTTTTCTTCCTTCTTTCCTTCCTTTCTCTCTCTCTCTCTTTTTTTTTCCATTTTGTCATTTACGTGCTCATACACTGTCAACTCAATTTACTCTTATAAGAAGAAGGAAGTTTGTGTCAATTCCTACAGAATTTCTGAATATTTGCATTTGGAAGACCACCTAGGTTCCCCCCCTCCTGCTTTAAACATGAAGATACTGAAGCCAGAGAAGTTAAGGAACTTAATCAAAATGATGCAGCTAGTTAGCAATAGAATTTGGGTGGCAATCTGCTTTCTCGACTCCTAGCTTACTGTTCCTTTCACTTTACCTTTGTGTCACTTTTGCAAAAATGAAGCCAATTCAGGGGAAGTTCTGGGGAATTTATGGCCAACTGTTCTCACTCTGAAGAGTTAATGTTTCAATTGGCACAGCAGAGCTAAGTCTGCAGGTGGGTAAGTGTGGACAGGTGGAGAATCAGCGTCAAAAGAGAGCCTTCTGGTCAGCACCTGACTCTCTCGGCAGATGTTGTGGTGACTGGGGATTGGCGCATCAGGAAAGGGATGATGCTGGGATGCTGTGTTCTGGGACCTCTAAGCTCAGCAGGGCAAGTGTATTTTTCAGAGAAAGGTGGTGCCGATTTTCTCTAGGAAGCCTGTGGGTAGTAGTCCCATGAGTGAAACGTTGGAGCAGGCACTTTGGGAGACAATTATAAGAATGAAGGAGAAAGTGCTGGTTGGAGGGAGAGGAAAGCCTTCTTTGTGGCCAAAGAAATGATCGATGTCAAAGAACTTCCTTTCCCAGCCATGCAGATCTGGGGAGAATGAGCAGAAACCATGGTGGGAAGGCTACAGTGGAGACATGAAAAGAGCCCCAGGACCGCCCCCCATTAACCTCTGGCCCCGGGCTTTATTAAAGGAACACGCTCAGGGTTACTCCACCCAGTACCCCTCCTGCCGGACCCAGGGCCATTCCACTCAGTGCCATAGAGAGTGAGAAGTCAAACCTGTGCAGACAAGGAACCAAGGACTCTTACAAGAATGAAATGTTAAATTTGCCTGTGAGCATGTGAGATGTGAGATGTGTGAAAGACTGATATTTCAGGAATGAAATTGCCCATATCAGCAGCACTGGTTACGGGCTCTTTGGGACATAGAGATGATTTCCCGACTGCCCTAAGGAAGCACATCCTTGGCTTTCTCAAGTGGGTTGTCTGAATCAGCCAACCTATGGAGGAATAATGGCGGTGGCTTATGGCATGGATTTTGGAATTATGTAAACTGGATTGAAATCCCCAGTGTGCCTCAGTGTGCCAAACAGGTGGGCAGGCCACTCGGACTTGCTGAGTCCTAGATCCTACATACTGTCAGATAATAACTAATATGTCACAGGGTTATTGCAAGGATAAATAATATCTAAACACCCTGTAATATGTCTGCTTCGTAGCAAGCACTTAAATGGTAGCCCTTACTAAAACAGAGCAATAAAAGGTCCTACCCTTGAAGCCAAAAAAAGTTTTTTGGAAATGGAGCAGTGTTTTAATGAGAGAGCCTCAGAATCCAGAGACACCAGCCAAAACAATCAAAATGGAACCCAGACGGGTGTTTATCCAAGGCCCTTTGCTTCCCTACTCCACAACGCTACCTTGGAGCCTGCCGGGAGAATTTGCCGGCGCCACCTACTGGTCTTTTCTTGAAACTGCAAACATTTCCTAGATTGAGCTCCTCAGTGAGTAGGACACCAGGGAGAGGAAGGAGGAAAGGAAGGTAACTAGTAGTTTTGCCATTGTTTTGATTATTTCAAATTGAGATATTTGTAAATAAGATGTTAGAATCTGGAGATTTTTGTTTGGTCTTGTGTTCGGCATAAATATCATTTTATTAAAACTTGTCACAGCAGCATCCCACAGGGGAGAACATAGGATCTGGCTGTGACAGAACTAGAATGACTTCCGTGGAGCAGCATTCAGAAATGCTCGCTCTAGGTAGCACACCCAGGCCACTGTCAGCGTGCTGTTTGTCCATTTTAAGAAGCAAGAGAGGCGAGTGTCACCAGCCCCTTCAAGATGGTCCATTTGTCATTAACATCACCTCTGTTTACTACATGGGGAAAGTGATGCACATACAAGGAAGAAACCTTTTCCAGAAATCCTCAGTGTGCCAGAAGAGAGAGATCCAAATTAGGGAGCCGTCCTGCATTTTGTTTTGAGTTTTTGTTTGGAAGGATTTTTCCAATTGAGAAGGCAAGAAAGGGCCGTTTCAGCTCCTCACTCCTTGGTTGGGTTTCATGATCTTCCCCAGTTTGGAGCTACTCTGAACCTAACTATCAGTAAGACCACAAGGAGGGCATTGCTAGGATTAGAAATAAGGGGAGACAGACTTACATTCCTGGGGAGGCAAAGAGGCCCCTGACTTGAACTTATTCTTAAGAAGATGAGAATGGGGAAGTGAGACAAGGAGATGAGCATTTAGTGGTACCAGATAAGTATGTGATAGTGAGGCGAACGATGAGTCCCATAAGACAGGACCATCCTTTTGTGGAATCTTAGAGAATGCATGCATGTGTTTAGTTGGAAGTGGTTCTGGACCTCTGAGATGACAGTTCAATTCCCTGTTATTTTGTGTGTCTTTGTATAGAGAATATTGTTGTAGATACCCTAAGGCATTTGGAGAGGGTACCCTTTCCTGTCTTCTGTGTCCTCCCACTCCCACACTGTACAGCATAGAGGTCAGGAGCACTGTTTCAGGAATCAGCCCACGTCTGAAAACTCCAGCACTTGCCAGCTGTGTGACCTTGACCAAGTTATGGAACTTCTCTGTAGTAGATAGAGCCTCTTGTAGTCAATCAACAAACATGTATCGAGTATCATCTGTGAAGGTACTGGGGTGTTACGGTGGCCGAAGCAGGTGAGTTAGGGGGTTAAGGTGCTTAGAGGCATAAGGGATATGCAGATATAGGAAAAGATGGAAGGAAGGGCAGATAGCAGAACTAAACAAAGCTACCCTCTCAAAGTGCCTGGGGAACCTTCCAGTTCTCAGCCAGATCTCTGCCCCCAAATGGACAGACCCTAGTGAAGGGCCAAGTGGCAATGTGTTTTAGTGTCCCAGCCTTCCTTCTCTTGCCATTTTGTTTGTGCCCCGCAGCACTGGGCCCACACTGGTGTGCTGTTGGGAACCTGCTTGCCTGGTTATAGGGCACTGCCAAGAAGCCTTCTATAATTGCTTCCTTTCTTTTATTTTCTGGCATATTTATTAGTTCGAAAAGCCCTTGGCAATCAGGAAATTCCACTTCCCTCTACAGCTCCTTTATACTTTCCTTGGTATATGCCCAGGCCACAAATACTTGTGTATTACTTGGTGTTTCATGGAGACTTCTTGTAAATTCTGAGGCCCTGGTGGGTACATTTCCAACCCCCCCACCTCGGGGGTGGGAGAGAGAGAAGAGAATGGAAGGGGAGAAGGTAAGGCATCTGGACACTGAGGCATTCCAGAGTCTGGGGGTTAGCATGTCACGCTGACCGGTCATCTCAGTCCCCATCTCCTCCCCGGGTCTGAGCATCCATCCCCTAACATGGCCCGGAGGGAAGTCTTCATGCCTCTTGAGAGGAAACTGTAATACTTGGAAAATCTCCTCTGAGACCGAACGTGAAAGAGATGGACTCAAGCTGTAGCAGAGCTGTGTTAGAGTCGTTACAAGTAGTTTTTTTCCTGATAGAGGTAAAATGCCCTTCTGCTTATTAACAATAATATATTCAGGGGCACCTGGGTGGTTCAGTCGGTTAAGCGTCCGCCTTCGGCTCAGGTCATGATCCCAGGTCCTGGGATCAAGCCCCATGTTGGGCTCTCTCTCTCAAATAAGTAAAATCTTTAAAAAAAAAAAAAAAAGAAAGAAAGAAAAAACAACCAATAACATATGTAAATATGAGTGAGTCTCATCTGATTGTGACATGATGACATAGGGTGGTCCCATCTGTGGGCACCAGGATCAACTAAATGTTTGATAACATTTATGACATTAATAACAAATTAATAATATAAAAATATTATTAATATTAATATAGTTGATTAATTAATATCAATAATATTAATAATAATTACAAACATTAATAACAAATAATATTCTTTAATCCTCTGACTCCGTGAATGCCTCTCAACCTAGAGTCTTTCCCAGTTTGACCTTTGGAATAGCTTTCTTTGGCTTATTAGTTATTTTTTATATACAGGTATTTTGTTTCCATTTTTACTCGTATTTCTACCAGAGCCTAGAATAGTGATTTATTGTTAAATAAACAAATCGAGTTTGACAAATTATCAATAGATCACAGCCATTCCCAGTTTCTGCCAGTGCCTGTATGCGAATTCATTTTTTTTTCTTGAGGTGACAGGGAACTCTTGTAGTAATTCTGCTATGAAGTCTTCTTTTGTATTAGTATATTAATTTAACCATTTATTATCACCAGCCATTGTTAGGTGCTAGTAATGTAATGCAATCCAAGGCCCAATCCTGGAGTGAGGAGTGTTGACTATCCACATGGGGAGACAGACATTCAAACAGACATTCAATATGAAGATACATATAGTCTTTATGTAATTTAAAATGAAATACCAATGAATAGCATATTAATATCAAGTATATATGAATAATTTTAAATGGAGGGAGTGCTTTTTGCCTGGTGTAAGAAGAGAGAGTTGCAGAGAGGATGCATTTGACCTGGAACTCGAAGATAAGTAGGAGTTAGTCAGAAAAAAATGTTGGTGGTGTGGGCAGAGAAAGAAGGAACAACATTCTAAGCAGAGGGAAGAGCATGGCCCATAGCAAGAGGTATGAAAGAGACAGACATTTCTAAGGAAGCTTGAGCAGGCAGCCTGGTAGGGAAGAGGCAGACTAGGGTCAGACTGGGAAGACTTTGAATATCTTGGGAAGCAACGGGGTCTGTTCCCATAGGCAGTCGGCGAGTACCCAGCAGACTTTTGGGGAGGCCTGTCTGGTGGTGGGGGTGGGGCGGGTAGAGGAGGAAGAGTGGACAGGGAGGCTGGTGGGGAGCTATGGTGGCGGATCAAAGAGGTCCAGAAGGCCTGGGCTCCACTGGTAAGGGTGGGAATCCAGGCAGAAAGCAGCTCCAAAATGAAGTGACTTTGTGGGCAGGGAAGCCTGTCTCCGAAGGCTGTTGGAGGACATCACAGAGCTTGAAGAATGGCAGCTGGGCCAAGAAAGGAAGAAGAAAGTCAATGAGAGTGGAACTCAGGCCATCCAAACCAGATGAGCCCAGGAAGACCTGCAGGGGCAAGCAGCCTTGTTAGTGGGTCATAGGTCACTGGAAGGAGCATCTCGGGCAGCTGCTGGGACTGTGGATGCCTTGTTGGTCACATTGACCTAGACAAGTAGTCAAGGCAATTTTCACCATCAGTCAAGCAGAAAACCCAGCCACAGGTGGGCCGGGCAATCTCTGTTCATGTGTACAGTTGCTGTGCGGTGTTCATGTCTGTCCCCCACCCATGGGATCTCCATGGTCAGTTAAGCAATAACTGGGCTCACCGTTCTGTGGCATACTTTTCTCAGGGAAGCAATTTGTTTGGCATTTGTCTAGCATCTTACCCTTCTTCCCATTTCCTCTTCCAGCATGTCTTCTGGGGCCTGGACCATTGCAGTAATCTTCCAGCTGGCTCCCTAGGCATAGCCTCCCACAAGGTTTAGGAAGAAGACACTAGCAGAGGTGTGCATAAAGGCCTTTTCTTTTTAATCCCCCTTTAAAACAGACTCTTTGGCTCCTAGAAGCCTGGACAATAAACATCCTTAATCTGGCAGGTGGCCCTTAGCAATCCCCCCAAACCTATTCTCCGTTATTCTTTAGGATTCAACGAGTATGGCCAAGCCAATTAATTCCTTGTTTCTTATTCTTCTTGTGGCCCTCTGACACCTCCCACCTAAAATGACTCCTCCATTCTGCCCTTCAAGATTTCATTCAAACCAATCCCCCCCCCCCCATGAAACATCCCTCCTCTGACATCTTGCAGCCCTCACTAAATACGTCACATATTTGGTACGTGACAAGTGTGCCCATGTGCCCGAATTTCTCTTTCCAGGGCAATGAATTTTCTTCTGTCCCCTGTATTCCCAGTACATAGCAGAATTCCCTTAAAATAACACTGTTCAAAGGGTCTGTGTTAATAATAATGATTCTGGCTCAGCTGGGGAGTCAAACAGGTGCTAAATGGTATTAAGAATGGGAAGGGTTTAAAAATAATACCTACAATTTCTACTCATCCGAGCAGGTCAGGCACGGTTCTAGGCCCATTACAATCCTATGGTTTAAGTGTTGTAACCACCCTGTTGCTTAGCAATGCCTCCACTTTGCAGATGAGCCAGCTGAGACTCTGAGGAGCTCGAGGTCACACACTCATGCATGGCGGATGTGGAAGTGGGCCAGCTGTCCGATTCTAAGCGCATGCTCCTCACCTCTCAATGTGCCCCCCTATCAGTAGCTCAGACTTCAGACCGCATGGGTTTTTTTTCATCGTTTTGTTTTTGGGAACATGTCGCTTCTTTGTCCCCGTGATTGGGTCTTGCCCTCCTCTCTAATAGAGGAGCAGCCTTGGAAGGAAGCAAGGAGAATGGAAGGGATGTCACACGCCAGAGTGGTCAGAGAAATGAGGCTGCTCAGCAGGTGTCATAAAAATGGATGACTTGTGCCCTGCGCCTTAGAGTAAAGATGGAAAAATGGACAGGGAGTGGGGAAGAGAGATATTGGCAGATGATGAGTGAGCATGAATGTTTATCCATGCTAATGGGGTGGGGATGTGATGGCCACTCTGCCCTAATGGGTACAAGGAGCCATCTCTTCAGTGCAAAATGCAGGGAGCCTTCACCCTAGAGACAGAGCAACCGAAAACCCTTGATGGCAAACAATGGCCGAGGCATTCCTCTATGGTCTGGCATCACAGGCCGAAAGACAGGTCATAGGCAACAAAGACATTTTATATTGAGGGAAAGCTTAACCTTGATGCTGGTTTTGGCTCCTTTCCCTCTGGACCCTCCGTCCAAGGCCATGGCAGCACTGCACGGGGACAGGCTGGAGGAAGGTTCCTGAGGTCCGAAAGAGTTCAGGCCCAGTGTTCCTTCCCTTCCAACGCCAGCCTGAAGAAGCATTTGGAGCTGTCTGCAGAATAGCCTCAACCCAGACCACCTGCTGCCCACCAGCACCCACACTGCAGACCAGCCCCAACCTCCTCCTGTAAGCTTTTGCACATCACATGTCTGGCCATCAGAATTGGCTACCGTGGAGCCAAGGAGTGAGGAAAAGGGGCAGGGAAGGTGGGATTGTAAGGGGCACAGAGAAGTATAAAGTACCCCCACTGGCCTGTGGTCCAACAATGGGGAAACATCCATCTGCACTGAGTGGACCTTTCTCTTCTTTGTGAATGTCCTGCTGTCTACAAGTCCACTGTTAGAGCCTCTTTGTCTCTGCTAGTCCGTAATCCTCTAGGGAAAGAGAAAACTTTAACTTGCTAACACCTTTATCAGAATCACTTAGCTCATCACAGATCAAATAAATCCATGGAACTGACTGAAGAAATGGAGAAGGGCTTAGAAAGCCAACTGTGTCTTCCTCATCCTTTTGCCTGGGTCCCGCCTCGGGGGTCCACCCTTCTGTTAGTTGGTGGGAGGAAAATATCCAGGATAAAAGGAAAGACATTGAGTACAGGACAGGGAAGCAAACAACTCAATAATAAAACTAACCCTGGTGATGTGTGCAGGCTTCCTGTGTGTTGTCCCCTCAGCCTGCCCTCCAAATTTTAGTTGTCACTGACTCTCCGGGGACCGGATTACAGAACACATGGGGGCTGCCACGGTGGGGAGCGGCCTTATGGACAGTAGCATTTATCAGAGGCATTTAAAGTCTGAATGTTTCCACCACAGCTGGCGGGGCTTTGAGAGAGATTCTGCCTGTGCCAGGAGGATACTGACAGATAGAAAACCGTCGGTGGAATCAGAAAGGTCCACGGGCCTAGTTCCCTCGTGCTGTTATTAAGATTGTTATTTTTAATTCCTCAAAAGACAGTGGGCTATAAGAAAGTGGGCTGTTGCCTCTGCCTCCCAAGAGCAAAGGCAAAGGAGAGAGATTGCTAAGGAATCATCCCGGTGGGGTTCTGACACCCAGGTGTTGTGTGCCCCCCAACCCACCACTAAGCCTCTCAGAGTGCTTGTGAATTTTGTGAGTGATATTTTGACATTGAAATCATTCAGTGGCATCTCTGAGAGCATCTCGGGTCCTCTCTTTCTGCTTGGTCTGAATATATACACAACAGGTGTGTGTGACTCTGCATATATTGTGTATACGTATGAATATCTATATGTTAGATATATGTAGACACGTGTATATTCACACGACTCACATTAGACTATTTCTCCACACCCCCTGCATACACATGTACACATAACCTGTGTACACCGGTGAATGTTCTTAACAGCCATGTACGTACAGATGTGTTGGCGCACTCCAGCATTTGCCAAAAACGCAAAACAAAACTGAAACCCGCACACACATTGAAAGGAAAGGGGAGGAGGAGGAGGAGGAAGGAAAGAAAAGGAAGGGGAAGTGTCTAAGTGTCTGAAGCAGGTCATCTTTTCCGTTTCAGAGGCCCTTAGCCATTGTTCCAAAATATGCTCCCTCGCCGGCTTGTCCAGTCTGCAGGGGATGGTTTTCCCGGTGATTACAGACAAGGGCTCTGGAGTCAGACAGTTCGATTCAAACACCCACATGTGCTCCTGTGACCTTGGTCCAGGTGCTTGCCCTCTTGAAGCCTCGGTTTCCCTGTCCGAGGAACGGGGCAGTCCTTGCTGCTGCTCCTATGTTGTCGGAATTCGTAAGTCAGGGGAAGTGTGTGTAGACAGCTTGGGACCCTGTCGGCCCGTGACAAGCTCAACAAGGGTCTCAGGTTTCCTGAACAAGAAACGAAGTCACTCATGCTAGAAATTAAAATGCAGGTATCCATCAAGTGACCGTGTCAACAATTCACACGAGGCTTCAGTGACCAGTATTATTCATTGCTGCCCCGATGCTCGGAAAGCAGAGAGGAGGATCTGGAAGCTTCTCAGTCTAACCGCTGTTGGCGGCCCGGGGCCGTCCGGGGCCATGGTCGGGTTCTTGTTCTGCTGCTGCTGGGAGGTGTGAGTCACTTGCCCTCGAGGGTACTCCCCAAAGTCCCTCCTGGCCCCGACCTTTTGCGTCCATGACGCCAGCCGTGCAGGGACCTGTGCCGAAAGTTGGCCAGAGGAGGGACACTGACGTACTCACCATCTCCCAGGGACTGGCCTTTCTCAGTTTGATCGCATGCCGGGAATATGGGAATATGTTTTGTTTTACTTACTCTTCCTAATGAGGCTGAACTGAACTAGGGAGGGGTTAAAACACGTTCAGGCTATTAGTTTTTAAATTAACCAGTGCTTCTAAGGAGCATCCCCACTCACTTTCTTTACCTTTGTTTACATGAGAAAGGAGGTTTCCAAGGTCAAGGCCTAATGGCCCAATGTGTGAGCTATGCATTAGAATCACTGGGGAAGCTTTAAAAATTTCTGATGTGGGGATATCCTGGACCCCACCTCTCCTTGGCTCTCTTCACCTTCCCCTCACCTTCTCTCCTGTGGAGGCCCAGTGGATCAAACTACATACATTTCCAAGTACATATGGGAAGGGAAGGAGGCAGAGAAGGTTGGCATGCCCACCTGCTGTTTCCCATTTCCCACCCCGTGGGTGTCACTAAATATTTGCTGCCGATCTCTAGTCTGATGCCTGGTCCTCAGGCTAGAAGAGCTCAGACTGGATCAGTGGTTCTCAATCCTGAATGACCATCCGAAGCACCCGGAGATCTTGGAGAAAATACAGATTCCTGGGCCCCACTCTGATTTGCTGAAACAGAATCTCGTCAGGCAGGGATGAGGAATGATGATGATGATATTGATGATGGGATTTGATGATCAGCCAGATTCAGAAACCACTGGGAGGCAGAGACTCAATTTTCATTTTCCAGGAAAAGAGATTTTATGTCTTTCCTTTTGACCCTCTGAGGGCTCTGGGGTCCACTAGATAAACCACTTCAGAGCCGGGGGTCCCAGACAAGATACTCATCCTCCCCTAGGCCTCATTTCATCATCACCACAATGGTACCCACTTCACAGAAGTGTTGGGAATTAAATGAATTAATACGTGTAAAATGTTTGGCACATCATAGATATTCAGTAATTGACCATCATCATGATCCATTTGGTAACTCAAGTAGAAGCTACAGGCTAACAGAGAAATTTAGGCATTTAAAGAATATGAAGTAGAAAATTCTGGCCCTGAGGTCTGTGGCCACTCTAGGGGCCGGAGGGCGTAGACTAGTTTTGAATTTATGTCTGAAGCAAGAGCCCTGGGAGGACTGGAGCGATGTTATATGCATCACTCTCAAGACTTATTTGTAAAGAGTGAAGGTCATCTCTGGGAAAACAGTGAGGTCCTTATTACCATCCAAAATGAATTAATTGACATTCATTTATTGAGTACCTACTGTTTGCTCAGCTTGATGCTTGATGGCATGACATGAGAAAGGACAGTATTCCCTTCCTTCAGGGCATTTGCGGTCTGGTCTGGGAAGCCCAGTTTGCACTGTTGGAAGAACAGGAGCCAGATGAGAGGATGTGTAATTAAGTGCTAAACTGTGTCATTTGGACTCTCCAGGGCTATAGGATTCTGGCATGGGAACTCAATGAGCCCCGAAGATGGGGAGGGGACTCCTGAGAGTGTAGGGAGTGGGCCCTGAGTCAGGAACCTGCCGGGCACATGTGGAAGGCAGGGCTTCCCAGGAGCAGCCTGAGACGGGAGTGAAACAGCCGGGTCGGGGTGATGAGCTGCTGGCCTGCCTGGGATCTTCAAGCCACATGGCCCCTTCTCATCGGGGCCATTTCCTTCTGTGGCCTCTGCATAGCTCCCAGTGTTTTGTGGGCACTAGGTCCACTTCTGGTGCTGAGCAGGTCCTCAGCAGGGGGGCTGCCCAGGAAGCAGTGGGCTCCGCCTCCATGGCCCAGAGCACCATCTGGGGAGGCACTCAGCTCCAGGGCTGAGCTGACTCGGGGTAGGTGACTCTGTGCCCCCACTTAGGGGGCTTCAGTCGAAACCTCTGTCCCAGAAGACTTGCTCCATATCCTGCTTTCTTCTGTGGATCTTCAAAGCTTCCCGGTCTTATAAAAACATTTTTTTAACTAGTCAGATTTTCTGCCTTATGTTGGAAATGCTGCAGCCTTATTAATTCCCCTCCTGGAGAATCACAGATTGCTCATTAACATGTTCAGGGTTCAGAGAAGTCTTGCAGTAAAGAAACAGCATGGGTCACCTCCAAACTTTCTTAATCACGGAGCACTTCCTCCTACCAAGCACCTATGAATGTTCTGAGAAATGAGCATCGTAGGCTTATCTTCTGTGGGAAAACAGGGCTAATGAGGTCCTACGAGGCAGAGCCTGAAGGAGCCTTATGGATACCCTCTGCCTTTCCATCTTCCTAGGGAGGCTCACAGAGGCCCAGGATGCTGACAAGATTTTCCCGAGACTCCCTAGCCTGGCCGTGACAGTGGTTGGGAGCCCCGGATCCTACTCCCAGTGTAATGTTCTTTAGTCGTTAACCAGCTGGAAATAAAAATGAGTAGAAACAAGTCAGGCTTTCCAACTGAATGAACTATCAGTGCGGTTGAGAGGCTATTTTGAAGACGTTTTAGGTTTGTTTCTGGGTCAGTAATTTTACAAAAGAAGTACGATCCAACTGATTTATTAGGAAAAAATTTGTAAACTTTGGTTCACTTACAAGAAGAAGTGTTTGGGTTTCTGAAAAGGATACCGCTTTTGAGGCTGGATGATTTTCGTGACCGACAAGTGTTTACAAACTGAAATCTGGCCGCCTGGGCTCCTTGGTGAGACAGTGAGACGTGAGACATGTGCTCTGAATCCCTGCCCTGAGGTCACCTCCACAGCACTTTAACCGTTTTGCCCCTCCTGACCCTGGGCTGGGGGACTCTCTCCGATGGGGATGGTAGGATGGAGGGTGGCCGGCCCGAGGGCTGGGAAACAAAGGTGAAGCTCACCTTGCAGAAGAGACAAGAGGGTGGCTGCCAGGCCCTTCCAGAGGTAGGCTGCGGGAAGCCACCCATTCGTGGAAGCTCTTTCCCTTGTATCCCTGCCCTCCTGGAAGCCCATGGACTTTTCTGGCTGGTGGCGGCTGTCCACCTGTATGTGTCCTCTCCCCTCTGACAGTCCACCAGCAGCCAGGGTTGGGGGAGGAGCGCTGGCCACTTGCCCTCTCTTACATACTTTTTCTTTAGAAGGGTTACATACATTAATAGCTTATTCGCCAAAATGTATCCAGACCTATTTTTAGTGCTTTGAACATGTTGACTCTTACATAAGATTCATTCAGTATATATAAACTATTCAGTAAATACTCCCTCATGAGAAGAACGGTATTTTGGTCTGTTTTGTTTCTCTGGCCTTCACGTTCTAATTCAGGACCGGGGAGCACGTTGGCTCCGTCTCCGTGTTGGTTACTTTCAGACGGTGCACTCTGGCTGGGTCCCGTGGCCTTGGGGAGGGATCTGTGCCCTGCCTGGGAGGCTTCATAAATGCAGGACACACATCACAGTGTGAGAGGGGAGGCGAGAGAACAAGACTCCCAGCTGGCTCCACATGCTGTGGGGGAAGGGGCGGCCTGGAGCCCTGTGGTGTGGCCTGGGGTGGGGATCATGGCTCCGACCCTCTGTCTCCTTTTCACCTGTTTCCTCCTGCATCTCCTCCTTCAGCCAAGCTGTGGGAGCTTTGGGCATGAACTGGCGGGGACATGGTTGAGGGCTGGAGCTAATGTCCTGGCTCATGAACATGGCTTCCCTCCAGCAAGTGTCTTACAGATTGGAGAGTGAGTGAAGGAATCTGTATGAGTTTGCTTGGGCTGCCTTAGAAGAATTGCCACAGACAGGTGATGTAAACAACAGAAATGTATCTTCTCTTAGCTCTAGAGGCCAGAAGTCTGAGCTCAAGGGGTTGGCAGCATTGGTTTCCTCGGAGGCCTCTCTCCTTGGCTTGTAGATGGCCACCTTTTCCCTGCATCTTCACACCACCTTTCTTACATACGTGTCTGTGTCCACCATAGCAACCTCATTTTAACTTGTTTAGCTCTGTTAAAAACCCTATCTCAACAAATAGTAACGTTCTGAGGTACTGGGGATTCAGCCTTCCACATGTGAATTTAGGGGCAGTGGGAACACATTCAGCCTTAGGAGAATCCACTGGTAGATTTGTCTAGATGGGCAAGACGGCTCTGGAGGGTTGTGCTGGGGACAGCCCCGAACACTGGCGTGTTTGGAGCAACGGGCTGCTTGCAGTCGAGGCCGTCTTGTTGGGCTTTCATCCTGACTGTTCCCTCACACCACCGAGACTGTGGAAGGAGTCCTTCCAGCAGGCCCGCTGCTTTCCAGGTGACGGGGGGCCCTCCCTCGCCGGGCAGATGGCTGCGTCTCCCTCACCTGCCGAACGCGGGGCGGGGAGTAGGTCGCATTTGTCACTTCTCCCGTCAGAGCTCTGAGAGTTCAGACAAGGACAGATGAGAAGATGTCTGTCAAGGACTTTGAACTCTGGTGGAAAGTGAAACATCAGACGGTGGATTCTGGTGAGTTCCAAGTCTGTCAGCCAGAGTTGGTGCAGCCCGTGTGGGCCTGCACACATGTGTGTGCATGCATGTGCTTGTGTGTGTGTGTGTGTGTGTGTGTGTGTGTGAGAGAGAGAGAGAGAGAGAGAGAGAGAGAGAGAGAGAAGGGGTGGAGGGGGCCTAGGAGAAATCTAGAGAGGAGTCCAGCCTAGGAGACTTTTGGGAGAGTCAAGGCTCTCCTCCCTCGCGGTCAGGCCATAGCAAGCTGGCGAGGAGAGCACAGGGAGCACACTTGCTCACTGGCCAGTGATCTACCAAAAGCTCCTAGGTCTCTCTGGACGTGTGAAATCCCCTCCCCTGCGGCCTATTTTGTCCCCCTGTGTTTGCGCTGTTCCCTCCATGAGCAGGGCCAGAGCCACTTCAGAAAGCTGGGAGATCAAGCGTCAGCTCACAGAACCAAGGGCCTGGGGGAGGCAGACCCGTTGTCCTTCCCCTCCGTCAAGGGACAGAAAGCAGATTTCTTACAGACCACTAAGCCCATCCAGACCTCCTGGTAATGACCCCCCTCCACCCTGCACAGCACGTCCCTCAAGCGAGGATGGCCAGGAGCTTTTAAATTCAAAAGATGCTCATTGCATCTGAACACGGAGATCAGTAAGGTTCAACATGTGGGCACAGAGCAAGGCTGTAGGGGGGAAAAGAGGCACAGGTCAGAGGGAGCCCAGGATGGGTTTGAGAAAAGCAGCTGCACCCAGAGGCTTTCAATTTTTACAGAGTTTTAATCTTGAATGTGACATTCAATTCGTATCTAGTTGAATGCAGCTCAGAGTAGCTGGATGGCAGCCGTGTGGGTCTGTCTTTAGAATGATCTCTGCCTTGGCATTGGTCCCATCCTGAGCCACTCAGAGGACCGCTGGGCAGAGACTCCTTAGCAGGGGCCGAGGGAGACATCTGACCATCCGTCTTCCCTGAGCTCCTGCCCGACGCACAGACGCGCACACCTGGGGGGATACGGGGGGGAGGTGCGGGGGGGCGCGGGGGGGGGTCTGGGGGCTGTACTAGGTCTGGCTCTTCCGGCCACCCCTGCCCCTCCCATTTCCAG
>CM053611.1:21098278-21151051 GCA_028646535.1 Procyon lotor | reverse complement strand
CCTCCCCCACGTGGCCAGGTACTTGTCTTGGGTGCTCTCCCCACCGTCCCGCCTCTCTCTCAGCTGTGCGTACTTGCAGAGGTTCCAAAACAACTTTGGGCACTCTCCTTTCCAGCCCACCAAAAAGCTAGCTAGAGAGACCGAGTCATGATGTAACATTCACAACAGCAGACTTTCTGATGCTTACTATGTGCCGGTTCTGGTGTTAACTCTAGTACTTAGGTTAACCCGTTTAACCCTCATGGACATTCCCCATTTTAATGGTTGAAGAAGCCGAGCCATGAAGAAGTTAAGGAACTTGCCGGAAGTTTTACAGCTATAGGTGGTGGAGCCAGGATTTGAAACCAGGTAGCCTCGCCCCGGGTGCTGCGTTCTTAACCAGACCTATCTTTCCTGTGAGGAAGACCCCCTGTGCCACGGGTGCTATCGGGTGGCACGCTGCTAGGGTGTGGATGGGAGTTTGGAAACTTCCAGAAGCTGTGGTCTGGTTGTGCGGATTGATGTTTCCTAGGCCCTGGCTCACGGTGAGAAGCGCGCCATGAGCAGACACACTACACCTTCAGCCTGTGTGCTCTCGTGGTCTGACATATTCCAGGGCCGGAATGTCTCTCCTCGAAGGCCACCTGCTTGCCTCCTGTTCAGGTCTGCTGTCTTCTTCTGAGATTCTGCTAGAGAACGTGCAAGCTGGTGGGACCCGGGCGTCTCTTCACAAATAGCTACACCAAGTGCGAGGACTTGAGTAATCATAACATAGGGTTCTGTAGGCTTTTGTCCCCTGGAATAGAAAGTGAAAGGGGAAAACCCCCACAATAAATTGTCTTCCACTTTTCCTTACCTCCAGGTCCTCAGAACGTCAGTCTTTTCCCAAAACCCACACTCAGGCACTTCTGACGCTCTGCCTCTGTGTATCACACACTGTCTTCCAAAGAGTAGCAGATAAATTTGCTTGTGAAAAGGGTCTGTCAGTCAAACAAGTTCAAGACATGCTGGTTTGGAAACATGCTAAACAAGCACATTTGCCACAGGACCTATCGCTGGAGTCCTTTTTTTTTTTTTTTAGATTTTATTTATTTATTCGACAGAGAGAGATCACAAGTATGCAGAGAGGCAGACAGGTGGGAGGGGGAGCAGGCTCCCCGCTGAGCAGAGAGCCCGATGTGGGGCTCGATCCCAGGACCCTGAGATCATGATCTGAGCCGAAGGCAGAAATTTTAACCCACTGAGCCCCCCAGGCCCTCCTATCACTGGAGTCTTCAAGTGTGCAAATACCCTTTGGAAGAGGAGCTAGTGCACATCCGTCTCATAGGCAAACGGGAAGGTGTTCCCAGAGTCTTTTTGTCTGGGAACCGTTCTGGCAGCGGCGACGATGGGAGGAGATGAGAGCTGTCCATTTGCTGTCAAGGGAGTTCCACATCCCCAGGGATGAGAGTTGGGGGGAGCAGACCCTCCCTTGCCACACCACCCCTGCTACCTGGAGCCCGTTCTTAGCCGCCTGTGGGGTACCCAGCTGAAGCATGAGACATCCTCCTGCCAGCCTGCTCTGTGTCTCTCCTCGAACGTGCTGGCATCTTCCTTCCCATCCACTCCTGGGGCGCAGCCTGGGAGTGTGCAGAGCTGCAGGTGTGATTTGGATGTCAGATCATCCCAGAGTTGCTTTCTGGGCTCCCGCTGACATGCCCCTGGGGGCTGCTGCCGGTGATGCTGACCACTGCACTTAAATTGATTTTCTGCATCCAGGTGTGGGCTCAGGTTTTTTGGCAAAGGATACCATTGCCAAAATAAAATCTGAAAGCTGTAGATTTAATTAGTTGAGACAAATTAAGGCTCCGAGATGCCTAGGGAGCTGTGTAGGACCACACAGCCTTCTGGAAGCAACAGAGCCATGACTAGAGTCCAGCTCCCTGTGGCCCGGGGTTTGTGGGTCTCCCCATTGCCTGATTGTGCCTCTAGGCAAAGCTCACTGAAACAGTGGCGGATGGCCTGCAACTTTGGCTCTCAAATTTGACTGTGCAGCACCACCACCTGGGACCTTTCTAGAAATTTCAGAGCCATCCCATCAGGAAGGACCAGGACCATGCGAAATGAGCCCAGCAACGTCACCTGGGAAAGACACTTCATCATTTGAGGCTGGGAATGGAGCATTCTCTTCTGTGCTGTAGTCCTTGAGCACTAAGAACCTTCGCCTACTCTCTGGTGCATTTGAATTTGCATAGTCTCTGGCCAGGGCAAGAAGGTACAAATTCTTCTGGCTTAAGCCCACTTGTGTCACTAATAGGCCACACTCAATTCTAAGAGACCAGTACAACTGCCCATTATTGCAGACTCTAAGAGAGGCTTATTTAAAGGGAAGATCCCTGGCTCTGGCCCCAGAGATTACCATTCAGGAGGTCCGGGGTGCAGGTCAAGAATCTGCACATTTAACTAGCACACTTGCTTTCCACCCCAACCCCAAGTGGTTTTGATACTGTTATTCCTCGGATGACACTTAGTAAAATGCTGATGTAAGTCATAAAGACCCAAAACTGCTTAATTATAGGAAGCATTCAAACACCCACATGCTAGAGTAGGAGGCTAGAACTCCAGTCCATGACTGTCCAAATGGGTTAGAAAAAGAAGCAAGACATTGTAGTTTTTAAGGTGGGTAAACATGTAACTCAATGATACCCTCTCGATCATTTTAAAAAGTATTTACCATGCACTGCTTTCGAGGTGGCTTTGCAAGCACCTTATGGCACCTCAGTGATATACACAGAGGTGGCCCCTGCCTTCTGGCGACTTATGATCCGGGAAGGAAGGAATGAGGAAGTGGAGCAGAACTGGGGGTGGAATGCTGAACACCTAACACGGCACACGGGAGACAGCTGGGATCGCCCCAGTTTCCAGGAGGGAGCAGTCTGGGGGTACCTAGTGCTGCCTGCAGTCAGAGACATCCATGGTGGCCTGGGGGGACTGTGAGAACCCCAACTAAAGCTCCCTGAGTGGTCCCAAAGCCATTCAGCTCACCACTCAGGCTGCTCAGGCTACTGTGGTGGGAGCATTTACTATTCAGAACCCCTTTACAGCTCTGAGCTCATTTAACCCTTAAAAGCTCCATCAGAGAAGTTGTCACATCATCTCCACTTCACTCACAAGAAGTGGTGACTTAGAGAAGTAACTTAACCCAAGCCAAGGCCTCAATTCAGGTTTGTCTGACTCCAGGGCCTACCTCTATTCCCTTCCGGTTCCTCAACTGGAAAGTTGGGGTGATACACTGTCCCTTGCCTCCCAATGAGAATTTGAGAATGCAGAACTCTTAAAGTGTATCACCAGCAAATCTAACTTGGCTTTTGAATGAGTGGGAGGCAAAATGACATTGACAAATAATAGGATTTACATGAAGTTTTGATTTGTTTAGAGAGATACTATAAAACCTTTAGCATTGTTGACTCGTTTGGAAATTTGACTTCCAAAGGAGCAAATGCAAAGTATTTTTTCATAACCCAGCCTTCCCTTCTCAGATCTGAAGAGGGAAATAATATGGTTGATGCCGGAAAGTACAGAGTGGGTTATATTTAGCTCTGCCTGAAGGCAGGGGGATGGACTAGATGAAATTTGCAAGGGCCTTCTACTCACAGGAATCTTTCATTCATTGGGTTCCAGTTCTCAGTGCGTAAGAGGTGCCAAGGACCCAGTGTGTTTTGGAGATATAGTGTAACCAACTCGTAATGTTCTCAAGCACATCAGAAAAACCAACTGTTGCCTCCAAACACTCTTCTTAATGCAGATGGAGTTTTCTGTGAATCCTGGAAAATGCGCTTGGGTGGGAGGTAGATAAGGAATGGGAAAAGGAAGACAACCCCAATTTTAGCAAACTAAGGGCTGGTGCCTGTAACGACGCAAAATACTTTCTAGAAATCTAATCCTGGTCATGGGTGTAACATCTTTCCCCAGACTCTCGTCCTAGGCTTCCGTTCTTGCTGATGGCAGCAAATGGCGGGGTTTCCCTTTCTCTGCTCAGAATCCACAGGACATCACTCTTCCTCTGAAGCTGGCCAGGTTCTTTCCTTATGTCAGCAGCTTGGGAGAAAGCTGCTGTCACCTCATCTCTCCCTTGAAGCACATCTGACTTTCCCAAATAGCAAACTCTGTGTCTTTTAGCAAATGACTTCCAGATGCTGGAAGCAGCGGCCAGTGGAATTTTATTGCCCCCAAACTGTGGTTCTGGGCCACGTACTTCTGACTTGAAGGTAATTTGGAATGTAAACAGTGCAAGGCATGTACTGGAATTAATTAAAGCTACCCTGTATTCTCCACGGCCTGCACGACTGCAATTAACTGCTTACATTAACAGCAAGCCAGGCAGATCAACAGGAGTGTGTGCGGACCCTTGATTATCATTTTCTCCATTTTCTTTCAGAAAAAGAGTGAAGTTGAACCCAAGCTGGCCCATGTCCTCAGGGGTGGCCATCAGTCCCAACATAAGAAGAGGCTTCCTAAGCCTTCTTCTGTACCGAAGTGCACAGAAGACAGCTTATATGTGGGAAACACCAGGGAGAGGGGGTGTCACATGTTCCCCCAGAACCAGTGATAGACGTGACCACTTTTACTTGCTGTGGGCCAGAGATCAGAAGCTTATTTAAGTAGGAATGCAGTATGCACCTGGAGGGACAGTCAGAGCCACAGTGGGCCTGCAGAGAAGGCCACGGCACAGAGTACCTGACTGCTAAATCTAAAGAAGGGCTTGGGGACTAGTTTTTTTATTTCATGATGGCCTTGAAAAAGTAGGCGGAAAGTTCTGGAGATGGACAGTGGTGGTGGTTGGATAACGATGACAATGCACTTAATGCTGCAAACCATATACTTAAAAATGGTTCTAATGGTACATTTTATGTTTGTGTGTGTCTTCCACTCCACCCCAATAGAAAAGCAGGATAATCAGGGTGTAAAGGCCCTTTGGGACCATGCAAACTAAGAGAGTCTGGAATATTCCTCATTGTCCACCGTGCAATACAAGAGGGCAGAGTTGTTGCTCTCAGGGAACATCTCCACACAATGCCAGGGTGTCTCCTGGGCATATGTGGAAAATAGCAGGAAGCCATGCCCCCAGGACCCACCAGTCCCTCACATCCCCTCCATGTCTTAAGTGACAACTTACGACAGGGAGCATGAAGAAAAGCTGAATAAGTGGTTACCTGCATTCATTATTTACTGTAGCCATTAAAAGAGACTCCAGGTCATCTAGGTTAGCCCCAATCCTACAGGATGAAAGGGCCTTAAAAATTCTTCAGTGTGGTGGGGGCAACTGTTTGGGTGGGGGCCACACATCAGCTGTCATGTTGTCCAAACTCTGTGATTATTGGAAATTCCTCCTACTAAGAAAAAGAAAATCCCTCTAACATATTCATTGGCCCCATTGGCCCTCATTCTGCTCAGTCCTATTACAAGACTCACGTACCAGTCCCTCTTTCAAAAGTACTTTAAGAATTTGAAATTATATGTTAATAAAAAATAAAATAAAAGAAGTAAAAAAAAGAATTTGAAAGTGAATTTGAACTTTCTATTGCTGCCTGAACTTTTGTGATCATCCTCAGTTCCTTCAGATGCTCCTGTGTCTGCTTCTAGACCCTTCACCATCCCGCTCACAGTAGCTTTTCGGAGTGATGGCCAGCACTAGACATGGTACTGTTGGTGGTCTGCCCAGAGAAGGGTGTAGAAATTTTCTGTTCTGGCCTCCATACATCCAACACTATAGCCCAGTGTCATATTTTAACTATCACGACATATTCTTGCGTTAAAAAAGGTTATGGTCTCCTAAATCCTCCAGATTTTTTATAGGAATAGTTGTTGAACAAGATCTCCCCATTCTTGAAGTTAGGTAAATTTGATTAACCTGAACCCAGAAATTTACTATACACCTCATTATGATCCAGAATGTTGAATTAGTCCATTGGATATTAAGATATTGAATCTTGACTTCCTCCCCCACTCTCCTTCCCAGCTTCGAGTATGTCTATGTCCTCATCTGAGTTACAGTTCTACATATCATGGTTTGATAGAAATGTTGTACAGGATTGGGTCATGGAGCACAGAGACCACCTTTTCAGTTTATGGCGAACCATTAATCAAAGCTCTGTGGGTGTGGCAAAACCACTCTGAATCCACTTGGCCCCTCACCCAGCTCCTCGTCCTTCAGTCTGTTCCCAAGGATTGATGGAGCCTCCACTCAAGACGGGCTAAGTGACTTTGTCAGTCAAGCCAGGCTGAAAGGGGAGCGTGGTCGTTGGCATGTGGTGGGTGTCCAGTATGTTCCATGGGGTGAGTTAATACGTGAAGATACTGGTCATCCACAAACCTCATTGTAGGTGAGGCTTTCTTTCATTCACACAAACCTCATGCAGGCTTTACTTCCTCCCCCCACCCCAAAAGAGTTTCTTCAAAACTGCTCACAAACTGAAGTGGGGGTTTTGATTTCTCCTGGCATCCTTGACAGAAAGCTACTCAACAGGAAACTAGCTCAGAGGTCTTTGGAAAGAAGAGTAACCTAAGATTAAGGGCCTAGAAAATCCCCAAGTTGGGGTTAGGGGGAAAGACGGTCCCGGTAATCAGTGAGGATAGATAAACTAAAGGACAGTTTGGGACAACATTTGGTTTCATTGATTCACTCAGAACATCAGAGATCAGAGATTAGATTCTGGGATCAGATTCAGAGATCTGGGGAGTGGATTTTCCTGACATCAAGGAAGTGGAGGCCTTGCCCTCTGACAGAAACGCCCACTCCTACCCACCCTCCCCAGGAAACAAGTCTGTCAGGTAAGAGCTAAGAGGACCCAGGAGGTCCCTTCCTGGTGAAACAGCATTAGCAGGTTGGTTGAGAATGAAGCAGATGGGGCTAAGGAAACCAGGCTTTCAGCTGAAAAGCTTTTATTGCTCTTCATCTATTGACACTTTTTCAATTAAGGAGCCTCCCCTGAGATGATCTATCGCCTCCCTGTCTGAGCAGGAAATAATTACCATCAAAGCCATTCCATCACTTGCCATGTGTCTTTCTCGTGGCCAGAGAGGCCACAGGGAACATCAACAGCCTCCTGCCTGCTGTGACTCTGTGGTCACAGGGCCCCAGCTCTGTCCATCATCCTCAGCCCCTACTCTGCCTTCTCCTTCCTCTTCTTGGTCTCTTTGGGGCTGGCAACAGTGTTAGGAAATCTCACCGTGTCCCCTGCCTCCTCTGAGGAGCCAGAGAGCCTGGAGCCCCCACTTCCTCTTATTCTTGGGACCTGCTAATCGCTCATATATCCAGATGTCTGGGAACATGATCCAGTAGGGCTTACCTTAGGATCAAATTTTTATCTTACTGAGGTGTTTTATTTTTCCTTTTTGAGAGTTCAAAATTCCCCATGTCCATGATCTGACATTTTAAAATAAATAAATATAAATTTTATTGACCTACAACACGAATGTGGCCAAACATGGAAACTGTAAGTGTCCCACGAAGCTTGGTGAATTTGCACTGAGTCAACACTTGGGGAGCCAGTGCCCAGATCAAGAAATAGAGCATTATTTGCACCCTGTGTATCTCCTTCCAGTCACCATCCCCCTCTCCCTTAACCACTGTCTTGACTTGTATCTGCATAGCTCACTTTTGCCCTTTTCTTGTACTTTATGTGAATGGAATCATATTATACGTACCTTTGGGTCTACCTTTCTCTGCTCAAAGTTATTGTGAGATTCATCTATTCTGTTGTCTGAAGTTGTTGTTTGCTCTTTTCGTTGATGAATAGTATTCCATAGTATGAGGAAACCACAGTGTTTATATCCATTTTGCTATTGATGGATGTTTAGTTGGTTTTTTAAAAATAGCAAACTTATGCATGTATGTCATTTAAGAGTAATTTCTAGGAGTGGAATTCCTGAGTCATCAGGTACATGTATATTTAGCTTTGTTATTGCCAGTTTTACAAAGTGGTTCCACCAGATGAACTGTTTTCAGTGTAGAGAAATGTAGGAACAGTTCTCCACTCCCCTCACCCCCAACCACCATCTTGCTTTTGCAGAAGGAAACACAGAGGTGTGACTTCTCCCAGGTGAAAAGGGTCAGGTCTTTTTGAACCCTCACATGATAACCTTTCCCATGATGGATACACAAGGGAAAAGAGCACATCCTCCTAATCCCCCTCCAACTTTCCCAGCCTATGCATCTACATTGACGATTTTTCAAGGGGTGTCTTAGCAGAATTCCAAATACTTAAACACAGATGAGCACCAAAGAGGTGGTCATCTTTTCTTTACTTATCTGGAAGATTGGGCAAGTGTAAATCCCTGCCCCTCCCTTGATGGATATCACCTGTGACTGTCTGCTTTTTTTTGTACTATAATCTGGGAATGAGAGAGAAATGACTATTTGCTTAAGATTGAATTTATGACAACACAGGACCAGCCTCCATCAACTCCACTGTTGAGGGCCTGGGTAAGCATGTCACATACTTGTGTATTTTTCCTTCCAGCTACCCGCCCTTCTTGCCTTCTTGATTAGGAAGCTGTGCTGTCAACATATTTGACTTATGAGGGCAAAGAATAGGTTCTTGCAGTCCTTTATGCCACCAGCAGTTCCCATCAAGGAAAGAAATGAAGGCAGACCTCTTGCTCTCTGAACCTGACCCAGAGCTGTAGGGGTGCCTCAGTCAGCATCCCCAGAAGGGCTTGCGGGGGGAGGGGGGGGGTGAAAGGGAAGAAAATCTATTTATTGAGCAAAAATTAAGTTCCAGGCATTATTTTAGGCATGTCAATACAGCTGACTAAGCCAATGAATGAATGAATGAATGATTAGATTTAAAATACAATTAAAAGAGCTTCTGCTTGCTTCCCCAGAACAGAATTCTGAGCTGATACTTACATCTAGAGGAAAAGTGCTCTAAGAATACATGGCTTTTTGGCTAAAGTCCCCTAATGTTCTCAAACCTCGTGAGCCTCTTCTCATCAACAGAAAGATCAGTGTTACAGCTTTTTGTATATAAGACTCTCTTAGCTTCTCCAGAACTAGCCCTGAGGGTGAGAATAAACACAAGCCATGAGCTATGATCAGAGGAATGGGCCTTTGGGGATGGAGAGGGGACTGGGGGCCCTGTGCCCTAACGCAAGAGGTCACTAGCTCCATCAAGAGAATGGGGTCTGGGCCTATTCAATTCCATCTAACCCGGGACAGACCCCCAAAACTGGACACAGCCAGAGCAATTAAGAGCATGGGCTGTGGTATCAAATCACAGCTTTGCTATCTCCTGGCTATGGGACCTTGCAAAAGAGCCTGTGTTCCTCTGAGACTTCAGTTTTCTCATCTGTAAAATGGGGATATTCATACTGACCTCACTGGGTTGTTAGGAGGATGTAATGTGCAGGGCTTGCAGGAAACATTCAAATGTGTTGGCTATTATCTTTGTTGGGGGAAAAAAATTTCATCAGGCACATGCTATAGAACACTCCTTTTGGGTATCTGCCTCACACAGAAGCCAAGACAGAACCAACACGGAAGGCTCACATAGGACAGGCCATTCCTGGGAAGTCTGCTTCAGCTCGTGAGGAAAGCCCTTGTTAGTCCTATAGAAAATGCCGGGCATGGGCTCAGGCCTGAGTAGAGCAACATCTATAAGGTCAGATCCCTGGAGACCCCTGTGGCCAGAGACATCCCCAACTACCTGTAGATGCCTGAAACAGTATTAACTCATTAATTCGCCAATAAAAATGACCGAACTTCTGCTAAGTCCAGGCCTTGCTGGCGCCCTGTATGACTGTGCATATGTTCTTGCTCTCGAGAGGGCTGGGTGCCGGTAGGGAGACAGGCATACGTGCATCCAAAGATGGCCAAGGACACAGGGAAGAAAGTGGCTACCTACTGAGTGTCCGTGTGATTTCGTGATGAATCATGAGGTCATGCGTGCCAAGTACTCAGCGCTGTGCCTGAAACAGGAGGGGATAGCTTTGCCTTCCGCCTCAAAACCAAACCAAAACAAAAATCAAGTGTTGGTGAGGATGTGGAGAGATTGGAATCCTCATGCGCGGTCGATGGGAAGGTAATATGGTGCGGCTATAATGGAAAACAGTATGGTGGTTCCTCAAAAATTTAAAACTGATCCACCATATTGTCTAGCAGTCCCACTTCCGGATGTATACCCAAAAGAATGAGAGGCAGAGTCTCAAAGAGATATCTGTGCACCTGTGTTCGTGGCAGCATTATTCACAATAGCCAAAGGTGAGAGCAATCCGAGCGTCCATTGGTGGATGAATGGATAAACAACGGTCTATACATACAATGGACTACTCTTCAGCCTTAGAAAGGAAGGAAATTCTGACACAGGCTGCCTCATGGAGGAGCCTGGAGGACATTATGCAGAGTGAAATAAACCAGTCACAAAAAGACAAGTACTGCCTGATTCCACTTGTATGAGGTATCTGAAGTAGTCAAAGTCAGAGGGGCAGAAAGTGGGAGGCGGTGAGGAGGGGCTGGAAGAGGGGAGAAAGAGGAGTTGTTTCATGAGTACAGAGTATCTGCTTTGCAAGATAAGAAGAGTCTGGAGATTGGTTACCCAGCAAAGTGGATGTGCTTAATGCTACTGAATTGTATACCTAGGACTGATTAATACGGTAAATTTTATATTTATGTATATTTTGGCATAATTTTTTTAAATTACAAAAATGTTTTAAACATAAAAGGAACTCAGTAAACAAATACTTGTTGCGTCTGAATCCTGCTGAACAGAAGAAATGTCTTGGATGAGCACTGCAGACGAGGACAGGTCCTGCTGATGATTGGCTGTGGGGGAACCAGAGAGGAGGGAGAGGCCAGTTCTGGAGGGGAGGGCTGTTACTTCTCTGGTCCCTTTGCTGTCCCGGTCTAGGTGAAGAGATTTCGGGAGAGCAAAGAGAAAGACATGTTCCCCTTTCATTACATAATCAAACTAAAACCAGCCTTGGGAGAGGTGATAACACAATGACTTCCAACTCATTTGAAGGAATAAGTACCCGACATCATGTTTTAATTAATGGGCAGAAGCTCAGGGTGGCTAAGTCCTAAAGAAATGTGCCACCTATGCGTGCTGTGGGGGTGGGAAGTAGACAGCAATGGGGTGAGGGTCCCACAACACATTGGAAGGTTTGCTTGGGGTTGGAAGTGGGGCTGGTGGGTACCAGTGGCTTGCTTGTAACTAGCAATGACCAGGAAAGTGCCAGTTGTGCTAGCCTAGTTGACTTTCCCCAGATCAGATTCATGAGGCATTTAAAGACTTTTCTGTAGGCCCCCCTAGTTGAGTCTCCTTCTGGAGCTGGAACCCACACAATCAGAAAAGATTTTCTTAGAGCCGTGAAGTGCAATCACAGACCTGACAGATGGCCACAAGTCAGGAGAGACATCTTACTCTGTAGACACTTCAATGGTGATTTCAGTGAGGTGACAGTGGGGGGACAGTGTTGGCCTGCCCTGGTGAGCCATAACCCAGCATCATGTTGCGAGAGCCTTCCTAGATGAAGAACAAGGACAGGCAGATCCAATCACACTGGGGAAAATTGGTCCTTATTCTCAGGTTCACGGTACAGGCCAAAAAGAAGCGTCATTCATTTGTCCTTCCACTGGCCACCCACCTTCTTTAGATTCCCTCTCTGTGTCAGGCACTGTGTCAGGCACAGGGCCACACCATCTGTAAGGACATGGCTCCTGCCCTTCAGGGAGTCAGAGTCTAGATGCCTGTTGCCGAGGGCCTCGCACAACCGTGGAGGCAGAGTGGCCGCTGGGACACGGGTGGGGGGGCCTCGGGGCTTGGATGAGTTTGTGGATCCCACAGAGCAGGCGGACCCTCAGGCAGTAGGACCCAGGTAGAGCAGTGCCTGGCAGGAAGTAAATGCCCCAAGAGAGAGAGATGCAGAGATGGAGAGAAGGAGAGGAGGGAGTGAGGGATTGAGGGAGAGAGGAAGTTAGGCAAGCCTACTCCTTTGAGTTCTACTGTCTAGAACAAGGACTGAGAAATTCAGAACTGAGCTCCTTTTCTGACAATAATGATGTCTTCCTAAGGGACTACTCCTCGGTCTCCAGAGGGTGGCTCGTAAGTCTCTGACACCAGTTCTTTCCTGGGAACACTAGGTTCACAGGCTCCCGTCCTTGAGGAAAGGGCCCCTGTCCCGTGGTGTATCAACAGCTCTGTCACCTGTCCTGGCCAGGCAGGGGTCACTGGGGACTCTCGAAGCCTCGTGGGCTCTCTCTCCTTACCACAGCAGCCTATGGGATATGCAGCTCCTGGAAACCGTGCGGGGATGGATCCCTTTCCCACACGGCAGTCCAGGAAGCAGAGGGCTGTCCTGAGTGGCTCCAGGCTCCTGACACCCCTTGCTCCCGGACCTCTTTTGCTCCTTGGGAAAAGGGCCTGGGGAATGTGGCTGCTGCTTATGTCTCCGAGGTCTCAATACAGACCTGTGCAGCCTCCAAAAACAGATCTTGTTTTCTCCCACCTGTCAGATGCTCCTTTGACATCTCTTTGATTCCTTGGTCAGCTCTTGCTGTGGACTTGGCTCTGATGTGACACATCTACAAGTGTTGGGGCTGGCAGGTGGCGAGCTGGCTGGGGAGGGTTGAGCATTCCCTGGGAGGGAAGGCAATGGGAGCGCTCAGGGGGACAGGGCCACACCCTGAGACAACTCAGGGAGGCACCCCTGACACAGGAGGTTCCGGCCGGACCTCTCAGTCCCTCATGCTTGAGTCATTTCAGCATTTCAGGGAAAATACAAACCACTTCCCAGGGCTGAGGAAGCCCCGTGAGCTATTCTGGTCTTGGCTCCAGCTCCCCGCCCCTCTGCCTGCCTGTCCCCTTGGGGGTTTTGCTGCAGGATGGTCTCTTAACTCTGCCATCACGCATTTCCTTTCCTTTCTCAGACAGCCAGCCCCCGCCTGCCCCCCGCCCCTCTGGGGATTCTGCGTCTAGCTGGTCCAGTGCTCAGGCCACTGGGTGTGTCCCCCGCCAGAGGACAAGTCCCATTGTTACTGACCCCCAGGACCCCTGGCTCCAAACTGAGCAGAAAAATTGGATTTCCAGTGGTTAGTCAGTGGCTACACTCAAATCCTGGACTCCAGTTCAGGATTTGTGGGACGCAAGTTCCCTAATCCCTGCCTCCCAGCCTTAACCTTACTTCAGGCAGCCCAAACAGCCCGCAGCTCTGCCCTCTCTGGCGGGCTTGGCCTTGCTGTCATTTATTGCCCATGCGTTTGTTGAATACATATATTTTTAGTAAAAAAGAAAACAGCAAATATCCAAACATCCAATATCACCATGCCCTATTCAGGCACTGCGTATGCACTTAGTCTGAGGAAATGCACACGGAGCATTCAATAGCAATTATCGTAATTAGCAGAATGCCCACGTGATCCATCACCCTTGGGCCCCTGATCCTCGGTTAGCGTGCCTGTGGCATTTTATAAGGAGCAGAGGAGGGGGAAAGGGGGGACAGCGCCACTGGGCTTTCTTCCCTCCTCGGGTGCACAAGGATCTTTCTGGGCAGCCATCGCCTCCCTCTAAGGCCGCCTTTCTCTGTGACCCACCCCAGGGCACAAAGAAAGACTGAATTAATCTCATCTCTGAGGTTTGCAGCCTCAGTCAGGCCTTTAGGTGAAGGCAACTAGGGGCCGAAGCAGAAGACAAGGAGGACAATACCCCTACGTGCTTGAAAGCCCGAGCCTGTCTGCACCCCCCCTCCCGTGCCCACCCCTACAAACCCCTCTCCACACACACAGAGGGCTCCAGGACACTTACAGGTCCTTGGTGAAAGCCAGACCTGCTAGTCGCCCCCCCCCGCCCCGCCTCGAATCCTTGGATCGGAGGAGAGTTTCAGTCGCCATGACCATTGTAGCAGCAGCTGTGTGAGGCTACCAACGGCTGAGGCTGTAGCCCGGGATCGCATGTTTACAGCCGCTGCATGATTGAAAATTAAAGGTGTGTGAGGCACAGCCTGGTCCACTAGCCCACAGAGGCCTGCCTGTTGGGCCCAGCTCGGGCCGCCAGGGTCCCTACAGCCGGCCGCAGCCCTGATGGCTCTTTGGACCCTCCCACCTTTCCCACGGGACCTCTTTCTGGTTTCTATGAGTGTGGTGGGGAGAAAGAGCAGGTGCCTGTGTCCCTGCTTTCCCTCCTCTGTCCCCAAGTATGACAGGATGGTCTGCCTTCAGTCCCCCAGCCAAGATAGCAGAGCCCCGGAGTCCCCATCCATAAAATGGGGACTTCCACCCACCTTCTAGGCCTGATGGGATGATTTAATGCAATATTGCTTAGCCTTGTGTTGGCATGGATGAATTAGTTAATTAATTAATTAATTCTGGTGAGTCGGTAAATACTGAGCACCTGCTGGCTGTCAGGCAGGAACTACGTTAGGTTCTGGGGCTCAAGCAGTGAGTAAGACAGACCTGACCTTACTGTGTGAGTGTGGGACGCGTGGAGGGAACAGGTGATCAAGCCAGTAAACAAGTAAGTGAACAGGGTAGTTTCAGGTCGTGATATATGCTCTGAAGAAAGTGAAATCATACAGGGCGGAGGCTAAGGGCTGTCTGAGAAGCTGCTGTTGGAGCTGAGACCTAGAATGAGGAAAAATAAGCAGCCCTGTCACAATCTGGAGGAAGAGTGCTGGAGGCAGAGGGCTCATGCAAAGGCCCTGAGGCAGAAAAGAGCGAAGTCGGATTATGTTGCCAAGGTACCTGGTTCCTGCCTCCAAGGAATTGTGCAGCTCAAGTTCATGTTATATCCTGAGGGGACCTGGGTATGTACAGCCAGAGAATCTACCTCCGACGGACTGCTAAGTTCCTGGGAGCTATCTCAGACTGGCCAGAGTGATCGGAATGAGACGCAGCTGCCGAGGCATCTTATTTTGTTCAAGAGCTAAAAACCCGTTTATTTATAGAGCATTATTAAGAAATCAACTTAATCTGGACTTTCGGTTGTGTTGCCTGACACTTGCGTGTGCATATTGTTTAGTGCTGCAAGGTATTTGCCATGCAGATGTGCCTGCTCTGGGGGTAGGGGGGAGGCAGATACAGGGCTGAAGGACCCGGGGAGGTCCCACTTGTTCACGAGGTACAGCCTGGTGAATCACAGGTGGTTCTGGAGCCCCTCCAGGTTCTGGTTTCGGTTTTTAATGAAAGTGGTAGTGGTGCTCCCCAACGCAGGAGCTAGGGGGCTGACCGAGGGCCGGGAGGGGGACAGCACGTTATCTCCAGGGATGGTGTAGCCGGCCACCGTGAGGTGCTCCGTGGCACCCGATGGTCATGAGGCTCTGGGCACGTGTGCTGCCGTACAGTATCAAACCCTGCCCAAGTGCACCATCCCATCTGAGCTCTGAACGAGCTGGAGGAGGCAAGAGAGGGTTTGCCACCTCAGTGCCTCAGCGGGACTGCCTGTTCCAAAGGTCCTCACCGAGCACCTGCACTTTGGTCCAGCCCTGCTCGTGAGTCCTTCTCGCTGAGAGAGTGTGACTGCTCTCCCCCCCACCCCCGCCTCCCTCTCCCCTTCTCCGCACACATGCGGAAGACAGCCAAACACAGCTGCAGCTCTTTTTCCGGCAGACCTTGCTCCGTCTTCTCAATCTGGTAAATCACATTTCTAAGTAAATTTGAAGTTTAGAAGTTGTTCTTTTAAGCTCACAATCCAGGAAAAAAACAAAACAAAACAAAAAAAAACCCACCCAAGCAGCCTTTGCTGGGGCAACCCTTCTGGGCTCTGCTCTAACAGGGGCCAAGTACAGTTTTGCTTCCCACTGAGGCTCCTGTCGGCAAGGATGGTGGGGAGAAGGAGTCCAGCTTCATTTGGTGGACTAGGAAAGTGGTGACAGAATCCAGGGGGGTGCTCGGGTACTGCGGGTAGGTGGAGAGCGGAGCCCCCAGGATCACAGGCTGGTCACAGACCTGGAACCCCCCTTCCCATGCTGCCCCCTCCTTGTGGTTCCCTCAGAACCTGCCCCCTTCCAGCCCTCAAGAGATGAGACTCCTTGCTCAGGGATAACCAGCCCACCTCACAGCTTACTTCCTAGTGGCTCCTCATGCTTCTCTTTCCTAGGCTGAATCTTCACAACAGGCTTGGGGAAACCTCATTACCTCAAGAGGGACCCTAGCGGAGGTTGACTAGGGCTTTGTGGTGAGTTAGTGCAGGGAGTTAGGTTTGGGCAAGTTTCTGGAGGTGCCCTCCAGACCATCTGTGGGAGCTGAGGATTGAGGACCTTCTGTCTCCGTGTGGGAGCAAACCTCCTTCTGTTTCCAAGCTATGGGTGAGAGCTTGGAGTTGGGTAGTGGTGGTGAAGGAAGGTCAGGAGTGCATAAGACCTGAGCCCTTCTTGCCCGGGCCCCTGTCTGTAGCCCTTTCCATTGCTGGTGAGTCTGGGTTGTGTCGTCATTCTGGACATTTCCATTTGCGAAAAAGCCAGTTGGCTCTATATATAACCCAAGTGTCCAGAGAACTGTCAATCCTTCTTTCCAAGTCTAAAAATATGAGTGCAAGTCCCAGCTCTGGCGCTTGACAGTGACTCACTGTAGCCTCAGTTTCCCTCAGAGGAGCAGAGGGTGGGGTGGACATCCCTGGACCTCCATGGGCCTCGCATAAGACATACAGACACCTCACAGGGCAGTGGACATCTGGGGGAGTCCGACAAGCATTCATGGCTTTATTGGTTTTGCTTTTTGAAGGTTTTCCATTTTTCATGTTCTCATTTCTCTGGGCCAGGGGGGATCTGGCCGAGACCTTACTACCCAGCTACTTTGCCTGCGAGCATCTGAGCATGTACTCAGGTGACATGTACATGCTGGGTTTGCCCCCATGTTTGCCCAAGGCAGTTTCATAATTGCATGAGGAGAATGTGGCACCCCCAACCCTTCCTGCCACTCAGAGCCACGAGGCCCCTTCTGCCTGGGTAACTGCCTCCTTCAGCCTGCACCTGTTGGAGAAGGAGCATTGCCAGGATCCTGATGCTTTCAGCTGCTTTTCTGCTATGCTCTTCTGTCTGAAGTAGGAAATAGGGCAGACTTGCCGCTAGGCTCCAAAGGTCATTAACAATATGAAAAGGAAATAAACAGGTCTCCATAAATCACCTCCTCGATGGGCCTGCATGGCAGGGTGCTGGGAGAGGTAGGGCACTGGGCCTGGGGAACTGAGCCGGGTCTCTCTGTGTGGCCTACCTCTGTCTTTGTCCTGTACTCCGTCTGATGAACCCACAAAGAAAAAGCTATTGCACCTCTTACACACCAGGCACCATGCTGGGCACTTGCGCATTGGTTATGGAATCTTCACCATGACCCCGTGAGAAGGCAACCTTCACTTCTATGTCCACTGATGAGAAAGACTAGTTTCAGAGAGGTGAAATGACAAACTCAAGGTCACGCACATTTAAGCACCAGGTCTGGTTCCGAAACTCCTGCTGGGCATGGACTCTTTCCCAAGAGTTTTGCCATCCGAGAGCCCTGTGCAGGGATGCGAGGGGGGCAAGTGCACTGCCCTGCCCCAGCTCCCCTCTGCCCCCGACTTTATGCCACCTGGTGTCCAGAGCACCCACCCTCTCTGAAAGCCCTTCCTGAGCAACCTCAGTCCGCCTCCGCCACTGTCTAATCTCCAGTCCCATTTCCTCTGAGCTCCTTTCACATCGGAAAAGTATCCCCTAACCTCCCTGATGCAGTAAGAATACTTGGTCACAGAGTGGTACATGAGTTCACTCCTGGGGCTCCTCTGTAGGACGCTTACAGATTATCCCTAACAAGTAATTGTCTAATGGTTGCATTTTTTTTCATTTTTTGGGTCATGGTATAAAGTTTATTGGAAGGAACATGGGCTCTGAAAGACAGATATTGAATCCTGATCCTCACTAGCGTAAACGAGGATGAATTCCACAACCTGTCTAGGCTCCTTCTGTATGACTTATAAACCTGCGATTAAGTGGAACTCTGCCCATTAGGCGCACAGCACAGAGCCCGGCACCCAGAGGAACCCTTGATAAATGTTAGTTTCACTTTTGTCCCTTTGGAGGGTGAACAGGTTTTTTCCTGCTTTCTTTCAAATCCTGTAATAGCTGCCAACTCCACTTGTAAGACCAGTCCTGTCCACGTGGTCAGGGTGGCATTGCCCTGATCTCTTCTTTAGGGGCACTCAGCCTCAGGCTCTGTGGGTGGTAGGAGACTTTCCCTAAACCAGGGAGGGGGAGGGGGCTGAAGAAGGACACAGGCCCCCACCCTGTGTGTGCTGCTGGCTTTCCCAGGGGGTCTTCCTCCCTCAGTGTTCACAGCAGACGTTGGTCCTCTGCGCCCTCTGCTGGTCACGGTGGTGGAAGGACACATGGGGTGCTCAGGGGCAGCGAGGCCTGCCTTGGCCATGCTTCACGAGGAACGTTTTGCTTTCCATTATTAAGTTTTTCAGAAGGGATTTTGAGGGAAGGACTGAAAGAGGCAGGGATAAAAGAAAAGAAGAAGAATGAAGGAGGGGAGAGAGGGAGGTAGAGAAAGAGAAGCCGAGTGGGGGGCAGGAGTGCGGTTAAGGGGAGGAAGGCCATATGGCATCTTTCAGAGGGAACTTTCTGGGAGGGAACACTGAACGCAGGTTCATTAACTGTCATCTGGGAATCTTGTAAATACTACAAAATAAAAAGAAACAACTGTATGTTATAGCATTTTAATCAGAGTACATGAATCTGAAGTGGGGTCTGGGCATCAGCATTTTGATGAGCTCTCCTACAATTTTGAGGCAGAGGTTTGGGGACCATACTTTGGGAAGCAGTGAACCTTCAGCAGGGCCTCCAAGAGACTGGATTCTCAGAAATACCCAGGCCCCTCTTCCTGGACAGATTCTTGGTTGGTCTCGTTGAAGATGGCCAAGGCACCCCACTTGAAGGGGCCACCCCACTGCCCTTAGACTCCAGTGACTGTTTTCCACAAAGTTAATCAGGCACGACCCCTACCCCTTAGCTCTCTCCACGTTATGTCTCTAGTGAATACCGCCTGCAGCTCTCTACCCATCATTCTTGGCCTTGGGGGCCCCGTCCATGTCTCATCCGCTCCCTAAGGCCTGGTTCCCTCAATCATCAGCTCAGTTGATTTACTGCCTGAAACACAGCCTCATCATTCTCTCTTCATTTCATGTCCCTCGGCATGGCTTGTGACTGAAAGGTGACTGAGATGTAATCTAGTCTAATTGTCTGTAAGGGGGTTGCTCATGAACAACTCTTCAGGAAGCTTTCTAAAATTCTGCAAGCTCAGGGGCTCCAGGAGGCTCATGATTTTGTCAACATTCTCTGGATAATGCTGGGGCAGAGACATTAGTGACCCTCTAATACCCATTCTTGCCTTCCCTTCATCACTCTTTGTTTCTTTCTTCGTTCTCTGCCAAACATATGATGGCTGGAGCTCTGGCTGCCATCTCGGTCCATGGATAGGAGGTCTACACCCTGGAGATGTGTAAATGGTGAGTTGGCAGCGTCTGGGTATATAAATTATATAGAACAACTCTTTATCTCCAGATTTTTATATAAGAGGGAAGAAGTAAGCTTCTGTTTTGTTTAAATCACAAAAAAAATTCTGGACCTGTCCTTGGAGACTCAGATCCTGGACATTAAATGTCCGTTCCTCTTCCTTTTTCAGTAGTTTTATAAATTCTCTGTATTCATTGCACACTGTACTCATACTTCCTTTGCAAATATTGCAAAGTGAGCACACTGCCAGGCATATGCAATTAACCAGAAATATTCAGTTGATTAAGTGACCGATTGAATGAGTTGTCCCTCTTCCTATTTCTACACAAAGAAGATGAAGTTCATTGGTGGAGTCAGGAGTTCTGGGACTTCCTTCTGATTCTAGTTCTGTGGCCTTGAAGCTAAACTGGCCCACTCTAGAAGGACGGTTTTTGAGCAGATAACTTTCACACTCCATCCATTTCTAACAGACCACGAGACTGACCTTAGTTCTAAAAGGTATTGTGTGATGTGGGCGGGAGTTTAGAACACGTGAACCTGATTGGTGAAATTCACTCAGTGACACTGCTGGTTGGAGCATGACTGGGAAAGAGAAGGGGCAGGGGTTCATGCAGCAGTTTCACTGGAAGAAAGATAGTGACCTTGGAGGGTTGCCATGTCAAAAGCAAGATGAAAGTTCAGTTGCTTCAGTCTATGTACTCACAAAGGAAGATGGATTCAGAAGAAAACAATGAACATGAGTAGAACTGGTAGAGTGAAAGCCCTAGGAGATGAGGTTATCCCTGAACCCTGGCAACTTGGTGAAAAACCCTCGGATGCTTCCTCTGACCTTATCTTCCTCCTTTACCTCTGGCCTGTCATCCTGAATAGCTAATTCAAAAGATGAGATCATGTAATTACTCCTTAGGAAAACACATCTTCCAGATGCCCTAGATAGGGGACCAGTTCTTTGCAGAGGAGAATTTTGATAGCACATCTGCCGAAAGAGCAGTCTTATTAGATCTACCAGAGAGGTAATGCTGCTTGCCCCTTTTCTATCCATGCATGGAGAGTGGAGAGGATGCTGGCAGTGATGTCAGTTGCC
This sequence comes from Procyon lotor, assembly GCA_028646535.1. Lineage (NCBI taxonomy): Eukaryota > Metazoa > Chordata > Mammalia > Carnivora > Procyonidae > Procyon > Procyon lotor. The sequence continues at coordinate 21,130,530 of CM053611.1, read as the reverse complement.
CCTTCGATCATCCCTGAGCTTTGTAGGTTTACTGGAGAGGCCTGGATTTCTCAAGATGGTCTGCCTAGTTCTTTCTTCTTGGCATCTCGGCAGCAGAACGTCCCTGCAGATATTCCGCTCCCCTCAGCGAGTAGTGTCTGCCTAGTGGGGCTTTGTGCCTCGGTTTGACGTACGTTCTCAGACACTATCATAGCAGGAAGGTAACCGTGATTCCAGCATTTTCATCCCTTTTAATGTGTCCACAGTTGTCACTTAGTTCTGCCCCCAGAATGGACATTGAAATTAGCTGAAGGTAGAACTGGATGGGGTTGTCAACCTGAGCTCCAAAGGCAGGCCGGATTGTCAGATGCCTGCTCTTGTTCATTCACCCTAGGAAGGACATTAGGAACGCAAGGGAACACAGGCAGATCAGCCATCTTCAAACTGGTGTGAGCAGCTTCATATGCCATCCAGAGGTGGGCACGTGGTTTGACAGAAGTTTTATGAGAGTCAGAAACAGAGTGAATAAACACCACTCGGTCTGTTCTTGGGCCATTTATTTACCATCTTGGTGTGATTTGACCATGATGACTAGATGGAGGCTTTTATTGTGTCATCCCAATTAGGAAGTCATTTTTAGCCTCTGTTCCTGTGTCTTCCGATGGTGCCCTTGACCAGTGGCAACTACGTTTTGACAGTATATATGTAGACACGGCCACTGTCTAGGTGTTTGCAGCCTCCACTGAATGACTAAAGTGAGGCTCTGCCTCACCTGGGACTGAGGGGATTGGTCTGCCTGTTACCCTGTTCTAGTCTTACCTCTCAGATCAGTTGGTTCTAGAGCAACCACAGGATGGGCATCCGTGACATGTGCGGGGAGCACCTCCGTGTTCTGTGACAGAGAGCTAAAGAGTGAGCCCGAGGGCAGTGTTGGTGTATGACGGCGTCCTGGTCCCTTTGGTTGCCCCCTGGCCACAGCAAATGTGCACACAACCCAGGCCCTGGGAAATGCCACTGTTCTAATGATTGCATCTCAGTCTCTCCCCATCTTCTCTACTGGAATCACGTCCTTTTTCTGGGCATAATTTCAGAATGGTTTGGATGAGTGGAATAACAGCATCAACATTTTCTACTGTCCAGTTATTATAATTTTTCAAACACACAGAACTCTGTAGATTTTAGCCAGAGTTGGGTGCCATCTCGATACTGTGATAATGCTTGCCGTATTCAGGCCAGTATGGGAACGTGCTTGTCAGGAAGGACTCCCTTCATCCGCCATATGTAGCAGCGACGTGCCGGCCAGTCCTGGGCCCCCTGCCAAGACGGTGAGCCCCTGTGCACCCACCTTCAGTAACAGATGGTGCCTTCAGGGCTGGCATCAAGGAAGTGATGCACAGGTCACAGAATCTACCCTGCCTTTGTCACCTTAGGCTCTTTAAATCTAAAAAAAAAAAATTCTTTTAGCATTTTGAGAAGAGGAAAACATTTATGTTCATTAGCTAGCGAGGCCAGGTGGTTGTGTGAAGATAGGGACATGGTAAGAAGTTTGAAGCATGGGAAAGATGTGGTTCTGTATGCTCCTTATGATTACTTTGGAGAATAGAATTAGAGAGGGGGTGAGTTCTAAGACAAAAAAAAAAAAAAAAGGACCAGTTGGGTGCCTGTGACATGACTGTCATGGTCATCATTGTCTTTGTAGTTTAAAAAAAATCCCCTATGAATTCTTTAAGAAAGTAGCAGGATTCAGAGTCATAGTCCACTCATCAGGAAGGCACAGCAGCCCATTTTGCTCCATCCTGATTGGGAGTCTGTTGCTGAGGCAGTTGAGCCCCAGGCAGAAATACAGTAGTTGGTTCACATTTAGTAGCCATGCTAGTTGGAAAAATACCCATCTTTAAACACCAGCAACCAACCCAATGTGGTGAGATGCTACCTCCTTAAAAGGTTCACTGGAGCTAAGAAAGACTTGGTGAAGCATTGGTTGGTATCTCCCCACTTCTAGAAGGGCGTGTGTGCAGAGTGTAGATAGAGGCGGGTGGTGTCACCCACACTGTTTGAACTGCACTCGCCCCTCTTCCTCCCTCCGTCCATCCCTGTCACTCTCATAGAATCGGCACAAAGTGAAAGCATAGGTCATGGGACTCTACCTAAGTAGGAGGTGAGAAAAGAAACTCACCTTCCTTGTGCCTGTGTGGGAGGGCTGGGGTGATCTCTGGCAGTCATCACACATTTCTGAGCCTCAGTTTCCCATCTGAGAAATAAAGGAGTTAACATTGGAACAGTAATAAAAGTAATGACTAACATTTACTGGGCTCTTCCATGCACTAAGTACCATTTTAAGCACACTGTAAGTGTTTGACTCATTTAAACCTCATAATAACCTATGAGGTAGGTACAATTAATATTTCCATTTTACAGGTGCAAAAGCCGTGGACTGGGTTTAGATCCAGGGAGCCTGGCTTTAGTGCAGAGGCTAAATACTTAGCTCGGATGCTCTTTATCTGAGATTCTAAATTATGTGAGATTAGGAAAGAAAAACGGTTTACCCTGAAACCTCTATAAAAACCACCTGGCCAGATAGAGATACAAAAGCAATTTCTAAAAACAACAACGATAAATCAGTGATGAAAGGAAGGATTATATAATAAGAGGTGCTATGACAATTGGTTTAGCTACTTGGAAAAAAATATCAAAGCAATTTAGATCCTCATCTTATACAGTTTGCCGCAATATATTCCAAGTTGATTAAATAGATTAATGGAAGAAGAAGAAAATAGAAGTGAGTATCAAATCTTTGGCTGGGGGAGGACTTTAATAGCTCAAAACAATGAAAGAAATTATAAAAGTTGATGCTAGTTCTAACTTCAAAAAATGGAAAATCTCTACAACCAGAAATAAAAAGTCAGGCAATGAATTTGCTAAGGTACTTACCACAAATGTAGTGTTTTTGCCTAATATTTGTATTTAAAAATATATCTGAAAGAATAAGACATACAAAGACTCTAATAGATAAATGGACAAAAGAGCCACACAATGACCTCATAAACATTTGGGGAAATGTTTGACCTAAGTAATAATTCATAAAAATTCTACTTTATAAAGAAATGTCATATTAATATCATTAAGTATGTGCACACATATTACATATATGTTTAGGGTTTGTCGGCATATATAAATACACAGATGCACATGTATATGTATGTATACATATATGTACACACACACATATATTTCCTAGCTCTGTGGCCGCTGAAAGGACTGAGAAGTGATAGCCAGGAGCAGTAAGCAAGCCTAGCATCCAGTTCTTAGTCTCTAAATAGCGTTCTCCACTAAAAGGAATCAAAGTGAGCCCAAGAGAATCCTGTGACATCTGGTGCCAGAAAGTAGTGCTCATGGAATGATGTGTCAAAGGACATAGGAGCCAGTTCAGAGGGACTCCCACGGGCTCAATCTGAGCTGATTGGAGCTTCAAAGTAAATGACATGAATAGACTAAATAAAGTAAGAAGCCATGAGTCCATACTGATATAAGTAACTCACAGAGTAAATAAATGGGGAAGAATGAGGGCAACTTTCCCTTGAAACAAAATGCTGACTAACAGATATGGAAGGAATTAGAAAGGCATTAGAAAGTCCCCACTCTCTGCTTCAAATAAGAATCGTTGATGTATACTAAAATTAGTAAGTGGACTTTTAATGAAGAACTGAATACTCACATAGTCTCAAAGTATGCCCCAGAAATTATTTATTAAATGGTAACCTTCCAGGGAAGAAACCCAGATATCACCTTCATCAAGAGATTGAGGTTGAGCTCACCACTAGTGGGGCAAGCCCACATCATGTACCCCCACTATGATACCTTGAGATGGGTACAATATCGTTTATGTGTATTCCTGCCTGGAATGCATTACCTTAATCTAATCATGAGGAAACATCAGAAAAAACCCAAACTGAGGGACATTTTAGAAATATCCTGGCTTTTCCTTTCCAAAAAGTGTCATGGTCATGAAAGACAAAGACTGAGAGAATCATTCCGTTTAAAGGACACTAAAGAGAAATGAAAAATAAATGTAATACACATGATTTTGGATTGAATGCAGAACTAGATTTGGGGAGGGGTGGCAATTAAGGACAATGGGTGAAATTTAAGGTCTTCAGTTTAGATACAGTATTTATCAATGTAAATTTTCTGATTTTGCTTATCATACTACATGAGAATGACTTTGTTCTTATAAAATATATACTGAAGTATTTAGGTATAAAGGGGTATTGCATTTGTTACTTACTCCCAGATGACCCAGAAAAAATTATATATATGTATATCTCTATGCATGTGTATATATTATATATGTAGTAAGTATATCATTACATCTATTGAGAGAGAATGATAAAGCAGATATGACACAATGTTAACAATTGAGCAAATCTGGGTGATGGATTGTTAAGAAGGTCTTTTACTAGTCTTGCAACTTTTCTGTAAGTTTGAAATAATTTTAAAATAAAAAGTTAAACAATAATGAATGCCCTGTTTTGCATCCGGAATTAGCAAGGGGAGCAGGATGTGAGGGCAAAGCAGGAAGTCCTGAGCCTTTCCAACAAGGATGGCTTTGCCCAACTTTTCTGGAATGCAATTGGGCAGTTTGCATTCAGACCCTGAAAAATATTCATCTTCTAGTCCCACTTCTACTCGAAGAAAATATACAAATATGTAACATTTACGTACAAATATCGTATTGCAATGTTACTCTCAAAAGTGAAAAATTAGAGACAAATGGGGACTGGCGTGGCCCCACTAGGGAATATGATGGGCCTCCTGCATGATATATTGGAAGAGTCTTTACCAACATGACCAAATGCTTATCTTATATCCTGTGAAATATAAGAAAACAATGTACATGCTATAGGATCTCAATTACATTTAAAACATGCATTAAAAATTCCAGAAGAAAGTAAGCCAGAATTGTAAGATATGCCTGTGTAGCATTTCCTCCTACTTTCTAAAGCTTTTCAGTGATATCACATTTCTTATCATAAGCAAATATTCTGAAGTCAGAAAATGATGGCAACAACAAATAAAGCAGCAACATCCGTGTGAAGAAAAGTCCAGTGTGTGAACAGTCTTCCCTCCCAGCAGCCCTGAAGCTGTCCCCTTGGACTTACTCCAATCCTAGCTCTTGAAAGAGAGTGAACACTAAGAGGGTCAAGGGGACAGTATGGAGGGTGGCCCTCCTGTGGGTCATGGCGGGGGCATGATGGAATCCCATTTAATCCCCTAGTGGATAAGGAAACTGAGTCTAGGAGAGATTAAATGATTGTACAAGGTCAACATTTAATAAGAGGTGAGGCTGGAGTTCCATGTGAACTTGACTGACTCCAAAACCTGTGCCCTGACTCCCTGCCCTGACAGACCCCTGGACAATGGCGGCTGTGAGTAGAATCGGCCTGCTTGCTGCTCCTTATGTTTCCATCCTGACTAGTCTGCTTGCCTGCTTCCTCCTCTCTGTCTTGTTTTCCTCAGGCTTCTTATTTAAAAAAACAAGCATCCTTCTTTTTCTTCTGGAGTTCTCATCTCACAGTGGCCTAAGGGAAAGCTAAAATGTTTGCCTAAATGTTGGAAGCATTAACATGTCATCTGGTCCACTTTCAAAGGTGATTTCCTTGGCCTTCGAGGAGCAAGGAGCCCACGCTGTTAAAATGGCTCTAGCCCTGTGTTCTCCATCACCTCAGAAGGCAAAACTGCAGGGGACACTGCAGGGAGAGGTTCAGTTTGGCACCCACAAGACTTTCTAACAGTAAGAGTGAACAAACAGAAATAAATTACACAAAGACCCTGTTCAGTCTCTCCCAGAGAGCCTTGAGAAGAAACACCTAACATTTGGGTATTGTCTATGCTCATCATAGATTCTTAACAAGGGCATCATGAGGCAGTCAGGGCAGGAATCGTTACCCTTAGAAAAGGAAACAAGGCTTGGAGAGATTTAGTTACTTGTCTCCGGTTATTGGTGATTGAGGTCAGTCTTCTGACTTCTAGACCCTTATTCCTTCTACCTCTAGGGACTTAAGGTCTTCCTCAAAGACAACCCCCAGGGCAAGGAGATGAGCTGGATCATTTCTAAAACTACTTCCCTCCTCAATAGCTTGATTTACCTCAGCTAGGTGGGCTTGCCCATTGTTATAAAATTTCTCCTTCGGGCTACCCCAACTAGTGAAGAAGATTCATACAAGGCAGAGATGGTTGGGAGCCCCCATCCAGCCACTCTTAATTTGTCTTATTCCAGAGGAGACCACCCTCCAGTGAAGGCCCCCCAGCACCACTGAAGTTCAGCAGGTGTTTACTAGCACACGCTGATGATACTATTGGAATTGGGGAGATCCAAGAAAGGGGAAAAGCTTGCCATGGGTCGAGTGAAAAGAACTCACTCTAGGCTCAGAAGGACAATAGTGTTGGTTCATTAGGATGATTCCATTTCCACCCGGCAGACTGGACACATTTTTTAAGAGAGAGATTATGCTGTTGTGAGGGAAAAGTGGGCTTTGAAATCTTGATACATCAGCATTCGGTGCCGACTGCATTCCTTTGTTGTATGACTTCCAGAAAATTCTGTAATCTCATTGACTCTTAGTTTCCTCAACTGTAAAATAAAGACAATTATAAACTCTCTCATGGTTTTGTAGCAAGGGTTAATAAGATGGCAAATACCAAAAGCCTGCCGTAATTGACTCTCAACAATTTTATTTTACTCCTAAATTAAATAGATATGTCATACTTTAGGGTTCCCATTGTGCGTTTGGGAAAGACAAGCTCATAATTCATTCAGTGTCCTAAGCTGCATTTTTAGGGCCTCTCCCACTCCTTTCTTCAAACACTGCCCTCCCAGAGCTGTGTGAATGCCCCAAGAGGAGGCATCCAAAAGCCCAATTTAGGGACTCTTACATGCGCCTCGAGCTGGTGGTGGCCACTCGCGGGCCCCAGCCTTATCTGAAGCCCCTACAGCCAGAACATGACTGTAACCACCGTCATCACACTCGCTCCCCCAGCAGCCTCGGATTGGCTGCTGGAGTTTCCCATCTGGGTTCTACAAACTGCCCTGATGATTTACGTCCCATGACCCAGTGTTCTGCACCCACAAGCCTGCAGCCTCCCACCTGCCGGAAGTCATTGGAAATTAAAAACACCAGTGAAAACAAACAGCTGCAATGTATTATGTCAGAGCTGTTTCCTTCCTTTTAAAGACAGTCTCCAGAGGTAATTTTCTCGAGGTCACCTACTCTGCGTTTAGCTCATTAGCTTAAAAATGACCTGAAATGTACCAAAATGTGCAGGTAAAGAAGAGGGAAAGGCATTTTTCCATGATTAGCAGCCCATCAGGGTGAGATACTCACATTGGCTCCTTCCTGTCGCCAGAAAGCAGGTCTGCTTTATACTTTCCTTCTAAATGCATTTCCATGGGCGCTATGTGTGGGAGTGGGATCCTGGGTTAGAGACCCGGCTCTACCATTTGCCTACCGAGTGACCTGCTCTGTCTGAGCATCGGTGTCTTGTCTAGTAGACTAAATGCTGACCTCTGCTGACCTCATTACAGGTTGTGGTGAGGTCAAATAAGGCAGTGCAAGTGAAAGCCCATGGTAAGTTCTAGAGTGGAGATGCCGAATGAAGTAAGTTGTCACAACTTTTGGCAAAAACAATGTATGGTAGTGGTATAGATATCTTTCCCCCAAAACGGAAGGCTGGGAAAAAGCCTAAAGGCTGGTCCTAAGGCTGTTACAGTACAAATGATTTTTAAGTAGTAAAAAAAAAAAAAAAAAGCTGGAGGATTTTAACATAGGGAGACCTCAAAAGCCTTGAAAAGGACTATAAAACCTCTCCAAACAAAACAAAAACCGTAAGCATCCTCTTTGTTTCTCAGTGACGATTTCCCAAACTATTTTAAGCCGCACTGATTCTCAAGAGAGGAACTACCACCAAAGCATGGATGAAGAAGTTTCATTTCCCTGCCACCGCTGTGAAATACCTCGTGCTAATTTAAAGACCTAGAATTTTCTAATAAAACAACCAGAATGTATTAGGCAAGATTATTCCAACTCTGCCTGTCTGTCTTTCTGTCTACTATTATCTGTCCATCTAGCCTGCTGATTTCCAAAAAATTCAAGGGCGTTTTATTAAATTTAAGACTGTAGGAAGGAGGACAATTATAGCCCCTATTTGATTTTCACATTACAGATAGGGCAGTATTTTTTTTTAAGAGCCATGTTTGTCTCTGTCCTATTTTGGGGCCCAGGTACACTGTTCCTATTTTTAGTAGCTCTGTTGTATTGTGAATCTGAGATTTCAACCACCAGTGAGTCAGAAGGTCTGGCTGCCCAGAGATACGTGACTCAGATGGGCAGGAATAGTCTGTTCACCAGGAGATGAGGGCTTAAAGGGGAGCTTTTGTGCTTAGTGAAAAACGTAAATGAAAACATGATGTTTAAATAGAATTCTATTACCCTTCCGGAGGGTTCATTCCCCCTCCTCCCTGAAACTTCTCATATCCCATAGCCAGGGATGAACTAGTGCCAACCCATTAGCCATCTCCCCTTCTTCAGGAGCGTCCTGGGGAAGAGGTTTCTGCGCCACATCAGACTTCAGAACTAACGGAACAGCCTCCTCCTAGGCAGAAAAGGTGGAAGAAGGAAGCAGATGGAGTACAGATGTTGGGGTAGGTGAGGGTCACAGGGAGAATATTTTTCTTTTGTAAGAGTAAGAAACTGGAAGGACTGAAAAGGGGGAAGCAATGGATTGGTATTTTCTTGATTAGGTTTCTATTTCTTGATTGGATCCGAAATGCCATAGAATGTATTTAGCCCTTCACCACATGTCCATCCAGTGACCTAACCACACATCCAGTTACACAAGCATCTGACGTCTGTCTTGAAAGCTGCCTCCATACCAGGCCCTTGGCCTGATCCTTGGAGAGGAATACCTGCCCTCAAGCAGCTTACAGGTCGGTGGAAGATAGGAAGGGAGGTGATTTTGCTGCAGGATCCTTCCAGGGCCAAGGGCTGGGGACTGCAAATTCTCAGGAACTTCAGCGCTTCAGGAAGTCTCCATACAGGTCCTGCTTATGTAGACCTAGATGAGCACTTGGGGTATATCAGCGGGTAAACAAACCCAGGGGAAACCAGGATCATTGGCTTTGGCCACGTGAGTGCCCCCCTTCCTTCATAGCTCTCCCAGATCCAGACCCCTCCTGGAGCCAAGCACCTGCCCCACCTGATTGAAAATGCTTATCGTGGAAGCTGAGATAGTTGTGTTTTTAGCTGCTGCTTAGATTTTCCAGTGTTCCATGAAAGCTCCTGAATCTCTTCCCTAAATAACAAAGTTCTGTTTGGTATTTGGTGAAATGTTTGGAGTGCAGTGTTCAACTGAGCAGAACTAAGCTGCTGACAAAATACTGTCTCAGTCATTTAATAATAATAGCTAACATTTGTATAGCACTCTACGGTTTAACAAAGCTCTTCGTAGCAACCCTGTGAGATCCATCTGAGGGCAGGGTTATTGTGAGTGATTCACCCATGGAAAATGGTCTGCCCAAAGGAGCTGAGAAACGTACTCTGGGGCCCATGGCTGGTAAGGCCAAATGTGGGACTATCAAGTCCTGAGCCAGAGTCATGGTCCCTCACTAGCCCCTCTGAAAGCTTCAGTGACCAAACCGCTGCCCTCTAATGCCAATTGGGTTGCTGCCTCTGGTCTCAGCTCCCTGCAATGTCACTGGCTGCTACCACTTAAATCTTCCCCAAATGCTCCTTAATTGTGTCCTTTTCCTGCTTCAGCACCTAGAATAATTCTTCCAGGATTTAGTCCAAGCTTTTAACAGTGGAATATCCCTTCTTCACCTGGTCCTATCTTACTCTCCCACCCCACCTCCTCACTAGTACCAACTGGCATTTTCTGCAGCCAGGCTGACTTTTCTCTTTGGTGGAGCATACCTTGGTCAACTTTAGATCCCCATGTTGGCTCTCCATAAGGTGGGAGAGGGGCAACTCTTTTGTTTGTTTGTTTTCTATCGTGGCCTTCTTGGTATCTGGCAAGGGGCTAGTTGATGAGCAGCAAACCCTTTTGGAATCAGTAAGCCAGAGAATCAGAGTGAAATGGGCATCTGTATAGACATAACAGTCCCATGACAGAGTCAAGAACAGGATAGGGCTCCTTGTGTGCAAGAGACTGTCTGAAACAGATGCTAAGGGGAATGTTGGTTCAAGACCTGCGGACCCACTTCATCAGCAGGACCGGGTATGTTGCTTAGGGAGTCTTAGAGTCAAAAGTGGCCTGCAAACCAGAGATGTGCCCCAGCCTACCAGTGGAAGCTGTGTGGCTGAAGTCATGGCCACTTTCCAATTATTGGCACAGATGGCTCATCTCAGCTGTTTGCTGAGCACAGGCAAACTGTTGCTCCCCTGTGATTGGGTGAGGCCCGAGGGGACGGGGTTTGGGTGGGAAGGGGAGTAACTTCGGAGCAGAGAATGACTTGGGGAGTGGGTCCCAATGGGGGATTCAATGAGAATATCAGACACCTTGGAGGAAATGCCATTGGAAGTGGAATAGGGGTGTCAAGGGCTCGTCCTGGGCCCAAGGAAATGAGAGGACACCTCTCCTCCGTGTCCCTTTCTCCACTGAATTCATCCCCTTCCCCCATCACCTCCCCAATGGAGCTATTCCACTGGTCACTTCAAACTGCTTTAATAGGTTTTATGGGCTAACCTGACCATCTTAGTAGGAGTTACTGTATTGTTCGGTGGGAAAAATGTTCCCCCTTTCTTTCTCCAGATTCCAGTAATAGCTTGTGTTTGAAAGAATAATCTTAAATGCAAGTAATACATAATCATTATAGAAAAATTAAAAGACAGGTTTAAAAAGAAAAAAAATCTATCCAAAATATCAGACGTCAGGGACACTGCTGTCTTTTCTGTGTATATATTCTTCCATCCTTAACCATACAAATGCAGAAATATATAATTTTTAAAAAAGAATCCTACTACACGTAGTGCTATGTAACTTGGTTCTTCTTTAATTACATACCATTGAATATCCTTCTGTGGCATTAAATATGAATCTATAGTGTCATTTTAATAGTAACCTAATATTGAATTATATGAAGGTACCGCAATGTATTTTAAGCCATTTCCTGTTTGGAGAGCATTCTCTATTATCAACAGCACTATGAAGAATAGCTTTATTCTTCTATATATACCTTTATGGTATACACAATAAGTAACTTTATTCAGTATACAGCTCTTTTTGTACCTGCTTTTTCCTGATGAGGAAGTCTAGTAGGGGGATTTATAGGTGAAATGTTATGCTTCTTACTGTATATTGCCAAGACCCTTAAGAAAGCTTATTCAAATCTAGATTCTCAGTTGCAGAATATATAGTTTCCAGTTCCTCAGACCCAGCATTATCTTTACTAATCTGAAAGGAAATAACAAATACACACGATACAGCATTGGAAACTATAATCTGAACCAACCCTCATTCTTTGCAAACACAACTGAAGAGCCACCTGTAAAGTCTCACAAAATATGACCAGACCCCAGCCAGGGGCATCTTTAGTTCTGCTTATTGTTGAGACAAAATTCTGGTGTCACAGAAAAATTTGGATAGTTCCTAGAAACATAGCCAGATGGGATTGATTTGATCCTTCTCTGAAATTTCCTTGAAAAAAGAGATCATCGTAAATGTCCAACTATTTAATTTATGTCCTGGGGCCTTTGTTTCCCAAGCAGCTTTGGACTTCGATTGAAATACAGTGTGGGCCCCTTTAAGACCACGTCAGCGGTAGCCGTGAAATGGGAAGTACACTGGGATTGGGCCAAGGGCTGGGGCCTCACCAGGTGAGGCTGCTCCGTACTTGTCCCCCTGGACGGGCCCTTGCCACCCTGAGCTGCGGAGGTTTGCAGCAGCAAGGAAGGAGCCTGTGCACCGGGGAGACAGCCCCTCACCCCTTGCCCATGTGCTAGCTGCATGATTTTGGGCAAGTGAGGTGCACAGTGATCACACTGTCTCCCTCATGGAGTCATCATGAGGATCAAGTAGCGTGTTAAGAGCTTGGCACACGATCCTCATTTTCCTTCTGCCCTTTCGCTCCACCATCAGTTCAAATGAAGGTTTAAATGATGTGATCTCTAAGACCCCTTTTAGATCAAATTTCCTTAGGATTTCAAGTCAGCACAAGTGAGATCCTGCTTTTGGAAGCATTGATTTCAGAGTGGCTGCAGAATTCTAGCTCGGGAGGAGAAGCTTTCGCTGGCTCTGCATTTTGCATGGGTCCAGACCTCAGCACTCACACGGAGGCCTTCTCCCGCACAGGCCTGCTCTACCATGATGTTATCCGTGTGCTTCTGGTAGATTGCCTTCGTGCCTTTTGTCCAGCATAGAAAGTGAATTTCCTGAGGACGGGCCTGCCTATCGTCTTTTTGATAGCACCCCCCCACACACAAGTCCCCCAACCACTTCATCTCATGTGCACCTGTATGGTGGGCTACATTCAGGCATGACTAACTGGCCGATAGGGAGTTTGATTGACAGGAGATTTATTTCACTGGGTCAGCCTTCCTGGCTGTGATGTCTTACCCACTGCAGTTGGCTCTTGGTTTATTTCAGCCTATCTGCACACCCCTAAGATCCCCACTCAGCTCAGAGCTGCATGGAACTCTCGCAGGAATCCTTCCAGGAGTCAATTCCGTGCCACTCTGGCAGGTCTCCACCTGCCCTCATAGGCTAGAACAATGGGAGCGATGATGGGGCCCTGTGTTTGTTAGGCGAATATAACAGAGCACATTATTTCCAAATATTACAGAAAAGGAATGATTCATTTAATATTAGCCACTTAAATATTATCTTTAGAAATGGCTTCCCTCTGGCTCATCAAGCAGCCTCCTCTCCAGTGTATAATGGAAATGTAATTGCTGAGCTCTAATTCCAACGATATCACCTTCCCTGTAACTCAAGCTAGGTGTCCCTCAGTGATGGAGCAGAGTTCTCTTGGGTTTCCACTTCATGTACGTACCAGAGCCTTTCCTGTTCCCTGCCCTGTGCTCTTACCCATCCTGAGAGGAGGTAATCCATATATAGGTACATCCTGAGTCCTTTTTATGTTTCCAACACTTTGTGAATTCACCTCAGGGACTCATTCACTTACTTCTTCATTCATTCCACAAATATTTATGAGTGGGATAATAGCCACTTGCTTTGAAAGCAGAGTTCCTTCCTAATTTCATGAATGGAATGTGACTAGCACAGTGCCTGGCACATAGTAGGTACTCAAAACATTTTTTTTTTTTAAAAGCAACTCTCGATGGGCCGTGTCAAATACAGAAGCCCAGGGGCCTAGATAGATTTGCCTGGTGAAAACACTTTGCTGCTTTCTTCAGCAGAATACATGAAATATAGTTTAATCATTTAATCATATACGCAATCATATATTTAATCAAGATACCCCAAAGCTATCATTTTGAACATCAGTGCTGGAATGGAATGAAGAGACAGTTCTTTATGCCTGTATTAAATAAGTTCAGAGGGTTGTCTTTGTAGTGCTTTGTGTTTGATTGTTACAGGTTGCTTCCTTCCTTGCAGTGAGACTGTGGGATGCTTCTTTCTTTTTCTGCCCATGTGTCTCTTTGTGATAGCAAGGATCAAACGTTTATTTAGCATTTTTCATATGCATTGTTTTACTTAGTCCTTACATCAACTCTGCAAGAGAAATAGAGTCATCTCCAATTGGTTGATCCAAAGAGAGGGGGGAATACCTATGAAGCTTTTAAGAGTTAAGCGATGTGTCAAAGACCATGTGGATAGGGAAAGGGGCAAAGAGACCGAGACCCAGATTTTCTGATTTGAAGCTGGGGTCTCTTTCTCTGCCAGCAGCCTGTCTGCTTTAGCAACTCCTTACCTTCGTCTCAGGATGCTGGGACGCACCACAGACCTTGTTAAAAGAGGGGTTAATGGGCTTTTAAAGTTAAGAGCTGGGCTTAGTAAGTCCAGCTTACTGGACTTACTAAGTCTAAGAGCTGGGCTTCCAAGAGACTGCTTGAGATCTAGAGCCTGAGTCTGTGACCTCTCTCTTTACTGGCTGTCCACAGACCTTTTTCTTCTTTTTCTCTGATGTATAAACAAGGAAGATGGATAGCAGATAGGGTTGCCAGATTTAGCAAAAAACAAAGCAAACAAAGAACAGTAACAACAACAAAAAAATAAAATGCCCACTTAAATTAGAATTTCAGATAAACGTTTTTTAGTACATATTTCCCATGTATTATTTGGGACGTACTTATAAAAAGGAATTTTTTTTTTTTTTTTTGGTCTAGCTGTAATTCAGATCTAGCTGGGTGTCCTTATTTTATCTGCAGCCCTATCAGCTGAGCTCTGGCTGTGTGAGGGTCTCAGCTCAGTAATGACAGAAGTGCCTGGAGTAAGAATAGAGGCCAGGGAAAAGAAACTGGTAGGTTGCAAAATCTATAGTGTTAATTAGATAATGCTTCCTGGAAACAATGGGTCCTGAGCTGCTGTTTACACAGCAGTAGGGAAATGGTTTGGCAGGTAGCTGGAGAAGGAGCCATTCACAGAAACAGAAGAACAGCAAACTGGAAAAGGATGCTGGCCAGAGGCACACACAGACCAAACAAGGGCCAGTTTTCTTTGACTAAAAGTAAATTACTCTTCGAACATAACGGTGTTATGTCCCCTGCCTAATATAATGATAGTTTGCTTCCTGTATGGGAAAAAGGGAAAACGGTGTTGCCTTCCCTGTGCTCTCAGGGTAATCTGACAGTGATTGTTTGAGAATCTTTGGTGCCCTCAGGCAGTAAATTTAAGGAGCAGCCTGCCTTGACAATGGAATTAGCTTGCTAAAGACATCTTTTCGGCAGTCTGGAATTTCTTGAAATCTGGGATGTCGTTTTTTTTCCCCAATAGCGTCTTGAGATCTCCCAAGCCCTGCTTTTAAGGCTGAATACTAACTGCGAGTAGGGAATTTGCCTGTAAAGATCCCAGGTAGGGAAAGTTTACAGGTTAAGTTGAAAATCACCAGCCAAGGACGCCTGAGTGGCTCAGTCGGTTAAGCCACTGCCTTCAGCTCAAGTCATGATGTCAGGGGTCCTGGGATCGAGCTGCACATCAGGCTCCCTGCTTAGCAGAAAGTCTGCTTCTCCCTCTTCCTCTGCTGCTCCCCCTACTTGTGAACTCTCTCTCTGTCAAATAAATAAATAAAATCTTCAAAAAAAAAAAAAGGGAAAAAATCGCCAGCCTATTAAATGGGACGATGCAGCAAAGACAGGATATTCTTTGTGACGTGCCTCTTCTAGGTGTGCAAGTGTTTCACATGTGTGTCTGTTCACACGTCTTTGGGAAAGTTTTCCTGTCCCTATGGGAGCAGGGACATGCCTCATGCCCTTGTCAGAGTCTCTGTCCCTCTCTTTTCTTTTTAGAGTGCTTTATATTACAGATCCAAGGATCAAGCAACTCCCTTTTAATATTTATATTAATTTTTCTTGAGTCCTTATCATACACCAGATACATAGGAAGATGAACAATCTAAACCTCCTCCTTTAATGGGTTTTTGAATGCCGACTGGGTGCCTGACCCTGTGATGGGTCTTTTACCTCCCCTTGGCACCCATGCTTCCAGAGGGAACACAGACAAGGGGCTGAGGGTGCCAAAACTTGCCTTGTGCCCCACAGCTAATAAGCAGCAGAGTGGAGATTCAAACTCACATCTTCCAACATCAGTCAGGATGGGGATGACAAACCAGGGCAGGGTTGATGGTACACTGTGATGTGTGACTACATGGACCGAACTCCTATTTCTTTAGGACATGTGTACTTTGACAAGCCATGCTACGGCCCCAAGAGACGGCTTGGGGTTTTGCCTAGGTCCACAGGAGTGTGGACATTGAGTCCAGCTTTTCCCAAACATTTAGAACCAAAGCTGGATATCACACAGGGTCAGGCTCTGGGGCCCTGAACCCTGCATCTCTGGGTTTGAACAATCTGGAGAAGAATCACCTGCTGAGAACCAGGAGAAAGGCAAGCAGGTGCCCTTCCCACCAGCAGAGCGTGGGAATGGCTAAAGCTCACTGGAAGGCTCCGTTCTCCCCAAGAGTGCCACGGGGGTGGGTGAGGGGTGTTGAAAGTACTTGCAGAGCATGCAGAGGCCGAGGAGGGCTTTGCAAGAACCTGTGGAGTGGGGGTGGCATGTCACTATGGAGCCATGCTGGGCACGGGTGCCCCCCAGCCTCAGACACTGCCCTCTCTCCTCCTTCCACCTGCATAGCAGCAGCTAACTCCTTAGTAGCTGTATCGTGGGAACGCCCGGGGGCCCCAAGGGAGGGTTGGGGTGGGAGATTTAGGGGGGTTGCTTAGGGCAGTAGCTATTAACTAATTCTGAAGTATTTTAATGATTTAAATACTTAGTTAGATCTTAAGTGCTTTATTACACTTATTAACTTGGGCAACCTTCAAAATAGCTCCAAATAACTCTAGGAGTTAGAGTCTGTTCATATTGTTATTTCACGTATATTGAAACTGCGACACAGAGTCATTAAGTAACTTCCCCAAGATCCCACAGCTGGAAAGTGGCAGAGCTGGATTTGAACCCCTCAGCTTCATTTTGAAGGCTGTGTTCTTTATTCCAAGGTGATTTCTGTTTCTTTATTACAAGTTGCCTCTGCTCTTTCTGGAGGTCGGTCTAGGCTGGCCACCTAAAATCATTCATTCCAGAACCATGGCATGGAGGTGGCTGAACAGGCTGGGTCATAGCGTAGTCTCTCCCTGAGGTCCTAAAAAGGAGGAAGGGATGATGTTTAGGCCTTGGAACCTTCATGGAGTTCCCCTTTCTTCTTTCTTCTTTCTTCCCTGTCAAATGCCAACATCCGGACCTGGAGGAAGGAAAGGAGAAACCGCCCCACCCCGCCCCCCAGGGCCCTACCCGGTCCAGCACAGGAAACCCTATGAGTTGCCTCGGAGACTAGCTAAGTGTGTGAAGACACTGGGGCCATGTGCTACTGCTCAGGCTCAAAGGAGCTTTTACCATGCACAGCCTGCCTCTGTCTTCCATCCACAGCCACTGCAAGCCCTTTGGGGTCCTGGGGAGCCCATCCTCCCAGTCTCCCTGAAAACCTTCCCTGGACACCTCGCTCTCCAGGAGGCCATGGCTGAAGCTTGTTATCTGTGGGTGGAGTGTGGACGAGGGTGTCTACGTGCGCATGCGTGTGCGGAGGTACGCCACGCCCTCCCACGGCCCGGGACGGACTCCTATTGCCCAGGTTCTAGAGGAAATGTGTCCTTTGTTTCTGTGCTTTGGGACAATGGGCTTGCTATTTTTAAAATTTGTGACCCCGGGAAGAGAAAGATGTTGACGATTTTTCCGCGTGGCTGTGGCTCAGCCCAGGACTTGCCCTCTTTCTCTGAATGTCCCCTTCCCATCTCAGCACCTGAATGAGGGGGCACCCCGGGAGCACCTTCCAAGCCTTGAGGATGACTCCCTGAGTCTGCCAGTGTGACAAAGCGCAGGTCCCCGGGTCTCAGAAAGGGGTGACAGGAAGGTCTTACAAGGTAGCATTGAGAAATCAACGTTTCTCTTATTTCTAATAAATCTAATAAATCTTTGTATCCACTTCATGATAAGAATATGCAGGTAGATCCATAAATATATACAAAGCAGTGTATATGTGACAATCATCTGGTTTCTCATTCCCCTCAAAGGCTCTCTTGGGAGCACCCTGTGATTTTAATCATCTGATCTGGATTTTTGCCCAGCCACCTCTCTCCTTGGAATACTAGGCCGCTGTGTAGCCCTTTGACCCTAGTTAGTGCCACAGACCGTCAGACTTATGTCATCTGACCCTCTTCCCAGGAGTAAGGTGCCCCGCCTTATATGGCAACATACCTTATTTTAGTGCATCTCCTGCCTCGTAATTCTTCGCTCCCATAAATTCTTCCGGGGCAGAGACGGTGCCTTACTCGGTGTCCTATCTCTAGGGGCCTATTAGCCTGCTATGCGTGTACAGTTCCTTCTCTGCCTTCCCACACTCTGCACTTTCTCCTGTCTATTGGTGAGGAGTGGACTGAGATTTACCAGCACCCGTGGTTGCCTCTCTTCTAGATCATTTCATTGTCATTTGCACTTCCGCCAACATCTGGGTGCTGTGTGCAAGGCCCATTCACAGCATTCATTATTTCATTTCCTTCTGAAGACGACTCTGCGAAGCATCTGCCAGCTGCATAAGCATCTACTTTCTGGAGGTAGATGGGGGAAGGAAGGAAGGAAGGAAGGAAGGGAGGGAGGGAGGGAGGGAGGGAGGGGGGGGGAGGGAGGAAGAAAAGGAGGAAGGAAACAAGGAAGCCAGGCTCTACATGTTTACTTGTGGGTTTAGTAAAAACCCCCTGCAGAGGTCCTGCATGCGGCCAGCTCAGAATCAATCACAGTCCCTGTGCGCCGGTCAGCAAGAGTGCAGGTCCGAGGCTCAGAGAATCTCAGAGCATGGGAACCCAAGAGCCAGGACGGCCAAGCTCGTAGCTCTTGCCTTTGGAATTGCTGGGTAGATTAGTTTCTGGGATCCGGATCCCTGTGGCCCACACAGGCCTATTCTCCTTTTGCCTCATTCAAGACTGAGCTGTAGACACAGGCCCAGAGGTGCCCACGGATGTCCCTGGGCAGCTTCCGCAAGAGACCATGTTCCCTCAGCTCCTTCCCACCTTGGGAACAGGTCTCTGACCCCGATGCCACCCTCCCTGGTTCCCTCTTGCTCCAGGAGACTATGTGTGTGCAGGGGGGATGTCTTGGCCCTCAGACCTGAATCCAGAGGAGGGGCTGGGAGTAAGAATGTCTACCCTGGGGATGTTCTCACAGAGCCATTGGGGACAGCCCTTGGAACATGCTGAGAGAGTCCATGCCAGCTGGGAACTCTTGTGAGGTCTCAGGGAGAGAAGCTTGGCTTAGAAAAAGCAGTGAGGTGGTTGTGTGCAGACCCACTCTGAGCTGTGAATGAACTCCTCCTCACCTGCAGAAGTGGGGGAGGGGGGCAGCTGGGTCAGCTGCCAGCAGTGAAACCATTCCTGTGGGTCGGGCCCAGGGATGGGGAGGGGCTGGGACAGCCCAGGGGAGGCCCAGGCCAGTCCTGACCTCCTGGACCTGCTGCTCAGCCACCGGATTATGGGTCTGCAGACCCACCTCCCTCCTCAGAGGAAGGTCGCACAGCCCCCAATCCTGGCCAGAAGGAGCTAGCTTGGTGGGGGGACTTCCAGTGGTTTCCAGCCCATGCTGAGTCATGCAGCTTCTCAGTTACTTAGTCAGAGGAGCCCAACGTGGAGGTAATTGGCATGCTTTGGAGCCCCCTCTCCTGTTGGCGTTTCTGGTGTCTTCTCACTGAGCCATGGCACCTGGTGCAGGACTACAAAT
This sequence comes from Procyon lotor, assembly GCA_028646535.1. Classification (NCBI taxonomy): domain Eukaryota; kingdom Metazoa; phylum Chordata; class Mammalia; order Carnivora; family Procyonidae; genus Procyon; species Procyon lotor. The sequence goes on along the minus strand of CM053611.1, from coordinate 21,111,120 downwards.
AGTCCCCCGAGGGAGCGGGGCTCACAAGGCAGGCGGGCAATGACTTTAGGCGAGTAGTCGGCGCAAGAAGAGGCACTATATTAAGGCCTGGTTATGTTTAGAAGTCATCCTGAGAATGTTTGGCATGCTGAATATAAACTCGTACTTCCGTCTGCCTGCCACACTTTAAGATCTCTCCCAGAGGGACCCGGAACATGGGGTGCCCTGGAGAAGGAGCCGGGAATGTCTCAGGGGAAAGGTTTCTTTCTCAGGAACCAGGGGACAGTGGGAAATAATTCCCGAGCTTGCTCCTCTTCTGGACTTCCCAGATGAGGGCTGGGGATGGGTGGATGTGAGCGGGTGATGTCAGTATTCAGATGCCAGTGGGAAAAGCTCTCCTTTGAAGTCCACCTGATCCCTGGATACCTTTCTAATGGGCATCCTCTGAGAAGATTATACTTTGTAGTTCAGTTCGCCCAGAACAGTGCTGGCCCCTTGCTGAATTGAAGGATGATGGCCCCAGCAAGGACTGTGGGTCCTTATCCAGGCCCCTCACTGGATAGATGGGGAAACTGAGGCCCAAGGACAAGATCGTGACCTGCTCAAGTTCACACAACCACTGAGCAGCAGCCTAGGCTATATAGGTTGTGGGATTAGTTTGCTCTAATACTTTCCCATGGTTGTAAAAATACGTCTAGGTTGGGAAATGAAAACTCCCTTCAGATCGAGATGGCACCAAAATGCAGCTAATGGGGCTGAGACTTGGTTTAGAATGGGGCCTTAGTGGCTTTGGGATAAAGAAGCAGTTTGGGCTAGGTTTTAACCATCTAGAAAATTCCAACAGAGTATCAGGGAGATTATCTAGGGCTTTCTTAATTGGAATCATTTTTTTTTAAGGTGAAGGAGAAAAAGGAAGGGCTCACAGGGGTAAACGTCTTACAGGCAAATGTTTGACTCTGCCAGGCCAGGGGCATCTGTACTGGGGACACACCACACAAGGAGAGAAACACGCCCACACGTCCACCATGCCCTCATCCTCACTGAGACATTAGCCCTGTGTACGCCATGGTCATGGGTGTGCAGCGTGCCTCCCAGGCTGTGGAGGAAGGTCCTAGAGACAAGTGGGAAGAGCTCTGGACTCACACAGGTCTGGCTTTAAGTCCCAGCTCTGCTTCTCTGAGGCTTTATAAAGACTTGAGCTCTTTTCGGCTTTGAGCCTCAGTCTCCTCCTCCGTAGAATGGGGATAGGGTTGTACATGCCCAGGGCATGGCACAGGGTCCTCTGAAAAGGGCTCTGCACATAGTAGATGCTCTAGAAACACTGCAGTCTGCCTAGGAATTTGCAAATTGGTTATTTGCTTAGATTCGGGGAGGAAAGAAGAGTGATTTCCCATGAATCAAGGTATAAAGATGTAGTGGTTGCTGAGAAGATCAGAGAAAGAGATGGACCAAGGTGAAAGGAGTGGCCCCAGGGCTCGTAAAAGGTTTCAGAATTCCTTTCGGGCTCTAGCTGTATGTTCACGTTGTGAATCATGTTTATTTACTCAGTAGCTTGTTTGGAAAACTCCAGTGAGGTGACCCTTTCTGTCTTGTGACATCCTTGTTTTGGCGGCTTTTGGGGAATTCCTTCTTGCTGTGTATGTCTTCTTTCCCTGCACCAGAATAAGGTCAGAGACCCCACCTCACTCCACAAAGTCAAGGACCTACCACTGAGAAAAGCCCAGAACTGGACCTTCCTCAGAGGATTAGGTTGTGACGAAACTAATATTAATCAACCCTGATGGAATGGCCATCACAAGCCAGCCACTGGGCTGGGCACTTTACTTCAGAGCAAACATAGGTGCTAGGACACTATCATTAGCCACATTTTACAGATGAGGAAGTTGAGGCATTAGAGAGGTCCAATTATAATTTGCCCAAAATTGCATGAATAGTCAGTGGCAGAGGTGGGATTTGAACCCTTGAGATGTGACTCTAGAGTCTGTACCCTTAACCACTACACCATACTGCCTTTCAAGTAATAGAAAGAGAAAGATCAAAGGGGAAGAATGGGGCAGGATATGCCCATTAACAGGAGATGGAAGAGGAAGTGCCCTGGTTGGGTGGCCAGTTACGTCAGCGAACCAATTAGCTCAAATGCCCCGGTGGCTTGTTAAATGGGTAACATTCACTCCCTGCAGGCTCAGTGGTTGGCCTGAGCCATAAGTACCCCTGCCCTTCTCCAGCTCTTCTACACTGACTGAGAGCTGAGCTCCTCCCCCATCACCACGCACGCCTGCCCCAGCCCGCCACCCTTGCCTGGCCCTGTGGCTTTCTAATCATTGGACACTAGCGTCTCTTGGGTTGGAAAGACTGTGGAGTTCCCCAGTTCATTCTCCCACCCAACTCAGACGTCCCTCTGTGGTCTTCCTGGCAGGACCTGTCGGATCATCCAGGATGTTGAAGCCTCCCCCATATACCCATCGAATTGTTGGAATGCTCTTGTTCATAACCTCTGGCCAGCAGCTGCCTCCTCACAGTGGCTCCTACAGGCCCCCTGGTTTGCTCCCTCGGGGACTTTCAGAAGGCAGTAGTTGAAGGAACTATCAGATACTCTAACTCATGGTTTTCAATCTTGGCCCTACTGACGTTTGGGGACAGAGTGTTTTTTGTCATCAGGAGCTGTCTGTGCACTGGAAGATGTTTAGCAGCCTTCCTGGCCTCTACCTACCAGAGGCCAGGAGCAATCTTCCTCCCCAGCTGTGACAACCAGCGATGTTTCCCGACATGGCCCAATACCCCCAGGGGGAAGGGGCAAGAAATTGCCCCTGGTTGTGAGTCACTGCTCTCATTCGGCCTCTGATGGCCACTGACGGAAGAGAAATCACCTTCCTCCATCTTGATTCTGCTGAAGGCTGTGTCTGGGTGGCCCAGAGTCAACACACTAGGGGTCCTCACAGCCGTTTCCCGGCCCAGAGGCACTTTGGTTCTGTCAGTCACCTGTGTCAGGAGTTGGAGGTGTGGTCGTGAGCCGCTCACTCCCTGGGCCCTGTCCTACCTCTGTCCTTCCTCTCCACAGGGTGGCTAACGCAGTCTGATGAGTGAGGGGTGACTATAAGGTTGAGAGGCCAGGCATGGAGGGACTGGTTGGCTGTAATGCCTCCTTTCCCAAGTATCCTTCCTCGAGAACTTTTCCATGATCATCATCTCATTTGATTTGGTGCCTTCAGTGCTGCAGAATGGAAAACGTCATTAGCGTTTCTGTCTTGGCTTGGTTTCCAGAGAACATGTTTTCTGGCCATAGGATCTGCAATTCTGTGCTCCCCTGGAGTGTCCATTTCCCCACCCCTAACCCCAGATCCACACCCACCACCTCTCCCACATGCCCTGGGCCCAGAAATCATCCAATGAGGAAACTGGAGCAAGCAGGAGACGGTTCCCTGGGCTCCAGAAAGGCCTGGAACAGGAGAGAAGTCTTTTATCGGGTTTCTGACTACCCAGTGCAGGAGGCCTCAGTAAGCTGTCCTACCCAACAAGGCCTGACTCAGAAGTGTGTTGGCCAAAATGCCTGGCTTTTACCCCAAATGCAGCACAATTGTCTCTGTCCCCAGAGTCACAGCAGCCCTTCCTGTGCTTCTAGTTTGCTCTGCAGCAGCCTGGTGAGAAGATGGGCCATGTGGGGCTTCATCAGATTAGACGCTCACCTAATGTCTCAGAACCCACCCTGTGGGCCTTTGGCAAGAGACCCCTTGCTGAAAATGCTACCCCAGGAGGCCTGTCATCTTCTCCCCCGACTTCCCTGCTTGGCTAATGAGGTCTCTTAGGCGGCCTGACGTTGTCAGAAAGTCTATATGGTGAGACCTCAATTGACAGCCCCTCTGGGAATACAGCTCCCCTATAATTAAATTCTTATGTTAAAAAAAAAAAGTCTTATCAATCATACAAAACAAGCTGCCTGCATTTGATGTGTGTAGGTTGCAGGAAGATTTGGTAAAAAGTGGTAGGGTTTGAAGACCTTTGCAAAACATGCCAGGTGACTCCCCTTCTTACTGCTCCTCCCCCCACCTTCGCCAGTAGCAGCCTCATTCCAGGTCTTGGAGGGAGACGGTTGGACCCAAGGACCGCTGAGTAAGCACCACGCTGCTTGTTGGAAGAAAGAGATCCTGTGTTTGAGGGTTTGGGACAGCAAACCAGTTCAGGACAATCCCTGACCTGCCTCTTGGTGGTGATATGGGCTCTGAAGGGGCAGTTAGCCTCCCTGAATCCCCAGTGTTGCCAATCTGTAAAGTCGGATAGCGATGTTCACGCTTTCTCAGAGCAGTGGTGAGGGTCCGATGAGACTCAGCGAGACAAAGGTCTTCCGACTCCAAAGCGTGAACAGAAGGGACTGACAGATGGCTATTGTGGAGAGGAGGGTGGAGGTCCTACTGGGTGCGAGGCAGTATGCTGGGTGCTGCCGGGAGGACATGTGCCGAATCTGCGTCAAGGAGACCCGGAGGGAACGGGAGTTGGGAGGAGGACCAGATAACTCGGGCTGGGAGGCTGAAGGGTGTTGTGTGAGAGAAGGTGGCATCACACGGAATCCTGGCATATGGATGGGATCTCCAGAGGGAGAGGTGGTGGACTGTATCCAGCCCCACCCACGAGTCTCCTCAGCCCTGACTCAGCCCAGAGTGTGGGCCCCCTTGGTGTCAGGAAATTCTGAAGTCCGAGGTGCCTTGTGGTGGCGTGGGGACCTGTGTTTGCTTGGCTCTGCTCCTGTACTCCCTACCTGTCCCCTGCAGGAAGGCTTGCACACTGCTGCTCTGGCTTACCTTCCAGGATCAAGCCCTCTCTGCAGCCCTGAAGGAGCTCCGGAGCTCACCCAAGCAGGGCTTATGAGGGTAGGACACGGAGAGGGAAAGGGCTGCCGCGGTCTGCTGGAAGCCAGTCAAAACCTGAAGTGTCCTGTGGAGGAGGCAATAGCACCGGGGGGCCTTGGAAGTGCCGCATGCCTCCCAGGGGCGCTGGGGGCCAGGAAACGCCCTCTGGTCTGGAGGGCTTCCTGGAGGAAGTAGAACATGAACCACAGCTCAGCAGTGGACAGGATTTGAAGGGGGCAATGCTCCAGGTGGGCACTGCAGCACAGGCTCTGGGCTGGGGATGGACAAGGCCTGTCTTGGGGATTATGGGTAGATGTGCCTGACCAGAGCAGAACCATGTGGAGAGCAGCAGTGGGGAAGGCCGGAATGGTGAGGGGACCACAGCTCCGGGCTCTGGAATGCCAGTTAAGCATCCCAGTATCATGCCCTAGGAAGCAGGGTCCTTTGGAGTGTGGATGGAGAGGTGATATAGAACAGTGCTAGTTTTGTTTTTGACTCATTAATGTGGCAGCTATGCACCCAGGATGAGAGGGGAGAGAATCTGGAGACAGACTCTCAGCAGGTGGCCCTTGCAGTGGCCCAGGAGCCAGGTGAAAATGATGGCATAGGGGGATTTGCTTCCAAAATGCAGTGGGGGGTGGGGTGGGAGGTGGCTAGAAAGAAATAGATAGAGTCTGTCTTCCAGAAACTTCTAAACCTGTGCTTGCCCCACTTTCTGTGTCAGCTCTGCCACGGTCAAGCTGCCAGGCCTCCCCTCCCACAGGACCCCCTCACACCCCTGCCCGCCTTGGCCATGCCTGTCACAGAAGCCAGTGTAAAGCAGAGAATGGAGAGCACGAGGCTAAGCAAACAGCTATGTGTTTCTTCCAGTGTCTCTGGGTCATTCTCCAGCCACCTGCCTGCAGTTCTGATAAGCCAAATCTTTCTTTAGATGAGCAAGCAAAGCGGCTAGCCAGGAACACTGCCACGGTATGCAGTCATTACCAAAATGCTGGTGGGATGAGAAATTGTTTTTAAAAGGTACTGAGAATGTAGTCAGCAGTGAAACTGAATCCCATCTTTGAGAACCAGGGACCAGGAGGGGGGAAGCTATCTCCCTGGCTGTGTATGTTCTGGTTGGGCCACAGGGATGGCCTGCTACTGACTGGTCCAGTGGCCTGTCGTGTGGAAAAGGCCAGAAATGGGATCTGCCTAGTGGAAAGAACCAAGGTACTCCTGCCCACAGGGTGGGTTAAAATTTAATTTTTCTGAGAATGGCAGGAGAATGCTGAATCTCAGCTGCTCCTGACATACACTTGTACTTTCTCCAGACAGGACAAGACTGGCTTTGATTTCTGGTTCATTCTCCTTTCCCTGGTCTACTCTCTCCCTTTCAGGTTCAACCCAAATATTCTTTTCAGAGCTAGTGGGTTTGCTCCAGCCTTAGCTGCTGTTTCGGTGAGCAACTGTACATAACCCAGGTTTGCACAGTAGATAAGCCAAAGAACCCTGAAGAAATTAATGCTCAGGGTTTGGGGGTGGGGCGCCTGGGGAGGACCAAGAAGGAACCATAACATTTTGTAGAGTGGATATGAAGCCAATCGCAGCAAAGCCAGTTTCATTTCCCTTACCCCCTCCCCAACAATATTTACAGTATGTACCTTCTGTCAGCTCTACCATCAGCATGAAGTCTTGAATTGGAAATGGGTTTCCCACCATTGTCAGGCCAAATCGGTTTTGAGCCTTCCTTTAAGACCAACAATGGATTAAGATTTGGGATCTGTTCTCTTCCAGGGGGGAAAAGCAGGCAGCATTCGGCTGATGTGTGCCACCCTCCTCCATCAGTTGTCAAAGGACCATGCCCCTTCTAGAACCTTCTCACCGTCACACTCTATAGTCTGCAGCTGATGCCAAGGCCCTTATCGCAGAGTACTAGAATTTCCTGCTGCTTTATTTTTCCTTTATTAAGATAGAAATGGTACTTGTCAAAACCCTACTCACTCTCTTAGGCCCAGCCCAAATGTCCCTTTGTTGAGGAAGCCTGTTCTGCTTCTTTGCCCACATGACACTGAGTTCATGTCACCTTTATGGAACTCTTGTTAAAAAGCAGTGCTCACAACAGGGGCCAGCTGCCCCCCCCCCCAGGGGCCATTCAGCATGAAGGGAGACATCCTCCAATACATGGGACAGGCCCTACGACAAAGAATTACTGATCCCACATGTCAGTAATGCCAACCGACGTGTCTCTATGTTTGCCCAGCTCCTACCTGTGAGCCTCTTGAAGGCCAGACTCTGCAGCTTGTATCATGCTCCAGCCCACTCCTCGCTGCCCCCACCCCTTAGGAACCAGGGCGGTCCTTTGCAGTTAGTAAGACACTCAATAAACGCACTGAATTGAATTCATTTAGCTAAATTGAATCAAATTGAATTGAACCTAAGCTACCCGCCAATCAGTAGGCAAATGCACCAATTACCCTGGACGGTAGTGCGGTCTTCCCTTTGCTTCACGATCCAAGTGGAGAAGGTCCTGGTCAAGCCCATACCCGTAGGCTAGCCCGGGCCCCAGAAGTTGAAGGCAGGAGCTTAGGGACGACTGAACATTTTCAAGGTTCATAAACTGTGTCATTGAGTAGCCTTGACTCCTCGTTTATCATGCATCTCAGGGATGCAAGAAGTATGACCTTCTCATCACCCCAAAACAGATGGAGCCAAGAACTACCACTGCCTCAGCTCTCCGTTGTAGTAGTAGTAGTCTTTGGCCCACAAAGAAATTGTTCGTATCTCTTCTGCACCAGTACTGACAGTCCAACCTTGACCAGTGGGCTTAGTTTCCACATTTGTAAATGGAAATAATGAATTCTTACCTGCTTCAAGGAAGGAGCTGCACTTGGTCACCTCAGGGCCTGAGCCAAAATATACTAAGCATTCCATGTGCATTGCTTCACTTACCTTTAGTGGAGTTCCTATACCAGATGAGGGGACCACTGAGGCTCAGAGATATTGCACTGCTTGCCCAGGGACACACTACACACCTGCTGTAGCAGGTGGTAGAGCCTGGTCCCAAACCCTGGAGTCTTACCCACTCCAGAACACCGCATCCTTCTTTCCCTCCACCTCTCAAAAATGCAGCATCTACCCTCCTTCCATCCTCTTCGTGGGGTCTTAAAAACATAAGACTGTTTTGCCTGGGTGTTTTTAAGCCATTTTTGGAATATACACAGTGATCTCTGGGCTCTCACTCACTGACTAGAACCAAAGTTGGACAAGATTAGAATTGGAGGTTTCTTTTTATTCAAGATTAGGTTTTCTGTTCCATCCAGAATAACCTACTGTTCCCCAGCTACATACTCCCTTGTTTCAAGCAGATCTAAAATTACAAGAAAATTACCTTGCTTTGAGGCAGCTGGTATTTCTGTTTCCTGATGAAAGTAGATACTAGAGAGTGGAACTACCCAGAAACCAGGGGGCGGCATGTTGGCCATACGGGAGGCAAATAAAGCTCGTTTTCTTTTCTTGGCCTTCTTAAAGATGTGTCTAATTTTGGGCATGTTTAGTTTGGTTCATCTGTGTCTGGAAGGTTCTTCTTTTCTCCCTAAGTGACATCTCTCTTTAACACACAATTCCCTCCGCTCAAGGTGAGTAATCCCCTCTCCAGCTGTTCGTAATTACTAATTAGTGAATAAAGAGGCTAACAAACAAAATTAACTATTGGGCCATAGTTTGGGATTGAACCAAAGGGAGAAGACCTCAGTGTGCTTGTCTTTCACCCCTAAAAAAAGGGAAACAACAAAAATAAAACACACTTATCATAGTCACATCCGTGATGTTCATGGTCAGCATATTTATGCCATATGAGGAGTGGTTGCAGGGAATTCCTCACCTCCTCGGCAGTGGGGGGCCCCAGAGAGCCCCCCTCTGTGTGGGGACACAGAGCATGCCTGACTTCTTCATAGGATGGAGAAAGAAAGAGCTGCCATTCTCCAGAAGGGGTATGCTCTGTCCCACCCATCTGTTCGTTGATGCTGACTCAGGGGAAGTGGTACCCTTCTCTCACTGCCCTCACTGTCTCTCTGCCCCTGTCTCTGTCTCTGTGGCTCTCTGTCTCTTTTTCTTCTTTAGTATACCCAGTGCAGAAGGAGATATACGCATTCATATTCCATTAACGTTTCTTGGCATATAATTACATCATCTCTTTTAAATCTCATTACAACCCTTTCTATCTATTGGTCAAGAGATTGAGGCTAAGAGCTACTGACTTCCTTGGAGACACACCTAATAAGTAACAGTAGCAGGAATTCATTGTGGTCCCCAAATCCAGTGCTCGCAGTCTTAGGAATGCACAACTAATAAATGCCAATTTCACTGGGAAGACCAAAATAACATGTAAGAAAGGATTTGAAAAGAGAGAAGTGCTAAATTATGAGCTACTAGGTGCACTTGGTTTTCTAGAGGCTGCACAATCCAGGTTAACCACAGCGTGGTGGGTGGTCTGTGGGTGGGAGAGCAGGACGCTCACTGGCTTGGTTGTTCTGTGAGATCAACTCTTGGGAAATATTTAGAACCCAATGCCCACTTTCTAACTTCCTCAGCAAAGTGCCAGTGGGAAGGAGTTCCTGGGTGGTGGGGTAATTGTTCTAGGCCCCTGAAGGCTGCAGAGAAGATTCTTTCTCAATTTCCCTGGCCTTTTTGCCAACCGCCCCCCCCTCCTTGTCCTTGCTGTCTTCCCCCTGCTTTCCTGGTGCCTCGACCCCTGGACTCTGTCCCTCTTTGCATCACTCTCTGTCTTGCTTCCCTTCTTCCTCCTTCCTCCTGGCTGTCTCATCTTTCATATCATACCCTCAAGAAGGTTTTACATCCCTTAAAAATCTTCTCCAAAGTGGATCTGTGCTTATGATAAATGGCTGTCATTGGCATCAGAGCTGCTGATGACCCACCCCTTCCCTCAACTTTGGCTCCCTCATCCCATTCTGTTTTCCACCCTTCTCCATTGCTGAGTCCCAGCCTGCCGAGTTCCATCACCAAGATCAACGGCAAAGCTAAGTAGTCCTTCCTGATGTTTGAATGGGCCATTGAGTAGGCCCTCAGTTCCATAGACTCACTTTGTCTCTTTAGCAGGCACCCAGAAAACTTTTGGGGTGTATTGCCATAGAAATAATGGAGTCTTCCTCGTAGTCCCTTCCTTAGACTTTCTTATGCAACCTGCCTCTTTCCGGAGTGCTGGGATGCTACAGGGAGGTTTCTTAAATTAATCCTGTCAAAATAGCCTTCCAGTTCTTTTGGAGCAGGGATTTTTTTTTTTTTTTTTTTTTTTTTTTTTTTATCTCACAAGACACAAACTGTTCAAGGGAAGAACTGGGAACAAAGACAGCTCGAGAGGACTGGAGGGAGCTTGGAGAGCATTTAGAGGAGAGCGTGGAAATGATTGATGGGCTGGGAAATGGGACCACAGCTGAGGGGAGAGGCAGGGGCTGACTTAATGGGGAGAAGAGAAAGCTGACAGGTGACCTAGTAGCAGGCTTCAAGTTTGTGAAGGGTTACTATGTGGAGGCTGCTGATTCCCGGCTCCCAGTCACCCCCAGAGAAGAAAAGACATTTAACGAGGGAGGAAGGACAGTATGAAGCTGCTAGAGGAACCTCTGACCACAGCGTGGTGAACACAGCAAGAGGGCAAATAGCGAAGCACCCCGACCCTGAGCCAGGCGCTGATAGTGCAGGTGGAGAAGCGTCCGGCTCAGAGGCTCCCGGTCACCTGTGCTCTAATCAGCACTCAGACAGCAGTATCAGCATCTCTGCACACATGTTCAGGATGTGGTTTCCTGGGTCCCACCTATATTCCCTGGTTCAGAATTTCTGTGTGGCAAATCTAGGAGTCTGTTTTTAACAAATTCTCCCAGAGGAGTCTTAAGACAGTCATTGAGAAGCAAGGGTTAGTATATGGAGAAAGAGAAAACACCTCCCCAAATTCCTCTTTCCCCCTTCACCATCCATCAAGGTCTCTCACCACCCGTGAGCCTTTCCAGAATCCAGGCCACAGTTGCCCAGGTGGCTCCGCCTAGTTTCCCACTGGCTCCCTTGCAATGGGCCCTGTGTGGTTCGAGGCTGCCTGCAGCTCTTGGGAGCCTTGGTGCCTCTCCTCAGGCCTGGGCATGAAGCTGCTGGAGGAAATGCTCATCCCACCTTTTGTTCCTGACTTCACTGGCAGGGCCTGGCGTCTTAGGTGGCAGCTCTGTGAAGTTAGCCGGGACCGGGCAGTCCCTGAAAGCCCCATCGCTGCTCCAGTGCGGCTGGGAATCAAGAGACTATCCCTTTTGCTCATAAACAGGTCATTTTTCCTCTCCTGGTCTGGTACCCTTCTCTGTAAATGAAGGAGTCCTTCCAGTTCTTCCTTTCGGTCTGCACTGGCCATTTGAGGAATTGGATCTCATGAACAACTCTTAAAGAAGGTACAATCTTAGGTCCAGGCCAGTCTTTCAAACTGCAGTGGTTCAAATTTGGTGATTTTTTTTTTCTTTTTATGTCATTTGCACTGGGAAGTTGGGATGGATAAAGAAGAACATACCAATATGCCTATCCCCAGTTAATTCGCCTCATGTGTGAGGCTGATGCTCACCACATGGGACACATGGACACACATTTCTTTCACTTGGAGGCAACATACCAAACTACAGATCCTGTTGTTTGGCCTGGGGACAGTTTTTGATGTTTTTAAATGTGGTGCCCGTAATCAGAGAGTACTGTTCATAGGAAGAAAAGGAATGTTGCAGGGAGGAATCATAATTTCATGGTCTTATTTGCTTTATCCTTGCTGAGTTCCAGGCTGCAGTGGTATTAAAAAAAAGAAGAAGAAGAAAAGGAAAAAGGTCCAATGGCAATTATTAACTTTGCTTCTAAGGTAGTGGAGACCCTGATACTTGAAAATAATGAAGTTTTGGTATAAGAAAAATTACTAGTCATCTATTCCAGCATCTAGTCTCACCTTCCTCCTTAGTAACTGAACTTTGATTTTCACCTGGGTGCATTGCTACCTAGACTCAAAAGACTGGATTTTCCAGCCTCCTGTAAAGCTTGGTGACAATTTCTGGCCAATGAGAGATAGAAACTAAATTATTCTATACTATAATAAATAAAGCCTCCTTAAAGAAGAGAGATGAGCCTTTTTTTCCTTTTTCCTTCTTCCTTCCTTCCTGTTTCCTGGAATGCAGTTGTAATGGCTGGAATTCCAGCAACCACATTAATGATAGGAGATGGAAGCGAAGCATTGATGGTGGCAAAACATGGTCTTAATGACCATGAAGCTGTCATCCCAGCCCATCTCCTTTTAGACAGAGACTTGAGAGGAAAACAAAGCCACTATTATTTTTTTGTTTCATTTATGCAGCTGAAAAAGACACAGGAAAAGACACAGGTTTTAAAGTCAGACTGGGTGTGACATCCAGCTTTGCCTCTGGCTAATCATGACTTTGGCCAAGTTATCCCCTTGATTTTCAGTTCCTTTTTGTTGTTGTTGTTGTTTTTGTTTTGTTTTGTTTTTCCCCAAATACTTTTATTTTTTCAGTGTTACAAGATTAATTGTTCATGCACCACACCCAGTGCTCCATGCAATACGTGCCCTCCTCAATACCCACCACCAGGCTCGCCCAACCCCCCCAAATCCCCCAAAACCCTGAGGAGATTGTTGTTCACAGTCCACAGTCTCTCATGGTTCATCTCCCCCTCCTATTTCCCCCCATTCACCCTTCCTTTCCTTCTCACAATGTCCTCCGTGTTTTTCCTTATACTCCACACGTGAGACCATAAGATAATTGACTCTCTCCACTTGACTTATTTCACTCTGCATAATCTCTTCCAGTCCCGTCCATATTGATACAAAAGTTGGATATTCATCCTTTCTAATGGAGGCATAATATTCCATTGTATATATGGACCATCTCTTCTTTATCCATTCATCTGTTGAAGGGCATCTTGGTTCTTTCCACAGTTTGATGATTGTGGCCATTGCTGCTGTGAACATTGGGGTACACGTGGCCCTTCTTTGTACTGCAT
>CM053611.1:21070613-21097778 GCA_028646535.1 Procyon lotor | reverse complement strand
GAAATCAGGCAATGTGATGCCCCTAGCTTTGTTTTTCTTTTTCAACATTTCCTTAGCAATTCGGGGTCTTTTCTGGTTCCATACAAATTTTAGGATTGTTTGTTCCTTTGAAAAAAGCTGGTGGAATTTTGATCAGGATGGCATTGAAAGTATAGATTGCTCTGGGCAATAGAGACATTTTAACAATGTTTATTCTTCTGATTCATGAGCATGGAATGCTTTTCCACCTTTTTGTGTCTTCTTCAATTTCTTTCATGAGTGTTCTGTAGTGCCTCAAATACAGATCCTTTACCTCTTTGGTTAAGTTTATTCCCAGGTAACTTATGGTTCTTGGTGCTTCAGTTTCTTCATTTATAAATTAGAGTCATAATCTCTATCTCACAGGCTATTCCTAGGTATTAGAGATCATATTTGGAAGGTGTCTTATTTAATGCCTTGCACATTGTAGGTGGTTAGAAGTGGTGACTACATGTGTTTGTATGCCTGTGTGTCCATCTGGCTCCAGACTCTGGGGTTCTGTAGATCGATACAGTACACCCCTGCTCTCACTCACAGGCTCTGGGGAGTACATCAGTGTCATAGCCGGGGCCCAGTCATAAAGTGTGTGCCCGTCTATGTGCCGTGATGCCGGCTGAGGTGATCTTAGTGTGCACATCAGAGATTGAGGGAGCTCTCTTAAAGTGGGGCTCACTCAGACTTGCCACTTGGCATTCCCTTTCCTCTCCTTTACTCCTCTGCCTATTTCTGTGGCCTGTCAACATCCTCTCTCTTCCATGGAGCAATCTAAGCTATTCCAGCCATTCCTTAACATTGTACTGAATTTATTTCAATCAAGACCACACAGTTCAGGGCTTACCGTGTTCTCTTGCTGGCTGTGTGCCTGTGTGTGTGTGCATTTACATGCGTGTGCGCTGGTGTGTGGGCATGCTTGTACGTATGCATGTGCACCCATCCTTTCCAGCTGGACTATAATCTTCTTGAAGGCAGGGACCAGGTTTTAGAATTCTTTTCATGTGGAACATATAGCCAGTGCTCAGGACCGTTGTTGAGAAAGCAGAGCTTGGTAGGCTGAGAAAGTAATTTTTTCCTGTGAGAGCTGGGTCAGGCTCATGGTTCTTTTTTACCTCCTGTGGCCGCAGGCTGGGTGATGAAGCAGAAAGGGAAAGCGTGAGGAAGAAGAGGGATGGCGTGGCTCTGAGGGGAGCTCATTACGCAGCCCAGGCTCTGAGAACAGCAGCCAGGGCAGCTTTGCCAGACAGACACAAGGGAGACTGTCTTCTCCCCAGGTGCAAACCAGACAATAAGGGATTGTTTCTCACCCTAAGGAAACTTCCATATAAAAATTGTCTTCATCGAAATCCTCCCAGTGGCTGTAACATGCTGTTAGTCATATGTGACAACGGTCCAGGGGTGAGTAGGGGACAGGCATCTAAGATGAACTGTCTCTTTCTATCAGGAGTGAACTCTTGAAATCCCATATAATTGTATTTCAGCTCTCAGAGGGCTGTGACCTCACTGTAGGAGCCCCCCCTGACTCTTCTTGCCCCTTGTCACACCCTCTCCTTGGCTAGCTCATAACATTGCCTATCCCCAGGAGTTCCCTGTGAAGATCAGGAGGCAAGCTGCCTCACAGGGTTTCCAGTTCTAGAAATCCACCTTGGCTGATCTGATAATACACTGGGAAGTTCTTGAAAAACACCAGACAGAATTATGCTTCCCCCTCCCTACCATGTCATTTTTATACTTCTATTGTTAGAAATCCTACATTATTTTGACCTGGTTCAACAACTGCCATAGTCCATTCCAAATAACTTAGGAACCTGTGCTACTAAAAACCAGTTAGGACTATCAGAGGAAATGTGGGTTATCTGGCTTCCCCCTCACTCCTTGTCAGTGAGGCTTTTCTCAGGCTGCTGGGGGGCTCAATGGAAGGCTACTTTAAGATTACCTACTGTATGCTCCACATTAAGGTCCTCTCTCTACACTCCCCATCTTCCCATTTTCCAAAATTGTCCCCCCACCTTTCCTTTCTTCTGTGAAAGAATAGATATGATGTGTATGTGGGAGGCTGAGGCAGGTAACCTGGGAGTTCTCTGTCACCCTGAGAGTCCTCATCTTCTTTATCATGGTGTGGAAAGGCCTGCGCCTCCTCCAAAGGTAGCCCTAGCCCCTCAGTCAGCAGTCCCAGCCCCAGCCCCAGGGTTCTTGCTTCTGGTGTGAGTCCTCAGACCTCAATGAGAGGAGAGGTCAGAGTGAAGGCTAACACCCCTCCTAGTAGCTCATGTTCTTCTGTAATCATTGTGATTCTGAAGGTGTCTACATGAATGTATGTAAAAATAAAGAAACTACATCAGAAAGATTAATGCCAAAGTGAAAATGCAATTTTTCCATGCATCTCTGAGAGTTAGTTTGTGACTCAAGACTGGGCAGTGACAGTCAAGGGACACACTTATAGCTCCTATGGAAGAGACTGGGAGAGATGCTGGGTGTCAACAAGGCCTACATTGTTAAATAAACCCACAGCTGGGTGTGATGGTCTAGTGCAAGATCAAAAGAGGAAAAGAGGGAAGAACTTAAGTCATGTTGTGGAAATGTATCACAGACTGCCTGTACAAACAAAGATATGAATAATGATTTCTTAGGACAATTCATAAAATAGGTACAGAAGCAAAATAGTCTTGTTGTCTGCTAGAAGTCTTGTTCAGCTAAAAACAGACCACTGAAATACACTCTTGCCATGGATTACTGGGAATTCCAGCTCTCAAAAAGAAAGGGGAACAACAGTAGGGACCACCATGCTGGACTCAATTCTGAGCAAAGAAGAAGAGCTATTTGGAGTCAGGACTTCGTGGAAGAGAGCAGCCAGTCATCCTAGGGTTCCTACTCATAAAAGGGAGACTGCTAAACAGAACACAGCCCATAGATACCAGGAAAGGATGTTACAGAAAGCGCGAAGAAGAGAATGGTCTTGTGATTCCATGAAAGTCTCTGAAAAGGAAGATGTTTATGAAGAGCAGAACAAGTAGTGGTTTGTGGAAGATGTTGAGAACCATGTCTTGCCTCCTTCAGGGCAAGGAGACTAGGAAGAGAGAATGGCCTATAGGCTCAAAGCACTACAACAATACAGTTGCAGAGGAATTGAACACATGCATTTATAGTATCTATCTGAATTAAAGGGTTAAAGCCTGTTTTAATCAATTTAATCCTAAATAATGGGAGAACGTCCTGATATTTTCTTAGAGTTTTTGACAGTGATCCCAGTGAAATTATGGAATGTGTATAAGGGCCAAAGAAGGCAAACATTTTGATTTTTCTAAAGTCCAGAGGCTCTAGAAGAGTAAACTTGATATTACTCCCTGACAGATGCTTAGAACAGATTCCCTGAAAGATAGCATATGTGTGCTTTAGAAAGAAATCAGTAATTTTAGGAACACACTAAATTAACTAGCTTTTCTTTAGTTGTGGGATTACTAGGCTTAGATCAAAATGATACTTGAGATAGTGTTGATTTCAATAAGGCATTTGGAATATCTATCATGATTTCTCTGTGAAAAAAAATGTTGAAAATAAGTTTGTGATTGATCGGCCAACTCTGATAAAAAAAAATGTGGGTTAACAGATTGATTCAGTCTGGAGAGGGACCTCCAGTTCAATGCTGTGGTGCCCAGGCCTAATCAACATGTCTGCCATTGAAATTGAAAAAAAGAAACATCACATTTGTTGAAGACACAGAGTTGGGAGAGATGACTAATGCCACAAGTAGAAAAAAATATTTACAAGATCCATGCTGGCTTCTTACTTAACATGGCAAGAGACCAAACATGCTTGACATGCTTCCTAAGAACTTCCAAATAAAATAACCATAAACATACCAACAATTTTAAAACTGGCAATCACATTATAAATTATGGAGTAGTTAAGAGCATACATTAAAGAACAAGTGGAATTCTTACCACTGGGACTGGATGGCTTGCGAGGCACATTCCTAGCCTACATTCCACACATCTACCTATTGACAGCCCTCAAAGAACTGGATTGTTAAATAAGATGTAATTCAGGTAGAAAAATATATAAAATATATTAAGATATGCAAAGCCTCAGAAAATAAACCATTCATATCTTCGTCCTGAGACAGTGAATTGGTGAATCCTTAATACTCAGGTGCCTGAAATGAATCAAAATCAAGAACTTGAGGATAGTATAAAATGGACCAATGGTGAGCTTGAAACCAATTAAATAGAGCTAGGGTATAATAATTAAGAGCACAGGCTCTAAGATCAGAGAGACCAGCAAATGAATCCTAGCTCTGCCACTTACTAATTGTGGGACTATGTAGGAGTTATCGAACCTCTGTGAATCTCACTGAAAAAAGTGGGATTTCTATATGAATTAAGTAGAAAATGTGGATAAAGTGTCTGATGCAGTTCCTGACACATAGAAAGTACCTAATAAATTTAGCTTTTATTGATCTTGTTAATATTATTAATAAAAACAACTTTGTTAACCGTGGTTACAAAGTAGAAATTGAAATTAATTTTAAAAATACTTTATTTTGAGGAATAATTGTATGATAAGAAGCAGCATATAATACAAGGTTAAAATAATAATAACAAGGAAAGAGTGAGTGCTCAAAGAAAGCAAGTATTACATATATTTAAAATATATTAAATATACCTGTCTTAATGAGAGGAGCCATGACTTAGAATTTTGTTTTAGACTTCTTAAATTATAGAAGTTTTTGTTGCATATGCATATAAATGTAAAGGTTAAAAATCAGGGTTTTTTTGCTTTCAAAACACCAAGAGGCTAAAATATGGTCCATGAAATAAAATATGAGAAAATAAATATGCCTGAAAATATCCAGAAGCATAAAACAAAATGGAAAAAGTAAGGTCAAACATATCAACTGTGGTAAAATATGTTAAGTGGGTTAAATGTTCTTATTAAAACTCTCAAATTTAGATTAGAAAATAAAACCCAACCATATTCTTGTACAGATTCACTAAAGACAAATGATACAGAAAGGCTAAAAATAAAATAAATTAATGATTTAGAAAACAGTCTAAAAGTAGACTTAATAAATATATCAAGGGACTATGCTATGAAATAAAATATGTGACTTCTGGAAGGTTTAGAAATAAATAAGAAAAAGGAAAATAATAAGGAAGCATAATATATACAAAGGAGACTCTAAGGTTAAGAGAACGGGTACTATTTATAGTTCTATGCTAATAAATTTGAAAATCTCAATTGCAACTTTATGGAAAAATTAAAGTTTCAACTTTAGATCATTTGTTCCAAAACACAGAAAAAGATTAAAATTAAAAATTTATAGTCACATAGTCTCTCCTCTGCTGTCCTGCCCACTACTCCTTTTCAGTGTATTCAATAAATTTCCAACTCCTTAAAAAAATTATTTAATAAAATTAGCATTGTCTTTGACAAAATTGTCACACACAAAGAAAAAAAATTATAACAATCTTATATATGTACACAGATGGAAAATAAATTGAATCCAATGGATTAATAATTAGGTAGAATATATCCAGTGAACTCAAGGACAATTTTATGTTGGAAAACTTATTATATTAATGTATCACATTAATGAATCAATTAAAAAAATAATACATAAGGCAATAAAATCCAATATCCATTTTAATTACTGGAAATAGAATGATATGAAACATGAAAAAAAAATAGTATCTATCTCAAACCAACAGTAAACTTTTAGTGATGAAAGCCTGTAAGCATTTTCTTTAAAAACGTACAAGAAAAGGATGTACACTAGAACCATTGTTGATTAACATTGTAAAAGTTCTAGAGGATGCAACAAAGCAGGAAGTGGAAAGGAAGTGATAAAATTGTCAATATTTGCAACCAGTATGATCAGAGTCCTAGAAAATCTAACAATAAAAATGGTTAAGATAAAAGTACATGGAGGTTGCTGGATATGACGTAAATACTTTAAAAATCAGTAGCTTTTTTAAGTATCCAAAATTCAATACATGAGACTATATGATAAATTTAACTAAAGGATATGGAACATAGTTTGAATAAACGGAAACATGCGGAGAGTGAACATTAGCGAGATGCCAGATCTTTTCAAATTAATTCAGGGCAGGGGCAGTGGGAAGAAGGAGAGCACTTGACAAAAATAATTCTAGAGTTTATCAGGAGCAATAAACAGGCAGAATTTGCCAAGAAAAACATACAGAGAACACTAATGAGAAAAGGATCCTTTCCTTTTTCTTATACAAGAAAATGTGTTACTAGCATTAAATAGAATAGTATAGTTAAAGGAATCCACAGTTAAAACAGTGAAACAAAACAGCTAGGAAATAAACTCTGGTAATATTTGCTAGTATATAAAATAAAATTTTGAAAAGAAATGTGTCCAAAATCACTTCTTGAAATAGCATCATTTTCAAAGTGGAAGGCCAGAGCCCTAAAGTATCATCAGTTCAAGGGCAAAAGAGAAGACACATCTCTTGCATCTGTACTGTAGCTCATTCTCTATACTAGAAAACAAAACCTGCTTTCCCTTACAAAATCAGTTTAAAATTATCTCCAATTCATGTATGGTTAAAGAACCTTAAAATGTTTCTCAAAAAAGTGAAATTAGGGTATGTCTTGTTTAGGTGCAAATATGGCTCTTAAGAATCTACCATATGATAAAGGAAGCAATAAAGTCCACTGGAAGGGGGTGAGATGAAGGTGCTAGATGATTAAGCGTTTGGGAAAAAAATAACTTGACTTATGTACCTTATATTCTCAGCCAAAACAAATTAGATAAAATATAAAAAATAAAACCATAAAAAATAATAAACCATAAAAATGGGGGGGATGAATATTTAACTGCTCTCATAATTAGAAGGGGCTTTTTAAACATAAAAGTAACAGAAGAAAACACAAAGGAAAGCTTAAGAGATTCAGTGCATAAAAATATAAAATTTTTACACACAGAAAAATCAGAGAATTTTAGAATGCAAACACAAATTGAAAAATATTTCTTAAAATGAGAGGAGTAATATTTTTGCTGGATAAGGTGATCTGAAAAGTCAGTAAGAGAAACACTCACATCCCTATTGAAAAATTGGGCAAAGAACATAAACAGATTCATTCACAAAAAGTTACATATATATATAAAATCAGCTTGACTAGTGAAAAAAATACAAATGAAAACAAGGTGTCATGTTTTACTTGCTGAAGTGATGAAGGTTTATTTTAAAGCATAGCATATTAGCCAAAAGTTTGGTGAAATGGGCTATCATACTATGGTATAGAAATAGAAAAATAGAAAATTCCTTGCTGGAAACAACTTATACAAATTGTGCATAATTTATATATAAATTTATACAAATTGTATACAATTTATACAAATACATCTAGGTCTTTGAAATATTTCTACCCTTTCACTAATAATTTTCCTTTTAGGAATCTAGGCTAAGAAAATAATTAGGAAACAATTTATATTTATGTACAATGATGTTCATTGCAGCATTACATATAACAGCAAAAAGAAATTGGAAATAAGCTAAGATCAAAGGGGAATGTTGAAATAAATTGTGTTATAATTCATGTGACGAGCTAATAAAAATTATGTTTTTAAAGCTTACAAGTCAAAATGCTCATTGTACATTAATAGTAGGATATAAAACATATGGACAGCATAACAGAGATTAAAAGGAAAATAAATATGCATAATTTCCCATTTTCTATACTGTACAAAATAAATTTTATCTATGAATAAAAGTTCTAGACTACAACTAATGAGATAAATTTATTATTATAAATGTAAAGTTCTGCACTCAAGCTCAAAAAATCGTCCCTTTCCTGACTTAACTATTGTATTTATGTGAAAGAACAAGAGGCTTTAGCTGCCCCCAGGCTTAATGATGTGATTGTAACTGAAGCTAACCTGGGCTGCCTTGATGGTGGGCTGGGGTGTCCAGGAGGGATAGACAACAGTCCCTTGTCTTCTCTGTACAGGTCAGAGCACATCTTGAGCTTGGGCTGTCCCTGTTTCCAGGGGCCAGGGAGATTCCTCATCTCATCTTGGCTGCTTTCAGTGAAGGCAACCAAAGGAGCATCTGGAAACCCTTTTCTGTAAAGACCTGTGCAGGACCTAGGGACATTTGGCCTAGAGAGGAGAATATTTAGGGGCAATGTAACAGCTGATTTCAATTACATGAAAGGGCTGTCACAAGGAAGAAAAATTAGGCTAATTTGGAGAGGACAGAACTTTGGGACAGAACTAGTTCTTGTGGAGGAGTGAAATGGAGACAGGTTTGAGAACAATGTAAGGTATGAGTTACAACAATTGGATGTGCAAACAGATGAGAGTTCATCTTGAAAAATGGTAAGCTGTCCAGGACAACAGGGCTGAAGAGCTCTCCTTGAGGAGGGATCGTGAAAGACTTCATTGAGCAGAAATTGGCCTGGAAACCATTGAAAGATCCTTCCAGCCATAAAAGTTGGTAATTTCATCAATGACTAACTAGTCTAGTCTGAGTCTGTCGGTCTGGGCTGGGGCCTTGGAGTCTGTATTTCTAATGAGCTTCAGATGAAGCTGATGCTGCTGGTTCGGGGACCATACTTTGAAAACCACTGCTTCAGGTCACTTGGAGTAACAAATCAGGAGGGTTTGGGGAGCTTATAGAGCTTATAGCCTAATGATATAAAAAGGCCAGCAACAATATATGGCATTTGGGAGACAAGCTACATGATAACTCTTATCTACAACTCTTGGACTGTATTGTTGAAATCTGTGGAATGAATTACAGGCTGTTCAGAGGTCTGATGGACCCACGTCTGTACCCTGATGATAGGACAGCCCTATCACCGGGCCAGAAAAATTGAGGCAGATCATTGGAAGTCTCTAAGGGAAGCAACTGCTGCGATCTTCTTCTATCCTTCCATTTTTAGCTGCTCTGAGGTGGTGGGAAAGTTCACTGTCACTTAGAAATTCAGGAAGGAACTATGGTAATGGTCTTGAGTTTTGGAACGGCTCACGTGTAGCTTTTTTTGGACTTTTGTTGGTTGGTTGTCTAGTGTTTGTTGTTTGTTGTTTTCTTGACCCTGGAAGAAAGCCTTCCTCATCCTATGCTATGATGACAGTGTAGTTCATGACATAAAAAAAAAAACCACAGATGGGCCTCCAAATTTGGAGGGTGTCCCTGGTATGCCTGAGTAATTCTAATGAGGAAGCACATCCTCATGTGCTTCATGATTGTCTCCACTCAGAGTGAGCCTCATTTACTTGAGTTTACAGCTAATTGGTTTAGGAGGGAACAGCCTTCACCCCTGTCTCCCCGCCCTGACCCCTCTGCTGCTCTCTTCCCAAGCTTATGATGTGGAAAGTGAGCAGACCAGCAGACTGTGAGCTTAACACACTTTAGAGTCAGTTGCCATGGCACTGGGGAGGAATCTGGTTCCCACGGCAACATCAGGTTGACTCAGTGCATCTTCCAGCACAGGCAGATCTTGAGCCGTGGCTTGTTTGATCTCAAGTCATCCTGGGAGAGAGGGGTGTATGCAGTACTGAAAAATGCCCCGTTTTCCTACAGCCTGCCCAGTCCTTCCTGTCTGCTATCCTCTCCTCCATGTCATTGAGATTTTTAAAAAAATAATAATAATTTCGCATGCCCTTTCTTTAACCCCTGAAAATAAACCAAAGTATTACTTTAACACCTTCTTCAGATGAAGGTGTAGTAGAGGGTCAGTTTCTGTGGGCTATTTTGCCCCTTCCTAAAAACTGATCGACTTTTTGGCATGCCTTGTCTCTAGCTCAGCCTGCCCAACTAGTTAGGGGCTGTACATTTTACTCACCAGCACTCATTTTTATTTCGCCCTTTTTTTCTGGCTAGTTCTTCTCTAACTTCCTTCGGGTCCTGCCTTTCTTCCCTGGTGTGCTAGAATTTTCTGGTATTGGAATGTTGATTGCAATATTGAGGAAATTTGGCCATCATTTTTGGTTATACTGAGGTATTTACTGTCGTGGCGATCGTTGCTTTTACCCTTGTCTGCCTTCGTATTATTTGTGGCTCCCCTTGGAGCTTTCCTAAATTCTCCATGCCTTCTTAAGCCCTGCTTGCTTTCCTGTGACTGGGAACTGGGTGTTACTGTTTGTTGACAACCGTGAGATGGTCTGTCGTGCCCGGTAGGCTGCTAGAACATGGCCTTCCAGGCTGCCATCCCTCCTGCTCTCACTGTAAGGCGTCCCAGCCCCTGCCCCATGTTGCCCCTTCAGAGCCAGGCTGCCAGGTGGGAACCTAGCCAGACATGGTTTTCCCATTCCTGGGCCTTGACAGAAGGGCCAGTGCTCCCCTGCAGCTCACGCCCACATCTAGCTCCCCACCTGCATGCTTTGTCCCCTCCTCTGTCCGCTCCAGAGCGGGGTCCTTAGCCATTCATTTAGCAGCCAGAAAAATACTGATAGAGCTAATAACCACAGCTGCAGGAATGACACATTAGCATTAGGTGACAAATAAACCATCTCCTGTCAGATCAGCCCTGCTGCATCCAACGAGCACAGTCAGGAAAGCAAACAACAAGGTTGAAAGTCATTCCTTCAGTTTCCAAGTCACGCATCCAGTACAAGCCGCACTCTTGGAGTTCTGGGTAGTTGGACACCATGGTCCACGGCAGGAGAGCCTCATAGTTTGGTAACATTGCGTGGGCATTGGGCAGGAAGGATCATAGAGTGCCTCTGGTGACAGTATATACTTTAATTTGCCCAAAAACTCTCGGAGATAAGATTATTATTCTGATTTTCAGATGGGGAAACTGAAACTTAGCAAGGATAAGTGAGTTATCCAAGGTCACCAGGCTAAGGAAGAGCAGAGCTGGGACATAAACCTGAGTCCGTGGCTCACTTCTCACACCTGCCCTTCTCTCTGGGCCACAGATATGCCGAGCAGCTATGCAGGAAATAGCTCGGCTGAGCCACTGTGGAAGAAGGGAGAGTGTCTCCCCTGTGTGCCACCTTGGCAGGCTGGGCTGGCTAGAGATGTACTGGGCACAGGTAGGACTCGGCTTGGGGAGCTGCTGATGGAAATGACGCCCGGTGTCATGGCCTGGCTTGGGGTCTGGCCCTCACCTCCAGCTCCTGTGGGACCTAAAGCCAGGGCATTTTCCACAAGCAGACCACATCTTAGCTTTCTTACTACAAAGTGAAAGAGTCCTCGAGGTTATGTTCATTTGTATCACTGCATGACTTAGAAAGCCCTTTGTCGATGAGCCCATGTTTCCTTCTGAATGTATTTTCAGCTTCTCATCTGTTGTCAATACTGAGTTGTCCCCTGCGGGTCTGCCCAGGCCCCTGAAGTCTTTCCTCTCCACCCGTCACACCATAAGGATGTGTTTTATTATTGTTATAATTATTAAGTTGAATCCTTGCCTTAGCATTTTTTAACGGGCTAGGTAGGGACAGTGGCCTTCTGATAGGGGTGATCCTAGTCAGGGCAGAGACTTTAGCCCTGCTGGTATTGTCCAGAGCTCATCTGTAGCTCCCAGGCTGACTGCACTTGAAAGCAGAAGTGTTGGCCAGGCCACATGGATTGAGAGCTATCTTCTCCTCCAGGGGTGAAACTGGTCAGGATCTTTTCATGTGGGGGATTGTAAAAGATTAAACAAACTGTCAGAGAAGAGCCCAGCCCCCAGCAAGCTAATGAGAGGAATGGGCAGTGGGCCAAGTGGGGCCCTGTGTGGCTGTCCTTTGCCTTGCACCTTGCCTGGCACCTGGCAAACTCATGGGGGTTCCCCAAACATGGGCTAAATTGCGACGATTGCTCAGGTGATTAGGAGCAGCCGAGCCCGAGCAGAGAGCAGAGTCTCCCTTTAAGCCTCAGCCTTGGGGCAATGGTATTTTTTTTGCCGGGAGAAAACATACGGCCATCCAGGCTACGCGGGAGTAGAAGTCCAGGGGTGGGGGGAATCCCCAGCTCTGCACTTGCAGTGTGATGTTAGTCAAGTCATTGAACTCCAAGCCTCGGGTTGTGAGGGGAAGCACCCCTTCCTCTCAGACTTGCTACCAAGTCCTTACAAAATGCACCTGAGCTTGGGGGCAGGGGGTGGCGGGGAGGGAAGAGAACAGAGGTAAGGTCTTATCCCTATCCTTAGCAGGTGGCATAATGCTGGCGCTTGCAGGTTCTTAAAAAAAGAGTGGTTGGGTAGATGAATAGATGGGGACAGATGGACAAATCCATGAACAAGGAATGTTGTGGAGTTATGGAAGATACACTTCACTTACTGTGAAAGGGTTGTCCTGCCTTTGCATCCTCTGTAACAGGCCAAGGGCCAGTGGCCCGCAATCTGTTTCTGCCCAGAGAAGCCCTGTGGAGAGTGGAGAGCTGAACCCACCCAGAAACACTCGGGCACGAATCTTTAACTGGGATTCTGCTGCTCTGGGCTGAGTGACGCTACATTTGTCTCTAGAAGCGTAGGCTCCAGGCACACCACCTTTCTGTGTGGAAAACCCCAGCCTCCAGCCTGCACAGCAGAGAAGGGGTGGGAGGCGGTGGCACCCCCAAGAGTGTGGTGCACCAAGGCCCAACACGGCTCGTGCTCTGCTCCCTGCTTGCCTGGCTGAAGATGGATGACAGTAATCACAGGGACGATAATCTGGCCTTTTCTTCCAGGCCCACCTGCTGCTGCTGTTGTCACGTTCTGTGCTCTGCTGCCATCCTCCGCAGTGGCGGGGCCTGCGTCTTGGCAGCCCTGGGGTAATAATTAGAGGTGGGGCAGCTCCCCAGCTGGTGCGATATATTTGAGGAGGGGCCCCGGGGAAGAGGGGATGGCTGGGACCCAGCCAACAAAAGGAGAAATTAAATGGGCTGTCCCGGGAACCCACAGTTAGCATTTAAACTCCAGCATGAGCTGTGGGTTTCACCCAAAAAGCAGGGCTTTGGTGACGGTTCAGGCTCCCCTCCTCCCCGATCCTCTCTGCTACTCATGAGGACAGTTTATTCTGGCGAGATTGGGGTGCCTGTCAGAGAACTACTCAGATATGATGCTGTCATGCCTAAGACTCAGGGGCCAGGTCCTGGGGCTCTCCAGGTAGTCCATGCAGCGTGAGGACAAACACAGTGATAGCAAGCAAATGAGTGTGGCTTCACCGTGGTGGCCCCGATGGCAGTCCAGCCCTCAAGGAACTTACTGTCTAGGACAGCCTCCCTTGCTGAGTGCCCTCTTACCTACGTTCTGCAGGCCATCAACGTGGGTGCTCAGACCCAGATTCGGAGGGAATTAGAATTTGTTTCATTTACTGTAAGCATCGTCCAAGCTGCCATATTGGTCGTGAGGAGATAGACAGGAGATCCTGATAAAGGACAGCCACAGATACTGTACTCTGGGCACATCTGTGTCTTTTATGTCATGTAATCCACACCAACTGCTTGCAAGACAGGCTGTGTTATTTCCAGTGTACAGCTGAGTAAAGTGAAGGTCACCAACATTTCATGGCTGGCCCAAGTTCAAAACCAAGTGTGCCTGACTCCTAGAGTTCTATTTCTCTGTGTCATCCGGAACATGGCCCAATGTCTCCCTTATTGGAAGTGTAGAGTGTCACCGCTTCCCCTGTGTGGGAAAACACTGGGAAAGAAGGTGGTCCTGAGGCCTCCAAATGAGCTCCTGAACCCAGGAGCTGAGTAAACAGAGCTCACTGAGGACCTTGGTACTCTGGAGCTGAGAGCTAGTGGGAGTGGGCTGAGAGCCCTCGGTGCAGCTGAGCTGGGACTTTTACGCAGCCGGGAGCTTGTGGAAATCACTTGTCCTCTTTTGGACTTGAGCTTCTGCTTCTTCTGGAAATGATGATGACAAAAGAAATAATAGAATTAATGATCACAAGAGGGTCGGTAACTGCTCAGGAACAAGCGAAGCACCAGGTCTTGGGAATGGACACCAGAGGCAGAAAAAGCCTCAGAAAGACAAGTGGGGAAGATAAAAAGCAGCTTGCAGGGAGGGGTCTCGGTGTCCCAAGGGATGCATGGGCCCCCCACATGTTGAGTGGTTGGAATCCTTTATGCCCAGGTGAGCGGCCAGAGTTAGTGACCTCAATGGCCTCTGCAACCTGCGGTCTTTTGACATTATTTTTCCCACAAAACCACCGCCTCCCTTACCCGTGGCCCCTCAAAGCCATCAGACACAGGTGCATTTGTGCCGACGCCGTGGATACGGGGCCATGCCCCGGACGGGGGTGGGAGCTGTCTGCCCTAGATGTGCAGTAGGGGGCCCATCGTCGTCGTCAGTAGAGAATTTAAAAACTGATAAAACTGACAAAAAGTTCGTTTGCTGTATATGACCATGGTGCTTGGCATCAGTGAGACAGTATGGCCGGTGGGACAGGATGCGTCCCCACCCTGTTGCCTGCTGCAGAATCCACATGCCTCGGGCCGCCTGTGCCCCCTTGGCCACCCTTGACGTCTCGCCTGTGGGTGGGTTTCCTCGTGCGCCGGCGCCCCCGCAGCCCCTCTCACATGTCTTCCCGGCCAAACCCAAGCTTACAACACACAGTTAGCTTCTTTGTGGTTGTCTTTCGGCAGCTACCTGGAGAATGGTGGGAAACCCCAGGAGGGGAGGAGAGCATGCAAGGGAAATACCGTTTTCCTCTTTTTGTTATTTACTTGTAAACGTCACAGAAATATTTCTGTTCACTTCGGGGTTCTGCGACGTGCTTTTTTTAACTGAGGCCTAGATCCAGGGCCACTCTTGGCAGTGTCCCTTTAAGCAGAAGCGAGGGAGGGACCGCATGGCAAGGACGCGTGGAGCTGCAGAGGTGCTGGTACTGTACAATTTGCTGGGTACTGACTAATAAATTATCGTGCGTCTTCCGTGGGCTCTGACACGCAATACAATTTGTCCATGGAGCCGTGATGATAGGCTGTCCGGGGCTGATCCTCGGGAACCCTTTATTTAGCTCCTTCAGCCTTTTAGAGAAATCTTAAGTAACTGTTCACGTCCCTTTGTCGGTTTTCTCTTCCATGTTTTAGCATAAGTGGAAAAAGCTTTTAACCTTGAGAATTTTACTCACACGGGGGCTGGGGGCGAGGAAGATGGGCTGTTAAAAGCGTGAAGGAGGTGGGAGGATCTCGACACTCGTGGTTGGAACGGCTTTTTCTTGGCCTGCCTCATGGGAGTGTGAGACCGTCTGGGTCCTAGAGGTTGTTGAGTCCCCCAGCATTTCACGGGTGGAGAAAGGAGACGCCAAGAGGTAAGTAACTTGCCCAAGGTCACGTGGCAGGTCCACGGCCAATCCCCCTGGAGGTGAGCTTGAGCCCTGCTCCCCCATCAGGAAGCCATCCACCAGGCCACCAAGCATCCCCCCTGGGCTTTGGGCCCCCGAGGCGTCCCCACACCTAAGTGATGCTCGAGTCAGTTTAAGCACCTGTTTGACCCTCTGCCCAAATGTTTGGGCATCCCCTGCACGCTTTTCCGTGTCACCATTTTTGGTGAAAGGTTGTATCCTCTCAGCAACAGATGCCATTTCTGTTTCTGTGTAAATTGCTGTGCGTAGCATCTGTGCAGTCTCACCCCACCTCGTGCAAAATAGGCGTTGGCATTTGTATGCCGCTTTTTGGATTTGGTTTTACAAACCTTAACACATGAAGCTGCCTGTTTCCTTAAAGGCACAGGGCTTGCAGTTTGGATTAACTGGAAAGCAGCGCCTAGACAGTGCTCTTGCCATCCAAATACAGTTTCCAAAAGATGGGACCAACAATAAGAGGGCCGGGAAGGATTTCATCCACATGTTTTCATGATGGGAAGAGAGCTCACTAATTGTTCTCTATCTGGTTATATTTAACTGATTTTTTTTTTCACGCATCTGGGCGTCTTCTACTAACCTTTTCTAATAAGTTGGGTCCCTAAACTGGTTTTGATTCCAGATGTTTCCTCATCCCCTTTTCATTCCCAGAGAACAAATACACAAGCCATTCGGGTCAGCTCTCAACATAGCCTCCCGTTCTGACGAGGCCCTCGCCCTTGTGTATCTGCAGGGCCTGAGATCGTTCCCGCAGTGAACTCAGCGCTGGGGTTGGGGTGGGGGGCACACAGCAGCCTCACTTACCAGACTCTCCAGCCCCAAGGAAAGACAGTGCCCCTTTCTGCACAAGAAAGGCCCTTTCTGCAGAGGGATTTGTCCAAGGGGGTATCACAGAGGTTTGTTCTGGGCTGAACGCTGGCATGAAAGGGCTCCGCCAGTGAGCAACATTAGAATTAAAGACATAATAATACTAATTAACTTTCCCAGGCTCATGCTCTGTGCATTTATTATTCATATAGAGATAAAGCCTTAAATAATAGGCTGGCCTCTTTGGGAGCCCCAGTTGGGGGAGGAAGAAGGCAATGTCCTCATTACAGCAAATAAGATGGATGGTGTTCTGCCAGTGTTAGGCATCCCCCAAGGACGACCTAGGGAAGGTGCAGCCTCCTTCAGAGCCAGGCCTGGGTCCTGGGGATGGGCACTTTCCCCTGACAGGGTGGGGAGGCCAGGTGGACCAGGGCCCATGGAAGAAGAGAAGCAATTTCCAGTGACTTGGCCATCTGCCTTCCTGGGCCTGCCATGACCCTGACCACAGCAGCCCTCAGCCTGGCTGCCTGTAGCTGCGGGAAGGTCTCTTACTTCCCTGGCCTCAGTCTTGTCCTCTATGAATGGGGGAGGGTGGAGGATAGATTAAAAAAGCCATCCACCAGGACAGGCTTCAAAGAGTCCTTGAAGCTCCTGGAACTATATGCAAAACACAAATGTGTTTCTGGGCATTTTTCAGGGACTAAAAGTCCACTGCTGCCTCTAACTCTCAGAGGTCCCTGAACTAGAGGGGAAGAAGCACTAAAGGAGCACCCCCTCACTCCCCACTACCCACCACCACCAGGGATCACTGTGCTTTTGTAATCAAAGAGCTTAGAGTGGCCAGACCTGATCCCCCAGGATTGCGGAGGTAGATGATGGATGCTCGGGTTGAAATACCCTCTAAAGTCACTGTGTAAAAGCACTTGACCCAATGGCTTCCCAGCGATGGTTCCCCAGTAGGGTAGCTTTAAGTGTCCCCGCCTCATCTTCAATGGCTCTGGACAGCTGGGTCCACTGTTCAGGTTGTCCTCAAGGTAAAGCCCCAGGACACTGTATTAAGTCTGGGCTAACCCTGAAGACCTTTCTGACCACTGGGCAGCTTAGCGGTTCCCTCGAGACACCGAACTAGCCCAGCTCCCTCTGGCTCCCGCACTGCCCACGAGCCTGTGTGCTTCTGCTCTCACTCCAGCCAGCCTATCTGCAGAGCCATGGACAGCAAGTCTCATTTGAAATTGAATAAGTTCATAATAATGAGTTTGACAACTGGGAGTGCTTGAGAAAAAAATCTTCCAGAGTACTTGGAGATATCCTGAGGGAAAATAGAAACAACTTTATTTAAGAATTGGAGCATCTGGGAAAGCATGGGGAGATGGATTCCCAGGCACCGCCCGAGAATCCGAGGCCCCTCGCTGATTAAGCCCTGCCTGCAGCCCAGGGCAGACAGGTTCGTTCCTCTTTTGTTTTCCCCAGCATCCCCCCTGCTCTCATCGAGAGTTCTTTTTTTTTTTTTTAAGATTTTATTTATTTATTTGACAGAGAGAGAGATCACAAGTAGACAGAGAGGCAGGCAGAGAGAGAGGGGGAAGCAGGCGCCCCACTTAGCAGAGAGCCCGATGTGGGGCTCCATCCCAGGACCCTGAGATCATGACCTGAGCTGAAGGCAGAGGCTTTAACCCACTGAGGCATCCAGGAGCCCCTCATCGAGAGTTCTTTACCTGAGATTCAAGGGTCTGTAGATCGAATTCCAGAGGGTCTGTGAACTTGGATGGGAAATAATTGGATCTTTTCAGACTTCTTACTGAAATGTATCATGTTATTCCTTTGTGAAGTTAGGCACCAAACCACAATCGTAGCAGCAGCTTCTGTGACTTTGTCCACCAGTAAAAACCATGGGTATTTTCCTATCCCACTGAGGTAGTTACAGATGTCTCAAAAGGACTGTTTTCCCCTCACCAGTATTTCAAAATTCTGGTACTCAACTAGATTTTGTATTTAATGCATTAACAAAGAAGTGTGGGTATTTTTAGATTGAAAATTCACCTTTTAAGTATTTTTGATAACTGTGTTTCTACATAAGTGGTTTTCTTTGCCATCCTTAGTTTCCACTTTAAAACATTATTCTGAGAAGGGCGCCACCAGAACTGACAAGGACTCCCAGAGCCCAAAGGTTACAGACCCTGAGCCACATCCACAATTCACTTTTCGATCCTGTGCTGCTTCTGGATTCACATCACACGTGGAACTCTGAGCTTATGTGAGTGTCGGGGCAGGAGAGACAGAGTCCAGGAGAAGAGAAGATGGAGGAGTCTGTGTGTGCTTAGGGTTGAAATCAAACACATACCCTATAAGGAAAGCTTCCTGACTTGGGAAACGCCAGAATGGTTTTGCCTGGGACACTGTTTTACCTCCTCATTATGTAAGAAAGTAACTCGTGAGTACTGAAAAGAACTTGCATCTGTGTGGGCCCAGCAGACTTAAACCAGAGCTCCTCAGACACCTTAGGTCAATTTATTTTCTGAGGTCCCTACTCCCCACTGTTCCTTAGAGTCTCCCATGACTTTGCCCTGAATGCCTGGATCAGAGCTTGGAGGGCGCAGACTCTGAGCTAAGCAGGGCTGGCCCAAGACCTTTACTTGGGGGAAGGGGCAGTAGACCCTAGTGGTTAGGATTTTGGACTCTAAAACCAGCGGGAACTAGTTTCCAATTCTAGGTTGATGTCCCGGCGCTATCACTAACCCTGTGGCCTCAACACATTGTTTCATCTCTTCGTGCCTCTGCTTTCTCATCCATAAAATGGGGTGCCGTGCTGTTTACTTGTCATAAACACTAAACACTGTCACCAGCCAACCACTCCTGCAACATTTACACAATTCTGGGAAAAGAGGATGGATGGGGAGCAGTGGAGACTGAAGCGGGGAGTCTCATGGCAGCATTTAATCTGGGGAGTCCTGAATTTTCCTTTACCTGTCATTCACATCACGACAGCTCGTGGGTGACTAAGAGACCCACAATGTGGCCGCAGCTCTCAGGGTGGGGTGGGGGTGGGGGGTGGGTAGGAATGTGCCTTTTTTCCTTGGCTCCTAATGGTATCTTCAGGTCCAGTTGAGTGAGGGGTCAGCTGCAGCTCCCAAATAAATGCATGCTGTTATAAATAGAAGGCCGAGATTCCCAGACAGAGGGGGGGCAGTCTGTGAAACGGCAGCAGAAGTTGGGAATTGTCACTGCTCTGTCTGTAATGATAATGTTAACAGCAATAATCATCATCCTAAGAAAGGCTCTTGTAGCGGAGCCAGGGCGGGCCAAAGAGCCTTTTTCCCATGCCTTCCTGGGGAGAGCTAGACACTCAGACCACGTCAAAACAGAAGGAACCAAAAATACAGCGACATACCCTTTGCCCCACTGGCCGTCACAGAGAAACCGGGATGAGAGGGCCTGCTGCAGAATGGCCCAGTCCTGAATTTATCTGATGGTTTTAACTTCCTCCTTTAATCACTTCAGAAGAGCTGTTAACAGGCAGGAAATCTAATTGATTAGCATTTTGCCTCCTGGCTTCCCTTTCTGCCCCAGGTGCTAATGAGCAGGGAAATCACAGATCCTTCCCCACGAGGGCCTTAAGAGATCATGCGCCTGCCACCCCCACCTCAGCTGAACCCCAGCAAACCACCGACTGGTGCAGACTGATTTTCTTGCCTCTTGTCATCACACACCACACAAGTGAGCCGCAGTACCCCAGGGGACCTGTCTTCCCCCCAGCCTGGGTGCCACCTGTCTGCCACCCATCGCTTGTCCCATGGGTGGGGCATCGCTGGTCCCTGTCTTCCAGTAGGAGTTCACATTCTTGGAGAGGCCACTGGATCTCAGCTCCCAACGCTGCAGAACTGAGTGTCTTTTCATCCCCTGTGCACACACTGTCCTTTTGGACCCCTCCCATCAGTATGTTGTGTTCACATCCCTCCTGGCTCTCCTTCTGCTTTCCCCGTGGGTCCCAGAACCGGCCACGGAACATGGGAAGTCACCTAGCACTTGCTGGCCCCTCCTTTCTGACAGAAGCAGGGTGCTCCTCCCCATAGGACCCAGCTCTTTGTCAGGCCCCCTCTCCCTGTCTCCTGGATGTGCGTGCTCTCTTTATTTCCCTTTCCCTGTAGACACTCCTGCACTTTTTCTTCTCTGAGTAACGAAAGTGACAGGCAACAGAAGCTAAGAAAAAGGCAGCTGCGTGGCCAGTCGGAACCTGGGGTTTCATCCTCCTCTCAGAGGGGTCCAGCACCCAGGAGGGGCACTGCAGGACACAGACCCCCTCTGGAGCAGCAGGACTCAGAGGCCTGCGGAGCAATTACTTTGCAGTCTGAACAAAGTCCATTCCTCATCGTTAGCAAGTGCTTTTCACTTTTTGGTCCGCTGGAACTTAGGGGTTATGCAAAAGGCTCTCTGTGGCCCATTCGGCTTTCGTAGTCCCTGTTGATGCCATCTGGAAGGGGGTCAGGGAATGGTCAGCTTCTGACATGGGAGCCACGTGACTGGGAAAAGAGAGGTCAGTGGACAAAAAGAGACAAGACAGTGCTCATTCGGAGGGGCTAAAAATCACTTCCAAGGGCCTGAAGATTTACAAAGATGCAGCCTGGATTCCCAGAGCAAATGAGTCTTTCTACCCCTAACAGGTTGTAATTTGAGTCATAGAGGAAGTTAAGAAAGTGAAAACATGAGCAAATGCCAGTGTGATAAAATCATAGTCTCCAGGCTGGAAAAGACCGTGGAGGGATCTGCTTGAACTCCTTCACTTTAGAGATGGGAAAGCTGGCCTGCCCCGATTCACATGGCTGCTCACTGCAGGACAGGGCCGGAACCATTGGCCGAGCTGTCTGTCCTGCTCAGGCCTCCCTCTCTCTCAGCAGATGAGCCTCACTGCCCATTGCAGTTATCAAACCAAGAGAGAGGCTCTCAGAAAATCACTTCCCCTGCTTTCTCAGGATCCGCCACCAAATACATTTATTCCTTCAGCCACCCTTCCCTCGTCCCCATGACACCCCTGCCCCCGAGGGCCTGTGGGACCCACGGCTGCCTTCATGGCCTCCCTCACGCCGTCCCTCCCTCTCTACCCTCTCTCTGTAGCTTCATTAAATCCCCGTCCGCTTTTGCTTGCAGAATTGCACCCACCTCTGTACCAGTTTCTCTTCTCCCCTGCAGTCTTAATCCATTGGCCACTCTGTAGCCAGAGTTCTCTTAAAGGCAGTCCTGATAAAATCATTTCTCTGTTTAAAGTCTTGAAATCCTTCAATGGCCCCAGTTTCCCCTTCAGAAAACTATCAGATCCTTGATGTGGCTCACAGACCAGTGGTTCGTATCCTTGAATGCACATTAGAATCACCTGGAGATCTTTTAAAACTCACCAATGCTTGGGCCTCACCCCTCCTGATTCCACAAAGTTCTTTTGGGTTGGGGCCAGCCGTGTGCGGCAGCTGGAGCTGCTCCGACTGGCTCAGGATGAGCCAATCGGTATTTTATTATTTATTTATTTATTATTTATTATATCAGGAATTTTGCAAGTAGGTTGTTAAACACAGCCATTATTAAAAATTAAATTGTATAAACCTACGGCTAAATTACATTAAAAACAAAGGTCATAAAATACTCAAAATCCATCACTTCCTAATGATTTGACTGCATTTTCTTACTGACTATGCTCTTGAGGTTATTTACATCGATTGTGCTTGTACAATGGAAATAGATCATGCTATGCTACTGGGCGCATCTTCCCAGCTTGAAATCAGGAGGAATATTCATACCATGAAAGGAGCAAATGCAGCATATCAGCCCCCCACCTGATTCAGCCGTTAAATATTTATATCACTGAGTGAGGCTCATGTGTGGACATAACTTTTTTAAAGCTCCCCCAGTTGAGTCTACTCAGAGTTGAGCTTCCTTTGGTCCAGCCACACAGAACCAACTGCAAGGGCTCCAAGCAGGTCATGTTATTTCTTGTTTCTGTGTTTTTATTCTCCTTGACACACTGTTCTTGTGCCTGGGACCCCTGTGGCTTTCCCCTTGGCCTGGCCAGTGCCTGTTGCTCTTTCAGAATTCAGCTCAGTATCTTATCCTCTAGGACAAGTCCCCCTCCCCCAAGTTTGCCACTCTGCCTTTGGCACCTGTTCATACAGAACATGACAGCATTTTCTGATTCTATTTCTCTTTCCACCTTCTCTATTAGACAGTGAGCACCTTGAGGTCAAAGTCACAGCCAGCTCACCTACATCCTAGCATAGTAGATGCTCAGCACATGCCACATGGATAAATGAGGAAATGGACCCAGGTCTCCTGCCCCCCCCCCCCCCCCCCCCCCCCCCCCCCCCCCCCCCCCCCCCCCCCCCCCGCACAGTGCTCTTCCCACCCCTACTATACCACCTGACCCAGCCGTTCTGAGCTCCTAAAGAGTCGATTGCTTCTGAACCTGAAATGGATTGTGCTCTGTGCCTGCTGCTGTTGAACCCAATAGGAAGATAGCTTTCCCTGTCTCTTATTGGGTTAAGTTGAGTTGCTTCTGGTTTGGGATGCGGTGGTGCACAAGGCAGGCGAGAGGACAGCCCTCAGAGACCCTTCAGTCACAGGAGACGGGGGGTCAGAGGACGAAAGAAGCACTTACTGTTAAATATGCTGTGGAATGGAGAGTGCTGGCTTTCGGGTTACCTCCTGGGCTGTGAGGCATGTGGCTCCCCATAGCCCAGTGTTGAGGAAGGAGGCGGATTGGAAGGTGTTCCATGAAACTGGAACATGTCCTATGTGTGGGCTCCAGGGCCAGAGACAGCTCAGTGGGTTCAAGGAACTGAAAGAAGTTGGATCATAGAATTGTAAGAAAATGAGTAGTGACAGTTGAGGCCGGAAAATCAGCCAGAGACCAGCACAGGGTCTTGGAAGCCATCTTCAGAAGTCTGGATCTTATCCTGGAAATGGTAGGGGTCCACCAAAAGCCTAAAGCAAAGGAAGTCTACTGTCCGATCTGTATTTAAGAGAACTTACAGTCGTGGTCCGGAAGAGACGGAAATGGGACAGGAGACCATGACTTTAATAGGAAAGAAGCTATTGCGATGGATAGAAGGAAATGCATTACGAAGCAGAATCATAGAACATGATGGCCTCACTTACTGGTGAAGGGGAGGGGGTATGAAGATCTGGTTGGAAGGGTAGCAAGGCAGATCAGTTCATGGGCTCATCTTTGGGTTTGTGGACTTGCCAGTGTCCATGATGTATGCAAGTGCAGCTGTCTGGGAGTTAGATTTTCAGATCTGGAACTTACAGGAGAGAAATATAGCCTATAGATGGTACTGAAACCCAGAAACAAAGGCCATCCATTGCCAAGAAGAATGAAGAGAGTAAGAGGAGCTTGAGGCATCTCAGAACATCAACATATGATAAATGGCCAGAGTAAGAAGAGCTGGTGAGCCCCAGGGGCCAGTTAAGTGGTGAACAGGGTCCCATGTTCTTGCTGATAGGAGAGGTCAAATAAGTATGGACTGGCATGTGACCCTTGGATTCAGAGCATGTTGATCACTTGTGAGATCAGCAAGAGTATGGGTGTAGTGTCGAGCAGAGGCCTGGACGTACCATGCCAAGGAGGGCCATGGCATGGTATGGTGCAGATGATGGTATGGGTGTAGTGTCAAGCAGAGGCCTGGACGTACCATGCCAAGGAGGGCCATGGCATGATGAGATGATGCAGACAAGTGTGTAAACTCCTTCAGGACATTGGGCCGCAAAAGGCAGGGGTTGGAGAGGGCAGTCTATGGAGGGGAATCTGTGGGATCAAGTACTGTTTTTGGTGTTACAGTTTGTTTTCAAGCTGGAGAGGCAAGCTGGTTAAATTTAGAGTAAAAAGGAAGATTATGAGCTTGTCCCCTGAATGAAGCAGAGTGACCTTTTAACACGATCGATGCCATATGTCATTGTGGAACCACTGTGTCTAACCTGATAGACATTTAGAATTGTCAGAGACACTTCCTTGCTTAGCCTCATTTCATTGACGATTGCCTCTGCCGATTCAGCTTTGCCTCCTGATTGCCCATACTTTGGGCCTTCATTTTTCTCTTCCTTGACAGATTTTTAAAATAAGCCACCCTGTCTCCAGCATTTTGGGGGTATCATTAATCCCATGTGTTTGCATTCTGTTCTTTTTCCTGCTCTGCTCCAGCCCATCCGTTCCCATCTCTAACCCCTCTGACCCTGAGTCCCTTATATTCCTTCCTCCTTTCTTTTCTGGGCAAGTTCCAACTGGTGAGGATATACTCAGTAGTTCTTGCCTCTCCTACCTTTAATTTATCAGCGTTTACAGAAAGCAGCCTAGGGCTGTCTCCCATTCCCAGGCTGAGGAAACTAGGCTGAATTTTTATTACAGCTTCTCTCAAGAATCCTTCTAGAAATCACAGACTTAGAACCTTATTACAGAAGTAGAAGTTCAGAGGTCATCTTATTGATCCCCTCACCCCTTGCAGTTTGATTTCTAAACTCTTTATAAATAGATCTTCTTCTTGAAGATTTCTACGTAAAAGATCACAACCCAAGCCTATGATTAGGATGAACATACACAGCATTTGAACAGGGACACTTGCAAGAATGAAATGGGGCCCCTAACCAAATAGGACATCAAGACAACACAGGTAAATTGGGACTGGGCTGGGCTAGGCAGGACACACAGTCATCCTACATATAATGAGTATGAAGGACAAAATCTGAGAAAAACTTTTTTGGTGAAGGTTTAACATGAGGAGATAGTCATAGAGCATTTCCTATATAGGATAAGCCTTGTTCTAGCTACTCCAACCAAAAACGAATGAGGCATAATCCTCTCCCTTAAAAATTATTGGGGAAGAGAGACACAAATACAGTTTGCGATCATTCAGTTCGGTAAGTTTTTATTCCAGTTTTGATAAGGAATACTTTTAGGAGCAAAGTGCTTTGGGAACACAGAAAAAGAAGTGATCAGGCTGTAAGGATTCAAGAATCAGAGGAGGTGACCTGAGAGCTAGGCTTCGAAGAATGACAGGATTACTCTGGAAGTAGAATCGTAGAGAAAGAGGGAAACATGAAGACAGGAAGAGAGTGTGTGACCAGAGGACAGTGTTTATGGAATGAGAGAGGTAGGAAATAAAGCTGGGAAGTGGAGTGGGGCACTGCTAAGAAGCTTTAACCTTTTGAAGGCATCATTACTTCTGTGTGTTTGTGATCTCTCACATGTGTGCTGGGCTGTGGCATGCTGGAGTTTAGGAGACACTTCTGGGGAAGGTATGGAAAAGGGCAGAGGAGGGAGTGATTGGAAATAGAGAGACCAGCTCAAAGACTCTCTGAGCAGCAATGGAAAGCGAGTGGCCCTAAACTAAGGCAGTGTCAAGGAGGACAAAGAGGAGGAGAATTTGGCCGTGGAAATGATGGGACTTAGTGTTGAAGATGAGAAACACCAAGTTGGCAAGATCTGAAGAGTCTACTTTGGAAAACCAAGAAGATGGGCTTCTCTTCACTGAGACATGGAGTAATAAAGGGTTTGGGTCTGACCTGACTGAAGGCAGTTCAGGCCACTTATTTAGGTGTTCATGGTACATCCACATAGAGACCCCCATTATATCTCAGGGTCTGGGGCTGGGGGGACACATTCTTGCTGGAAATATTGATTCTTCAGTGGATTGAAGATGTGGTGGTAGACGAGATTAGTCAGGGAGCAAGTATGGAATTGAGGGGACTTGGAATCCCAGGCTTGACCTTTGGGAAGCATCTAACCCCAAAGAAAGGGGAACCGTGAAGGCTCTTCAGAAGGAACAGTGAGCAAGGTCAGAGAGAGCCAAGAGGAGGACGGTCCAGGAAGCCAGGAGAGAAGGATGCTCAGTGATGCCAGTGGTGACCAAGGAGAGGCCACTGGGTCTCAGACCCAGGTGATCACTTGGGGATCTTTAAAAGAGCAATTTTAGGGGTGCCTGGGTGGCTCAGCTGTTGGGTGTCTGCCTTCGGCTCGGGTCGTGATCCCAG
Organism: Procyon lotor; assembly: GCA_028646535.1. NCBI lineage: Eukaryota > Metazoa > Chordata > Mammalia > Carnivora > Procyonidae > Procyon > Procyon lotor. The sequence goes on along the minus strand of CM053611.1, from coordinate 21,071,707 downwards.
GGTCCTGGTATCCCTGCTCACCAGGAAGCCTGCTTCTCCCTCTCCCACTCCCCTGCTTGTGTTCCCCCTCTGGCTGTGTCTCTCTCTGTCAAATAAATAAATAAAATCTTTAAAAAAATTAAAAAAAAAAAGAGCAGTTTTAATAAAGTAACTAAGCAAGAGTCATGGCTGATGTTGGGGGTAGGGGAAGATGGAGAAGCGGAAAGAGCAAACATTTGGAGTGGAAGTGAAAGAGAAAGTTTAAAGTTTGAGGGTGAGCTGGGGTGTGACAAAAAGCATTTTTTTTCAGGTTGATGGAGTCTTTAGAGAGTTCCTTTTTACAATGAATTCTTAAAGAACACCCACCCTGGGCTCTTGAGTATAATGAAGACTAAACTCTGCCCCTTTGAACTGGTGCTACCCAATACATTAGCCACGAGGTACATGTGGCTTTTGAAGTTTAAATAAACTGAAAACAAATAAAATAAAAAATTCAGTTCCTCCATCTCACAGGCCACGTATCAAGTGCTGAATCACCACATGGCTCCTGTCGAGCACACGGCACAGCCCTGATGCAGAGCCCTTCCAGTGCCACAGACACAGACGTCCTGTTAGACTGCCTTACTCCAGACGTCACCACATTCCACCATCTCCCCAGTCCTGCCTTGTCTACTTAAGTGTGCTATCAGTTTTCTCTCACTTCCAAACCCAATTCTTTTTTTTAAAAATTATTTATTTATTTATTTATTTGACACACATACACACACAGAGATGACAAGTAGGCAGAGAGGCAGGCAGAGAGAGGGGGAAGCAGGCTCCCTGCTGAGCAGAGAACCCGATGTGGGGCTCCATCCCAGGACCCTGAGATCATGACCTGAGCTGAAGGCAGAGGCTTTAACCCACTGAGCCACCCAGGTGCCCCTCCAAACCCAATTCTAAGGGGAAAAAAGCCAAATGATAGTTTTATCCTATGTGCTGAAAAATTCTTATAATTTTCAAGTCAACGTGTTCCCCAGACATTGACCTACAATAAATTGTTCTAGATGTTAAGCAAGGCAGGGGGAGGGGTAGATAAATAGATTATTTCTTTTTCTTTTTTTTTAAGATTCCATTTA
>CM053611.1:20981812-21070513 GCA_028646535.1 Procyon lotor | reverse complement strand
GACTGAGCCACCCAGGTGCCCCGGATTATTTCTAATAAACCATCTCTTCACAGACTTTTCATAGTTACCATCAAACTATTTCCATCTGACGATTGCCTTCTGTGCATCCACAGTAACTTAATTTTTCTAATTTTTTAAAAAGGATTGCTCATTAGAAAAATTTGGCAACAGAGCCCCTTCCTTCTCTCCGGGAAGCTAACGGGACCCCCACTAGCTTTCCACCTGTCTGGGCATCTTGGATTAGACCTTGTCAGCTGGTGGAAAGAGAAAGCATCTGATTTGCTGGCTCCTTTGGTATATCCATCAGTTGGTAGTGGACTTCTGAGAAGCCATCATCTGGGCACAGGCCTAGAGCGTACTTCTCCTTTATCCTTCTGAGGGAATTGGTCTTTGGGGGACTCGATGATGCTTGTGCTTAAAGAGTTCTTTTCATTGTTGTTTGTACAGAGCACTTGACCCCAAGCTGGGGAAGTGTCACAGATGCTCCCATGGGAGGCAGAGGGCTATACCTGAGGGGTTGCACATTAGCTGAGTGTTCTCAGGGATGGTCCCACCCCACACGGATATGTGGATGGGCACATTCAGCAGACATGTGGCAACTAGAGAGCTTTGTTTTTCTGTCTCTCTGGCCTTCAGTTCTTACATTGAATAAAACCCTGCAGTATTGACAGATCCTCGACTAGTGTTAAGGCCCTAGTGAAGTACCACCTTGCACTCCAAGCCCCAGACCCTCAGTCAAAGTTCACCCTGGTTGCTGCTCCTGGAGTCAACAGCCTTGTACTTGAAGCTAATTCTGCAACTTCATCTTCCCCAGAAATCTGGGCTCACTGGGAGAGGCAGCCCCCCACGCCCGATGAGTGCATCTCAATAGAGACTGCCTAATACACAACAGAACACACAGCCTGGGCTGAGGAGGCCTCTTTAGATGATCAGTAGCTGAGTAGAACAGGGGCAAGCAGTATGTAAGGAGCTTCTCACTGTAGACCCGGACCGTGGACTCATTCCCAGCTGGCCTGGACCCCCAAGGATGGCAGGTTTCCGACTGCTGGAATCCTTCTCATTTCCTGGCTTTGTCATCAGTTAGCTGGGTAACCATGGGCAAATAGTAATCGGGATGAGCTTTGGAGCCTGACAGCCCCGATCTCACCTCCAATCCCTTGCTAGTTATAGGTTTAGGGCAAAGTACTGAACTTCTCTAAGGCTCTGTTTCTAGTCTATAAAAGATTATAGGGATACTCACTTTGTTTGCAAAGTTGTTATGGAAATTAAACAATGTATGCCAAATGCTTAAAATAGATGCTTGGTAGATATTAGTTTCCCTTCTTCTCTCAGGTTTATATCCTTGTTGAAGCTAAAATGCCTTCCTCCCAATGACCCTTCAGGGTAGGGTCTACTTCTCTGAATTAGACTAAAAAAGGAGGCAGGGCAAAAGTCTACACAATTTGCTCAAGGTCCCAGGATAAGCCAAGGGTGGTGCAGTCCTGCACAGTTCAGTGTTCTCCTCTTCCTGCTCTTTGATGTGGCTTCTCTCTGGTGTGAATACAGGAACCCTTCCTTATTCCATGGGGTAAGCATGGACACACATGCGATAAACACAGGCTTCAGAACCTCGGAGCTTAAAAAAATAAATGTTAATTAATAAAATAAAAATCTCTCCATTCCTTGATGCTTGACCTTCAAAGGAAGAGGTAGAATAAATCCGAGCCTCCTCCCTCAAGTACACCTTTAAATATTAAACCATTGATTTAATTATATATTAAAAAAAAAAGTAGATTCCCTAGTGCCTGGAGAAAATAGCCATCTGTTCTTCCTGGTGGAGATGAGGTCACATCACTTCCCGTCTATGTAAATACGAAGTGCTTTCAATACTGGGAAACCCTGGGTGGGATTTCAGAAGCCCTCTCTGGTTGGCCCACCCAAAAGAGTCTTCAGAAAAGCAGTGGGGAAAGGAGTGGGCAGAGCAGGAAGGGCTGTAGGAGGGAGAATGGCAGCCCATCCCCAGAGAAAATGCAGCAGGTAGTGCCAAGCCAAGCTGTCTCAGGTTAGAAGTCTTAATGGGTTGTTTTCCCATCTATAATCAGGCTGGATATGCTGTAAGTGGCATCCACAAAGCCAGTCTGGGGCAAGACTCCAGTTAGGGTCCAAATTCTGCACAGTCAACTTGTTTAACTCTCTGTGTTTGTATTTTGTATTTGATTTCCTTTTTTCCTAGTGAAATTTTTATATGAAAATTCCCAGCTTTATTTTAGCCTAATAAATGTTTTTTTCATGACTCTTAAGATAGGGAGAATCAGTGCGCCCCTAGTGGCCAGAACCAGTAGTTACAGGGAAAGGGAGCCAGGCGTCCCTCGGAGCCTGGGGGAGAAGGGCTTCTGAGGGAACTGCCCAGGAGATAGTATTTTTTCCAGGCTAGAGCTCTTTCTTTCTTCCTGTCTGAGATCTCCCACATATATACCTTATGAGGCAGGCCCTCTCTGTGCATCCCTGAGCCCTGTGATTTTAGAAAAGTTGGGCAGTGAACAGAGACCTGACTCCCAACTTTCTCTTTTGCATCTCTATCACCCCAGATCTGAGCCACATAAGCAGTTACTCATAGCCTTCTATTGAGAGTTTAGAATGTGCTAGGCACTGACGTGCATTATCTTATTTAATCCTTACAAGCCACGATCAGGCACTAGGGTCCCCAATTTTCAAAATGGAGAAACTGAAGCCAGAGAGATTAATTTGTCATGATCACATAGTGAGTCTGTTCACTGGAGCCTGAGTACACAGTCCCATGGTCTACTCTCCTGAACTTGAATGTCAGCTGGGGATGGCCCTGACTAGTGGATGGGGTTCAGCTGACATGGGAGGTATGTGTGAATCGTATATTTTCTATAGTCTGGGCCATTGAGTCCTGGTTGGATAAATAGAGCTTCTAGAAAATAGAACACTCTTTAGAGAGCTGAGGTATTCCCTGAGGTTGTGCCTGTGCCAAGTTGTGTGTGTTTCAGTGACATGTGTCTGCACTCCAAGCCTTCTAAGATAGGGACAACTGAGAGAGGTGAAAAGAGGGGTCATTTTGGGAAATGTGCAGATCTTTGCAGCTTGATTATTCCCAAGTGTATCACTAGCAGAGCTGTTTCTGCTCTCTTCCAGGTCTGAGTACACAAAGGTCTATCCAAGTAGAGGTTTGAGATTTTTTTTCTCTTTCTGTGGTTGGGGGACAGAAAGGCAGTCCAGCCAAACCAGTGGCTTGGGGCAGGCCTGACAGGGTTTGGAACCTGGGGAATGTGCTGAGCTTTGATTCAGCTGAGCAGTGCTGGCTGCCCAGGCCTTGCGGTCCTCCAAGACATCAATAGAGGAGCCCAAAACATAGGGCCCCTATGAACAGGGTGAGTTGTCGCCAAGACTTGCCCTGTCACCACCTATTAAATCTTCTGGGGACCCAGCAGCCCCCAGCCTGTGACCACACAGCAGCCTACTCCTGGCCGAGAGCTCTGGCATGAAGCTAGGCCTCTCCGACTATTTAATGTTTCATTAGCGGTTTTCCAAAGGCACGGGTCCAAGCTTGGCCAGGCCGCACCATTCGGAAGTACATGAACACTTAATAAAACCAAACTGTTGAAGGATCCCCAACCCAGGACTCTGGTCACTTGGCCAGAGAGGGATACTGCATCGTCTTAGCTCTTTTCTCATCTGGATACTTCTGTGCCATTCATCTGTCTCTCTCGAGTTATCCAGCCTGTTTGTAGTTCTTAACTATTGGGACTTCCCTAACCCATTTTCATATCTGATGAAAGTTTTGGACTCTCTCCCCAGGAAAATGCGCCTGCGCACTAACACACAACGTTTTGCTTAGAATTCCAAGACGTTCACGAGCCACCCTCTAAAGATGGACCCCCACTGAGAACTCCTGTGCTAAACAACAGTTGCTTCCAGATTTAGACACGGGGGACTGTGGCATGTTACCTCATCAAGAAGAAGAACAAACAGGTTTTTTATTTTTGAAATGTCAGAAGTCCTTGAGTTTCACAATGAGGCCTAAGCCATTAGTCACTTTGGACTTGCCAGGAAAGAGTGGGAGCTCAGTGGAGTGACAGGCCTTTCCAGGCACGGCACAGAGTCACTCAGGGGCAACTATTTGGAGCTCCCAGGAACTTTAGGAGTCTTGGGGCAAATCAGGTATGGGGCAGTATGGGGCAGCTGGTGCTAATGGCAGGGCGTGGAGGAAAGCCCGTAAGGCAGCACATCTGTATTCTGATGCAGATCACTCTTGACTCTGTGGCCCTGGGCAAGTCCAGAATCTATAGGCCTGTAAAAAAAAAAAAAAAGCTTGTGGTTGCAGAGGAATCAAGGCATCCAAAGTATCTGGCACAAAGTAGGAGCTCAATAAACCAGACAGAGCTGATGGTAGAGATGGTGGGAAGAGTAAACAACCTCCATTCCAGATGAGTGGTGTTAGTGTCTACAGAGGGCTTCCGGCTGGTTTCTCAATTCACGAGCCTTCTGAGAAATTCTGTGTACTTTTCTCCCTCCCTCTAGCAACCCCCCCCACCAGCTTTTGATTTGGGGGCAGCTGAGAACAGTGAGGAGGGTATTCTGGCAGCTGGCTCAGGCAGACAGCATGATTTGTCCCCTACATGAGTGGCAGCACGTGCTCTTGGGAGCAGCAAGGAACACCCCAAGGACTGGTCCGAGAGGCCTCCTGCCCCAGTCCCAGGGCCTGCAATTCCCAAATCTCCATCTCCAGCCTGGGGACAGGTTGGGATAAACACAGGCCACTCTGGCAAGGCAATTAGGAAAAGGCTGTTTGGTTTCTTCCAAAGGGTAGAGGAGGGCTTCTCATTTTCTGACTTCTGCACTCTTTAAAAGTCCTTCTTTGCATTGCCCCTGGGCAAACTCCAGTAGCCAGGATGCTCCACACATCTGCCACTGCCCAGGAGAATCCCTGACACCTTGAGTCCCCAGGCCAAGAAAATTGTGTCGAGCTTTAACTTTGTGAAGTTGGTATTATAAAAGGAATAGGTTCTTCTTCATCTCTACATATAAAGTTATCGCACTGAATTACTGTTTGGAAGTGCTCCCTGTTTGGATAGGCACCTCTCAGTGAATAAATATGTCCCTCCCCTTTGAGCGTCCTGAGATTCTTGGACTGTGAGCAGTCAGCCTGGGAGGACGGGGGTGGCTGGGGCTATGGAGCGTGAGAGTGAGTACCTGACTGTTTGGTTGTGGGGAGCACAGCCTTTTATTTCCGGGCCGCCCCTGTCGCCTGTCCCCCAGCGGAGCCACAGCCGAGCTGAGCTGTGATTGTAAGAAGGACACTGCCTCTTTTGCTAATCTCCTCCTGACCATCAGATGCTCACAAACATTTTGGCAGCCTGTCGGACTGCTGTCGATGTTTTCTTAACAAACAGTTCGTCTTGGCCTCTGTGGAAAGGAAGGACAGTGAGCAGAGCTCCGTGGGGGCAGAACTCCAGTCTGTGAGTCAGGAGACCGGCCACTCGGGAGGTAGAGGGCTTCTGGGAGCCACAGCTCCTTACCTGCACGTTGTTCAGCCTGGATCCTCGGTACATTGGGTCCCTTCCTGCCTCCTGCAGCACAGTCATCAGCAGTTGAGATTCTGTCTAGGGAAGCACTTTGAAATGTGCATTCCAGAATTCCAGGTGTGCTCATAGCTGTGGCAAGAAATGGAGATGGTGCCAGGTCTGGAGAAGAGGGTGAGAGGCGTCTAAAGATGCAGTTCCTGGATCACATGTCCCAGCAGAGGCCCCACAGGTCAGGAGATAGCAGGGAAGCAAGGAGGCTGGGGCACAGTCTTACTTGGAGCCTTGACAATGGGAGGATTCTGAAAACACTAATGGGGCAGCCAGAAGAGCAGTCCTAGAGGCCGGTGAAAGAGGGGCCTTCCTGAAGGAGGCCGGACTGGTCCGCGCCATTGTGTGCCCAGCCGTCCTCTGTCCAAAGGGTCATGTTTCTAAAACACGATGGCTTCTGTCACCTAGGAGCAGGTCTGTGCTCCTCAGGGTGCTGGTCCTGCTCCCCTGGCTCTCCCCGCCTCTGCCCACAGTGCCTTGCCATCATTCAAAACCACCACCACTTCCCAAACTTCCCCAAGTTCTCGGCACATGCTGTCTGCCCTGCCCAGAGCACCCTTCATGATTGCCCTTGAAGGAGTGACTCGACTGTCACCTCTTGAGTGAAGCCTTCCCTGACCCTCTCCGATCCCTACTTGGGTAGCTCTCCACCCGTGAACTCACCGATCAGTGCTGCCCTCCTGGGTCCCTGCTCCCCAGAATGGAGAGTCCTCTAGCAGGGTCCGCAGCCGGCCCCCCGTTATTGAGCAGCAGAGCACCTGACTCACAGAAAGTGCTGGAGAGACACCGCTGGCCAGCCGACTCTGGCTGAGAAGCCCTCCCCCGGTGATCTCACGCTCCGGGGCTGACTTCTGTGTCTCCCTTCTGTCCCCAAGCCTTTACTCCTCTGAGGCCAAATGGCCCTTTCTTCCATGACTCCATGGGAGCCTTCAGCATCTGAGAGAGAAGGGAGGCTAGTCCCTGCAGCCTGACCCCAGAGCACTGCCCTTAGCAGCCTGGCTTGCCGAGCTGGGCCCCACAAGCCACATCTTGGAGGCAGTATGTAGTGTGCAGGGAGGCATTCATGAAGGATCCACAGAGCTGGAAGGAGTCTCAGGGCTCCCACCTCCAGTGGAAGGCGAGAGAGCCCTACCCCCTGCTGTGGGGACACTTCTCTCTCTCTCTTTTTTTTTAAGATTTTATTTATTTATTTGACAGAGAGAGATCACAAGTAGGCAGGCAGGCAGAGAGAGAGGAGGAAGCAGGCTCCCTGCTGAGCAGAGAGCTCAACGCGGGGCTCGATCTCAGGACCCTGAGATCATGACCTGAGCCAAAGGCAGAGGCTTTAACCCACTGAGCCACCCAGGCACCCGTGAGGACACTTCTTGTCCTGGCCTCCTGCTCATCTGTAGTCTCCCCCACCACCAAGGCTGACTCTCCTCGCTCCCGACGAACAGTTAACTGGCATTCATTTCCAGCGGCCGGCTGCCTCTCCCATTTGCCCCTACAGACATTCTCAGGCAGAGTGAGAGGAGGGCTAGCTGGAACCAGCTCCCCAGGAGACCTCTGCTGCCCCCCGCCAACTGCACACAGGGGACATAGCCGCGACACCAGGGACAGGCTGTTCACACCTCAGCACAGCTTCTGTCCCCCAGCTTAAAGGATTAGGGCCGCACCTATCCAGGAGGGAGAACTTGTACGGCGGGTCTTAGCAGAGTTCGGAGCAGCGGGAAGATTCTGTTTTGTTTTACCGGAAGTCAAAGAGAAGAGTGATGTGGCCGCAGGATCTGTCACAGTACTGAACGTGAAAATAAGGGAAACAGATGAGGGACAGACCACTCGAGCGAAAATGGGGGAGACGGGAGAGTCAAGGTGTATTTAGCCAGTTTTGTCACACTGAGCAGGATTGTTATTAGTAATATTGAATACATTATCCCAGCACCCAGAGGGAGGTGAGTTATGTCACTGTTGAAGCTGATTAGATGGGGAATTAATCATGGAGTTGGCAGCGGGCCCTGACAGATACGCCTGGAACAGGGTGGTGGGTGTCAGGGCCTGAAGCCCACGTGGGCCAAAGGCACCTTTGGCCACAGAGGGACCGTGGCCTTGAAGACAGAAGTCCTGCTACTTCTCCAGCTAGGGCCAACCCTGCCATGGGCTCAGAGGCCACAGCCCCTTCACCTGGAGTCCACCGTGGGTATGGACACAGATCTGACAAGACACCAGCTCTTTGACCTTGAACAATTCACTTGACCTTTCCGACCTGCAGAGTTCTTTTTACTGAGGATGAAATGAAGGCTCCGAGGGGCTAAGCTTCTCCCAGGGTTATCTAGAGGACAAGGGAGATGGGTATGGAGTGCTTCGTGGACTGGAAGCAAGTAGGAGACTGTGTGAGTCCTTAGAGAGAACTGGGGGGATGTCTGCAGGGGTTTTATGAAGACCACTTGCCCTAGCCCCTCCGAGATCCTTCCTGACCCGGAGCCACAGTGGACACAATATTTTGTTGGGCAATTCATTCCTTTCTGTCTTCAGAGCTCCTAGAAACCCTTCCATGAAGCCCCAGGAGCAATCTATTGTGAACCAACATGTCAGAGTTGGCAACTCGGAAGTGGAGAGAAGTGTCCTTGAGGACACTTGGGGAGGTTTCTTCTGGGACCAGGCCATCAGAGGTCTTCTAGACTTCACTCTGAACTTCCCTGGCCCTTCTTGTCACCAGGGCACCTTGACTTAGCCAGGACAGGAGGGGACGGCATGGGGGGGACCAAGTAGGCAGACATCCTCTGGGCTCAGGGGGTGCCCAGTAGTTTCTTAGGCCCCCAGTGCATCAGCAACAACGCCAAGATGCCATTGCAGTACGTGAGGCCACAGTCCCCAGAAAGCAGAGCTTGTTGGACAGTCTGGCCCATGCCTTCTCCCCACACGGGTTTATTTGAGGTTTCATTAAAGAGCTGCTCATAGTGACCTCAGATCCTTAGTAACTTGGAATAAGCTTACTGTTAGGCATCAGCCTTGCTTTTCCTCTCTCTTGGCTTTTTGGAAGTGTTAATGCAAAAGTGTCTGCCTTTAAGCATTAGGGATTTGATCCCCTCCCTTGCAAGGGATTTAGATTTAGATAATGGGTCTTAACACAGCAGGGGCCTGTTTTCAAAATTTCGCTTCCTGGAGGTGAGAGGAGAGGGTGTACTATCAAGCATGAGTTAGGTGCCTGGGACTTCACATTACCTCAGTCGTTCCTCACTATAACACCGTAAGGTGGGTCATGTTACACCTATTTTACAGACGTGAGAACTGAGGCTCAGCAAAGTTAGGTAATTTGCCCATACGATGCTTTGCTGGTAGACTGGGATTCGAACTCAGCCTCACTTGATCTAGAAACCCTCCTTGCTCTTCTGTTGCTTTAGCCCTAAAGGTAAACCAGAATGAGGAACCTGGTGATGAGAAATAGTTCATGGAGGAGCAGGCTTCCGGAGGCTTCTACAGAGCAGGTGCCTGTCGGCTTCCAGGTTATCATCAGAGTTAAAAGCATGTGATTTGGAGTCAGAGAAACCTGAATTTGAGGGCCTGTTCCAGCACCCACCTGTGGCTTATAAGATCTTGGCCTTGCCACACCTCCCATCCTTGTCTGGCCCATGTTAGCCTCCATGGGGCTGCTCTGAATATTGAACAGAAATAACCCAAGTGGAGCATCTGGGTGGCTCAGTTGGTTAAGCATCTGCCCTTGGCTCAAGTCATGATCCCAGGGGCTTAGGATAGAGTCCCACATCTGGCTCTCTGCTCAGCGGGGAGCCTGCTTCTCCCTCTCCCTCTGCCTCTCCTCCAGCTTGTATTCTCTCTCTCTCTCTCTCTCTCTCTCTCTCTGTCTCTCTTGCTCACTCTCTGTCTCTCAAATGAATAAATAGAATCTTTAAAAAAAAAGAAAAGAAAAGAAAAGAAGAAAGAAAGAAAGAAAGAGAAAGAAAGAAAGAAAAAGAAAGTATGCAAGTAAGGTACTCAGTACTGTGTCTTCTCTGCCCCTCCAGATTAGTTCAGAGTCCCCATTACACACCCACAGCATCTTCTACTTGCCCTTGAAGGGCTCTACTTGCACTTGAAGGCACCTGGCCTGCCCCCTGCTGAGTCCCTAGCCCTTGACTCCATGCCTGACACCAAGTCAGAAGTCAGTAAACGTTTGATGGCTATGAACTATAGCTGTTACTGCTGTTTCCTTCTGCTCCCCAAACCCTACTTTTCGCTTTAGCATGATCCCTCCCTCCTGTGCTCCCCGCCATGCCCGGCACCTCCTTCCCTTCTTCTTCTCTGCATCTTCTCCCTGCTTTCCTGCTTCCCCACTGCCCTCCCTGCCTTTCACTCTCTTTATACCATTCCATCCTTAAGCCTCCCCACGACATTCTCAGAATCTCATGGGTGCTTCTGGTGACACCTCAAGGTTTGGTACAGGTCAGAATTATTCTCTTAGTACTGTACTTATGCTTTTGACTCTTCAGCTCTTTGGGGTCTGTTTGGCCTCCTTGTAGGGCTTGGGGGTGGGAACACGTGTACCCACCTCCACAGCAGGACTTGTGCCAAGGCTGAGTGTGCAGCGGACTTGCAGGGGCGCTGAGTTGATTGGACAGAAACCAGGGGTACTCCTTTGTCACTTTCAAGGCATGTCACATGGGTGTGCGGGATCACTTTTTGGCTTTCTTCCTGCTTATTGGAAGCTTTGTGGTTAGGGTTGGAAGAATTGGTTAGGTTATTTTTTGAAGAAAGGGTGAAAGTTGGCCTTTTTATCTGACATGCTTTATCATTAGCCAACCACACATCCCAAAATATTTCTTTGGTGCTTACCTATATGTGGTCCTCTAGTAGGCATTGAAACAAACAAGAATAACAGACCTGTTGACTGGTTTCAAATTTAAGACCCAAAACCAGACCCACCAATGAGGACTTAAGCTGTATCTTTAAAGATGGGTGACATAAAATTTATTATACTCATATTCGTGGTGCACACTTGAATCACAGACATATCTTCATGTCTGTGCCCTCATGTGATCACCATCACCAGCCTATGAGGTTGGCAGGTAAGACAGGTCTCCTCTTTGAACATATGGGGAAATTGAGGCATGAAGTATAAGGTTATAGAGCTAACAGACAGGGAAGCCATTGCAGGGCCTCTGCCCCTCATCGCAGGGCTAAACGGGTGGAATCAGACAGACTGCATGGGGTTCCAGCTCCTCCACTTTGTTTCCTTAACGAAGTTACTTAACTTCAGTTTTTAGTTAACCTCAGTTTTCCTATCTTTAAAATGGGTATACTAGCACTTACAGGATCATTATGAGGATTAGGTGAGTTAATATCCACAAACAAGTACATAATAAACACTGAATGTTTGTTCAGTAAAAATACAAACCCAGATGTGCCTATGGGGCCCTTTTGTATCCTTCTGGACATTTCCACAATAGAAAGGATGGGATCAAAGTGTCTCCTAGTTTTCTACTAATTAAAGAAGGCTCCAGACATGGAGTCAGCCTTATGAGGCTAGAACCCCATAGTTTGGAACCCTCGCCTAAAACATCTTGGATGGACTCTATGCATGAATGGTTCACATGCATGCCTCTGGACAGAGAGCAGGGATGTGAGCTGAATTACAGTATCCCAATAAGATGGCAGTGCTGGAACACCCTGCTTGAGAAAACCTCGATTTCCAACCTGGTTCTGTGATTTCACTAGAGCTGCATAATTACCCAAGCAGCTCCTGACCTTTCTGATTCCTTATCTTATGGGCAGGCAGCACTCCAGGCCTTTAACATTAAGCTTCCCCTCTTGTTCCTGGCACTTAGAGGATGATAATGAAGTGAGAGGAGAGTGCCGTGTGCACCGTGGCTGGCTCAGAGCCTCAGACGAGGAGCGAGGTTCAAAGGGGCAAAGCTATGTGCTTCCGGGGGCCAGAGCCATGCCCCACGTGGGCTGTGGAGAGCAGGAGCCAACCTGGAAGGAGCCAGCTGGGAGAGGAATGCAGGAGATTGCAAACTGCAGGCAGTATGGGTGTGGAAAACAATGGGCTTGGTTTCCCGACCACTCTGTCACTTGCTACTGTGTGACCTTAAGCAAGGCACTTAACCTCTCTGAGTCTCAGTGGTTCTGTCTGGGAAATGGGGATATTAATACTGGCTCTGTCTGCATCACAAAGTGAAATCAATTCACAAATCTTAAGCACTCCACTGATGTTGTTATAAACTGGAGATAATCAGTGGTAGGCTGGCAACCACCTGCTGGCCTTGTGGCCCCGTGTCAGTGGGCACCTCATAGCCTGGTCTCAGGGGCAACAGGAAGGGTCTGGTGCACCAAAACCATCACCAGAATATTGCTTCCCTCAAGGATTTATTCTCTGGGTGTTGATTTAAGCTATCATCATTTATAATGCCTTATGAATAACAAATCCCTTGGATTTCCCCCCACCCATCTGGCCCCTGGCCAGGAGCAAGATTGTTCTGTTTTGTTAAGAGGGGTGAGAGTTGAAAGGGACAGCCAGATCATGAGGATCTTGAGTTAAGGGAATTGGAATGGCCTTGTGGGGACAAGGGAGGGGAACTTGGGTATCTAGGTGACATCGCAGAGACACACAGGGCTAGGATGTAGGACTAGAGTGATAAGGAACAAGCCACAGTCTCCCCAGAGTTTCCTAGAGGCCAACCTGTTTAACACCCTTAATTCCTTTCTGACCAGTGTCTCATCCCCAAAAGTCAAGTTGAAGTAGACAACACTCTAGGCCAAAGAGCCTCCTTGTGTTATTGACCTTCTAGTCTTGCCCCACAGCTGGTAGCTTCCTGTTTACTCATTGGCCAGGGCCACCGAGCGAAGGTGTTGGAGGTGGGCATGAGTGTGGTGTTTTCGAGGACCTGGAGGAGGTAGGATTTGGAGAATCTGGTGAGACCTGCAGGCACAGAGCTCCCACACTGGCATCTCCTCTCACACAACTCTGCAAAGTAAAGTCTGCTTTTCCTTTCCCTTTTTTTTTCCCCACCCTTAATTAATTTAAACTTTTTTGATTAAATGACAGCTTTCATCATTCCCTGAGAGACAAGATAATTGATAGATGCATTGACACTATATGATTAGGACAACTACGGTAAATAACAGAGGAGATGACTTGCAGCACCCTGAAGGCCCCCATCTCTCCCATCCAACCCCTCCCTCTCCTGTGTGAGCCCCAGGTAGATGTTTGCTACCACCATGCAGGGATGCTTTTCTCCACCACAAGTCAACAGAGATGATGGTGGGTAGAAGACTGCCCTTGTCCCAGACACTACAGGGGGCTTGATCCCTCAGGGGGCTCTTTCAGAGCTGTGTGTTACTCCCCGGGAAATGCCTGATTCTCACTCTTGAAAGCTTGTAGGTAGGTCTTCTAGGTCAGAATTTCCTTGATGGTTACTGGGGTACACCTGAGGGTACTGGGCCTGGGTCATGGGGTCCCCGGGGCCGGTCACTTCCAACCAACCATGAGCATTTCATTCATCTCCCTCTGGGGGCCATGAAAATACTAGCATTTTCTCTGTGTACCTCACTGTGAAAAAGGTTGAGAATCTACTTCCTAGCCTCTGGCAAGGAGAGTGATTAAACCAGCCCAGGAAATATGAGCATCTGTCCTCAAGTCTTCAAAACTGTCATGATCCCCAACATCTTCAAAAATACACCTCGTGGCCTCTTCATATTAATCAGGAATGTTCATGGTGGTCAGCCCAAACCTCTCTTTCTGGGTGAAACGTATTTCCCCTTGTTTGGCCCTCCTCAGTCTAACATTTGGTATGTTCCTTTCCTTAGTCATAGGGGTCCACCTAGTAGGCATTTTGCATGTGTGTGCGGGCATTGTTTGTGTATTTATAATTAGCATTTACTAGGCAAGGTTGAATCAGTGACATTCAGCTGTCTATAATCCTGAATTAATTAGACATTGGATCAGAAGACAAGATTCTGTTTCACCTCAAAGGTTCATCCTGGTGTGCTTGCCCTTCCAACGTGGACCCTTCTCACGTGGCTGGGAAGGAAGAACCAAGCTTCCAATCTAATGAATGAGGTACCTTGGGTTTCAGAAAATTAAGCAGACAAACATGCATAAAGATACATGATGTATCTTGTCAACATCTGGGGAGTTGCTTGTTCACATGAGAAGATATGAAATGATTGAGATTTCCATGGAAAGATGACACAGTTTGTGGCAGGGTTTTTGGATTTGGTTTTGGCTGTGGTTTTTGGGTTTTGTCTTTCAGTTTGATTTGCTTTGGTTTTGTGGCTGTTCTTTGTAATGAGCTAAGTGTGAAAGACTGAGAGGGAGCCCGGAAGAAGACAAGCTTCACAATCTATAAGGAGGGACCCATGGTATACATATTCCTAGTTTCCCCTCCCTCAGTAGCCCAGCACAGCCCTTAGGCCACAATAGGTGTTCCCGTAAACATGTTGCTCAGCTGCACAGGGGAGCTTAGTGTGTTGGCGGCACTGCTGCTTCAGTCTCCCTACCTGGCCAGCAAGACTTGCTGGTTTGGATTCCTTAGCGGAGGACAGGAGCCACTCCCCGAAGGAAGTCAGGACAAATAAGGGAAGGATATCAATATATTCTACTGCTCCAAGTCACCTTATTTTTACTTTTTAAATAATTATAGATTCATAGGAACTTTGCGATAGTACAGTCTGCCATACCTCAGAAGTTATGTCTAACACAATCATGGTACAGTAGTGAAACCAAGGACTGATATTCGTCCAAATTGTGCCTGTATTTCTGTGATCTGTATTTCATTTGATCACTTGTGTGGATTCATGTGAACACCACCACAATCAGGATGCAGAACTGTTCCCTCTCCACAAATTCTTACTCATGTTACCCCTATATAGTCACACCCACCCCTTTACTCCCCACCATCCCTAATGTGCATCCCTAATGTGAAATGGTGCAGCCACTGTAGAAAACAATGTGGTGGTCCCTCAAAAAAATAAACATAGAATTACCACATGATATAGCAATTCCACTTCTGACATATACTCAAAAGAAGTGAAAGCGGGACTCTGGCTGTTTGTACACTCATGTTCATAGCAGCATTATTCACAAAACCCAAAAGGCAGAAACAATCTGATTGTTGAACAATAGATGAATGGATTAAAAATGTGGAATGGAATATTCTTTGGCCTTAAAAAGTAAGGAGATTCTGACACATGCTACATCAAAGATTCCTACAAACATTATTCTAAGACAGAGAAGGACAGATATTGTGTGATTCAACTTATAGGGGTTACCTAGAGTAATTCATAGAGATAGAAAATAGAATAGTTGTTACCAGGGGCTGGGAAGAGGGATTAATTGGGAGTTACTATTTAATGGATACAGAGTTTCAGTGTTGGGTGATGGTGGTGATTGCACACACTTTGAATGTAGTCACTGCTACACAACAGTACACTAAATAACAGCTAAAATGGTAAATTTCCTATTATGTATATTTTACCACAATTTGATAAACAATTTTATTTCTGTCTGGTCACCCCCTTTCCTGGGCCTTTGGCTAGAAAGCAGACTTCAACTCGGTGTTTGTTTATACCTTTCAGCATTTCTGGGTTGCCCAGAAACCCAAGGACCTCACCCTGCGTCCTTTGTCAGGTCCTGAGATTCCTAATCAGTCTGATTTCTTCTCTCCACCTTTTAGTCTTTTTATGTTTGTTTTACATATAATAACCATGGATTTTAGTTGCACTTTGTGGGAGGATTAAGGAAAAATATGTCTGCTGCATCTTTTCAGAAGTAGAAATCTCAAGCCACTTTATTTTATGAAAGATTTCTGTCCATGTTTCATCTCCTTTGCTAGCTAGTGAAATCTCATTCCTTTCCACTTATATATAAAACTATAGCTAGGGGTGCCTGGGTGGCGCAGTTGGTTGAGCATCCAACTCTTGATTTTGGCTCAGGTCATGATCTCTGGGGTTGTGAGTTTGAGCCCCACGTTGGGCTCTGCGCTCAGCAGGGAGTTTGCTTAGGATTCTTTCTTTCCCTTTGCCTCTGCCCCTCCTCCTTCCCCCTGTGCTTGCTCTTTCTCTCTAAAATAAATAGATAAGTAAATATTTTTTAAAAAGCTAGAGCTAAAAAAAAATCTCTCATCTTTATAGACAAGGGCTCCTAATTCTGAAATCTTATGTTAATATTTCTAAACATTTCCAGAGCAAGGTTATAACATCAGCTAAGTAGCATGTTGTCCTAACATTTCATTCTGCAGCATCTCTTCTCCCCTTTGTTTCAACAACACCAGTCCCAGGTGTATCTGACTGGTGCACATTCTCAATCATAAAATTAATCAATTCTGCTTGTGCAGACACTTCTCTTCTTGTCCTAATTATTGGTTTCTTCAACTGAGGCCTGTCCCTTTCATTCTTTTATTGGCATATGTATGTTAGATTTGTCCTTTCGTTCCCATCATAGCTGCTAGTATTTAAAACACTCCTTGGTTGAAACATCTGGCATAGCAGTAGAAGCAATGGGCTTTGAATTAGATATTTGGGTTCTAGTTCCAGTTTTGTCACTGACCAGCTTATCATTTCATTCCCCTAAGTCTCAGATTCCTCACCATTAAAATGAGAGAAGGAGAACTGGATCATCCCTATGGATTCTTCCTGTTTGAACCTGCTTTATGTTTGGCTCCTCATCTCTAATAAAGCCAAAGTCGTGATCAGACCAAGGGATTAGAAACAAATGTGTCACCACTGGCCTGATTTCCTTGATGATTATCTGCTGATGAGTAGGAACCAGCGTTGGCTAGTTATGTGTAAAACTTCCATCAAGACTCCTTTTTTGGGGTTTATTACCATAATTATTTATTTTCATTGATCATTATGCCTGGAGCAATACCTAAATTATAAGTGATTTTTGTCCACTTTTCCCCTTGATGTTAAGTGCCTTAATCACAGGTCTTCTTTCCCTTTTGCCTCTTTCTTTCTGTGTCCCCACAGCCCCCCTTGACAGGAGTAGAAAGTGCTTGAGGTTGAAGTACTCACCTTAGCAAAAGAAGTCCCCTGTGCTTTCTCGATGTCTCCCATGGCTCTTGAACCAAATACAAGAAAGAAGAGTTAATCCAGGGCTGCTGTCCATCAGGAGAGGCAGCACTTCAGGTGTGATGCACAGAATCCTTGTCAGGGCACGAGGAAGAAATAAGGCGAGAAAGAAAATGAGACAGGAGGGGAAGGAAGAACACACGGCAGAACTAACAGAACAGAGAGATGGATGAGCGGGATAGCGCAGGGAGACAGGAATGCACACAGAGAAGTTTCTACTAAGGTGGGGATGAATCATTCCTTACCTGTCAGCCACCAGGCCTCTGTGAGCTGGCAGCTTCTTCTTCTCATGGCCTCCGGGTTGTTTGTCGCTGCCAGCCTTGCCCATCAGGCTGCTGCACCTGTTCCTTGTTGAGCTGGCCAGAGGGACAGGTTCACCTCTCCAGACCAGTGTGGCTTGTCCAGTGTCAATACCCATGGTGAGCACAGAACCTAAGTCAACTTGCAGGGCACCTTACAGAGCACCATTTCAGCAACCCGCCTCCACCCATTTTCTGGAAACCAGAAACTCTGGCTTCCCATTGTCCCAGCATAAAAGGACCTAAAGAGCCAGCCGCCCACCCCTGATCCCAGAGACACCTTGTGTTAAGAGTTTTTCAAGAAGGGAACCCCTGTGAGGAACTTGGTTCATGGTACAGTTCTATTTTTAAGGGGCCATGATTTACATAGGTCACTTTGTGTAAAGGAAACCAAAACCAAACATTTAAAGTAAATGAAAATAAACATGCCTGGAGTAAAAAAGAAACATCTGGACCGTGTGTGTGCATGTGTGTGCGTGCGTGTGTGTGTGCCTGTATGCGTGTGTGCATGCATGTGTGTGTATACTCAGCATGTGCATATATTTTTCAGGAGATAATGTTCTACGTAGACAACTTCCCTGTCCTTTTTTTCTCCTTGTTCTCTGCTACTGCAACATGGATTTTTCTCTGGTCTTCCTCTCCCGACACTCCTTTCCACGACAAGAGCCCCAACCCCTTCCATATAACTGCTAGGTTCCATCACTGTCTGGAGAGGCCTGTCCTGTGCTATTGGGAAGGGCCTGGGTCAACACAAATCCCACCATCATGATGCCCCACTCAGACCTCCTCGGGGGTGGGGTGTGTTTCCAACATTCCTTAGCAGATCCCACCTCTTCCCAAACTCCTAAACTCAGTGAGATTTCAGGAACTACCATCAGCTTAGGAGAGAAGAAGAAAAAAACAGAATTCTCACCTCCAGTACCAGTCCCCACCCAGAACTCTTAGCAAGTGAGAATGAAAGCAGACCTTTCTCTGGATTTTTTATGAAAAAGCTAATTCCAAAGAATTCAGAATCTACAGGTAGTCCAAACACTGGGGCTGTTGGGGACAAGGCACCTGAAAGACCTTTTAGAACCAAAGAATGAGGGTTAGAGATGGGGACACACCAGACTGTGATGCTTCTATTTTCCACTGGATAGAAACTACCAGTAATTACTCCAGAAGCCCTGATCTTCCTGGGGGCTAAAATGGCTTCAGAACAGTTAACTCTTTTGAGAAATAGAGCAGGGGAGCACTGCCCTACTTCCCTTCCAGCCCTCCCTGGCACTGGGGTTGTTGGAGCTCCTGGCTGCGGCCTTCCAGCTGCTTTAGAAACCAGGCATGACGTGGTCAGGCCACCCTTCACATTTCAAACCAGGGACTCCAGAGGTATCTGGAGTTTTCTGAGAAGCACTGCAATGAGAAAAAAATTACAGAGCCCCTGGCAGTGGGGGAGAAGGGTACGTTAACCAAGCACACAGCCTTGCCCACCCCAAGGCTCTTGTAATCCCTTCTATTGTGTCTTTAAATCCATCCTTCAGCCTTCCTTCTGTGGTGGTCTCCCTGAGGGAACTGCAGACATCTGCTTTCTTTCATCTGGGGAGTGTCTTGTAGGAGGCACGGGGCCTGTAGAGGTGAAGGCCTCTGAACTTGGATGACCTCTCCCTCCCAGCTCCCCCTCAGAGCTTCCATTTGGGGATAGGAAATGCCCTTCTGGGATCCAGAGCCATCTTTCCCATCAAATTTGGATCCACTTCCCCATCACCCCGGCCTACCCCCACCAGCCTGGCTTTCCTCTGTGTGCTCTCAGCTGCACAGAACTGGTCAGGCTTCTGCCACTGTCACCGACAGAGGTCCTCAGGAAGAGCAACTTCCTGAAGAGGAGAACCTTCCCTTCTCTCCCTCACCATAGCTCCCAGCCCTACTGCTTGCTTCTCAGAGCACCTCCTACCAGGAAGTCCTCAACCCCTACTGAGAAGACAGGCCCAGTCTAGAAAATCAGTAGACACTTAGGAGCTTAGTTCAGCCTTCAGGCAAGTATTGATGCATCTGGTGTGCCGCTCTGGGAGTTGGCTTCTGAACAAGGCCCCAAAGGGTGGTTGGGTGTTTGGGGCATTTGGACCCCCACCCTTGTTGACCTCAGGCAAACACCTGCCGCAGGAGAGAGCCCAGACTGACCTCTGCAAATTCTCTGTAAATTGTGGACTGAGCCAAGAGTTGGAGAACCTGGGTTCTCATGGCCTCTCTGGTGTTAAGCTTCTGAGGGTCCCCAGGCAAGTTATCAACCTTCTAGGAATCTTTTTCCTCACTTGGAGTAACAGTACCTACCATTCAATGAGCTCTTAGTAGCCTCGATTTTTTATACATTCAAGGAGTGGTAAATACACAACAATGAGAATGATGTGCTCACTGACCACTCAGCAGATCAATAGACAAAGCCGCCTGTGTACTCACACTGGGATGGACATTCAGATGGATGTTGGTTCAACACACATCTCACCTAAACCACATATGACTACAAAATGCAAACATGGTCATTATCTTTCTATGATGATTATTCCCACTATTCACTTTACGAGTTTGGAAACTGAGGCTCAGAGAGGTTAAGCACCTTGCACAACGAGGAGAGATACCAGGAAAGGTCAGAATGTGGTAGGGATGTCCGGTGGAAAGGCTTGCTGTCTTCTCTGGCCAGCAGCTGCAGGGGACTGGACAGTGACCTCCCACCCCCATCAGATTGGAGTCTTTGTCTCAGGACATGGTCAGGACCCAGATTTTTCAGGCCATCCAAATCTAACACCAGCCCCCCCCCATAGCCAGCTCAGCAGCTGGGCAGGCTTCACGGGCAGGGTGAGCTCCAGGCACAGGCAGAAGACATCTGACCATCCAGAGCAGCTGCAGCCCATTAACTTCCCAGCACCACTACCACTCACTCCATTCTCACCCAATCCAGGGTACACGGGCGATCCCACTGGGTCACTCTCAGGGGTCTAGACCAGAAGAAGGAGAAGGTGCTAACTGCTCTTAACACAACTCCCCATGAGAGCCTGGCATCCTGGAGACAGACTCTGACTCCACTGACAATTGTCCTTGTGTGCCTCAGTGGCACTTCTTCCCTAGAGTGTGCCCCAGAGCCCCACAGACACCAGGGCACAGTCTGGGGTGACCAGGTTCCGCGAGCCTGGTTCTTGGTCATTGAGTCCATTCTTGGACATTGAGAAAATGTCCTGGAAGAGCCCCTAGAGGGGCTAAGACAGAAGCACCTGGGGGAAGGTGAGGTTTGCTCAACCATCCAGTCCCTTAGATAATAAACACTCTAGACAGGGCTTCTCCACTTGGCACTGGAACCTATTGGAAGGTCCCTCAGAGAAACTCATGTCAGGCAAGTCTCATGATGCAGTACTCGGTGAAGTGCCTTTCAGGCCCTCTCTGCATCTTTGGACATGTCGGGAACAAGGGGCAATGCCTGCCAGCCTGGCGGCTTGAACAGGGTCTCTGCAGGGGGAGAGACCTAAAGACCAAGGGCACGGCAGCAGCACACTGGCTGGAAATCTCGGGCCCAGGAGGCTCTGATCGCGGTCATTCTGCTTCATGGCTTGGAACAAAGAGCCCTGAGCTACGTGGAAGGAAATCATTCAGTCTTCTCTAGTCTGTAGTAAGTGCTCAATAAATCATCTCTCTTTTTCTTGAACCAGAGGATAAATAAATATCTTGGTCAATATGTCAATAAGTAGGTGCTTAACATGTCTATAAATGGATGTAATGCATTTTCAGATTGTCGATGTCAGAAGGAAGAGGGCCATGGGGAGACAGAGTCTGTCCCATGACCTTCCTGTCTGCTAGAGGCCCCCAGCCTGCCTGTTCTAATGACAGTATCGTAGCGTAAGTGAGAGGAGGCACCACCGAGGAAAGGCTTTGAAAAACATGCCATTTTGTCCAAATCTAACAAATTAAACTGTAGGCGAAATTTAAAATGTAAGCTAAGAGGCCGGCAGAAAGAGACGTTCACTAGATCAGTCATCTCTGGGGCCCACCCAGGGCTTTTTTTGGTGAATGAATGACTGGCTGAAACAACAACAGCCACTTGATACTCTGTGAATGCCTCTCCCACCCCCTTCCACCCCCGTGCCCTCCTGCACCCGTCCCCTTCACCGCTTAAACTGCCATCTGAATTTATTGCTTCTGCCAAATGAAGTCGGCTGAGATGGAAATGTTAATTTATTGGACTAGACATGTGTCAACACAGCTCTGATAAAATGTTCCTCTATGCCATGCCAAAGCCCACCATCTTGACACCCCTTCCTGCACCTTATGAAACTGCTGCTTGACGTCGTGTGGCTGCTTCCAGCGACCACACGGCCACTCGGGTCTTGAGACCACCCTGTCCTGGCCCACCCAGTCACTGGCCCACCATGACTTTCTCCACGATGTTCCATCCACCAACAGCCCTCTATTGCCATCTGCCTGTCACACAGCACACCCCCTCCATGAAGCCTCCCCTCCCCTGAGCTGGAGATGAGCTCCCCTTCCCCTTCCTCGGTGCTCCTGCATTCTACCTTGTTCTATCTTTATTTGAATATGTGACTTCCTCTCCTGCTAGATCATAAACTCTTCAAAAGCTGAGACTATCAGACGCATGTTGAAATCCGCGCCCCACCCGCGTGCCCCCTGACTTGGCGCAGGGCCTCCGGTGAGGGAGACGCGCCATGGTGTGTGCAAGGATAATGGGGATTGGAGCAAGCCAGGCCCAAGCTCAAGGCCTGCATCTGTCATTTGCCGTGAGACCGTGGCCAAGTTGCTGAACTTCCCTGAGCCTCCCCTTCCCTCTCTGTAAGACGAAGCTGACACCAGGCTCACTGGGATGGGGACTCACTGACTTACTGTGTCCACTTGGCTGTCCCACAAGTTGGGTCTCTCGTCTCGTTCTCCTCGCCTCCCTGGCTCCATCTGTTCCAGGATTTCTTTTCAAGGGACTAACACCTGTACAACACAACCCTCGGGTTCCTTCAGGATTCAGCACTTGGGGATGGGAATTTTACTGAGATGATCAAAGGATTAAGCCATATGGAACCTCTGGGGAAGACACCAGCTTCCTATGGGTGACCGAATTCTGACTGAGTACAGATGACAGCAGGGAGGCGAAGAGCCATACAGATTTGCCTTTAGGGAGGTGTGAATATTAGCCGTGTTCAGCTCACATCCTGATACTAGACCAGAGTTCCTAGCCCACTGGCCTCATAGGCCAGGAAAGCCTGTATCCTTTGGGACGCTAATGGTTGTTCTGTGATAAAGAAATCCAAAAGGGTTCTGTGGTGTGCAGTGAGGGTCAGACACAGAGCCTAGGTCTAGAATGAGGCTAAAATGCCCTTTGTGTCTTTTTTTTTTTTTTTAAGATTTATTTATTTATTCATTCATTTATTTATTTATTTATTTAACAGAGACAGAGATCACAAGTAGACAGAGAGGCAGGGAGAGAGAGGGGGAAGCAGGCGCCCTGCTGAGCAGAGAGCCTGATGCGGGGCTTGATCCCAGGACCCTGAGATCCCACTGAGCACCCAGGTACCCCACCCTTTGTGTCTTGTTGTGTTGGGGGAGGGGGCCCTCCAAGCTTCCCAGTTGTAACTGGTCCTCAGCACATGCCTTGTACTGAAATGGCCTCTCTTCCTGTCTGGAGACTTCTCCTGGCTTGGGCATCTCCAGGCTGGGGCCATTGCTTCTTCATCTCTGGATCCCCAGTACCCATGTAGTGCTTGGAACGTGGTAAACTTATAATAAATGTCTGTGGAAATGATCAACACTTGCCCAGGCGTCTGCCTGACCCAGCCATCCGTGTGACCCTGGCGGGACGCATGGAAGTCTATTCCCATAGACCCTGGCGTTGGGAGGCCAGGGGTCATAGAGGGCCGCGGTGAGAGGAAGTAACACGAGGAAGGTACTCACCCCAGAGCAGAGGCTGCCTGTGCCCTCACCTCTTGCTGAGGATGGCCAGAGGGGTGCCATCTAGCCAGAAGGCAGTCAGATGTCTGCGGGGGATCCTGGGTTCAGTCGGGCAAAGGCCCCGGGTCACTGGCTTTCTTCCTCCACAGATGGCATGCAAATGGCCAGCTCTTCCCAGAGGAGCCAAAACAGAGCTCTTCCCCATCCAGTTAGGGGGTCTGTAGATTCCTGGAGGTGGTGTGGGACCGAGACATGCCAGATTCATGCCCCAGGCTCTTCTGCAGGGCACATTTGATGTGACACCTGTGTATGATGGGGGCTCCCGTTCCACCCACACTCACATCCCCTTCTGTTGGGCAGACTCCCCTGGGGCTCTGTGAGCATGGCTGCAGGAACCTTCACCTTGGGCGTCCATTCGAGGTGGCAAACCAATTCCCACGGGTGTTGCAGCTTACCTTCTAGCTCTTACGTGTTTTCCTGGTTATTCTGCTATCTTACCCTCCTTTTTATTTTTCAGTTTTCTACTCTATCAGTTTTTACTTGTCTCTTGCCTTTCATCCTCTTTCTTCCCTGGTGGGCGTCCTCACCCACACGCCTGCTGATGCTCTGAGAGCCCCATCAACCTCTTCCACCTACATTTCTGGATTCGACTCGGCTGTGACCCTGACTTCTCAGCCCCTCGTGGGGCCTGGCCAGTCCCCTTGCTGCCCAGGAAGTTGCTCTCCTGGATTGCTGTCCTGAAAAGGAAATGTTCACTTTTCTTCCAAGTAGAAATGCTTTACACTATTTTCTGCAAGCCCACAGAGAGTGAAAATAAAAACCAATAATAGCAGCAGGAATGACAAGATCACCACAAGAAGAAACAAAAACCTGTGACAGACTCTGGAACCCAAGCGTCTTCGATTTGATCAACCCCGTGGTCATGGGAGGGCGGCCGTCAGGGGGCTGGGCCTGGCCCCGTGTGCTCAGGGCCCCTTGCTCTGCCCCATGTGGTCACAGCTGAGCCCTTGTGCTCTGACCGTGTTTCGGCAGGTGTAGTTAGCCATTCTCCCTCATTGCTGCATCTTCTGTCACCCCCTCCTCACCCCTTCACCCCCGTCTCCTAACACTTTTCTTCTTCTCTGCTTCTCCCTTTGCCTACTTTCCTCCTCTCCCTATTTCCCTGACTGCCTTTCTGTGCCCCCCACCCCTCCCCTGGCTGGGACCTCATGTCTTCTCTGACACTCACTCATAGTGATCTCACTGTCCACAGGTGGCTCTTCCTCTTGCTTCTGTCTCTCCACCTTCCCTCTTGGTCCTCCCAGAAGGTCCCCAGGTCTCAGACTAGCTTGAATTCAGGGTTCTGAGGAGGCAGGATGCCCCCATGTACACAGAGTCTGCTCCTAGCTCATTGCCTTCTCACAGAAGTTTTCCCTCATGCCACCATGAATTTCCTCGTAACAGCTTGGTACTATTAAAAATGTCTTATTTGTCACTCATTCAGTGTCCTCTCCCTACCAGAATGCAAGTTCTGTGAGACCAGGACTTTTCTTTATGCATTGCTAAGTTCCCAGGGCCTAGAACTTTGTCAGGCACATCGGAGTAACTCCACTGGAAAGGAAGGAAGGAGAGAAAGTGAGGGAATAAGGAAGGAGGGAGGGAGTATTTACAAGTGTTAACGCATTGAATCCCCATAACAGCCCCATGGGATAGCTACTGTTATCTCCATTGTACAGGTGAGGAAACTGAGGCATGGCCAAGGTCACCCTAGTAGGTGGCAGCATCTGATTCAGAAGCAGGCTGTCCTCCTCCAGAGCCTGGGCTCTCAGGGCCCGGTATGGACAAGGCAGGGGTCTGGCTGCCACCCGTCGGGACTCTTCCCACCGCACCAGGGTGCTATTCATGAGGACCAAGAACTTGGCGGGGCGGGTCACTTCTACTTGGCACCGACCTCGAAAGTGAGGCCTGCATGCATGATTTCATTCATCTTCATCTTCATCTTCATCACAACCTCAGAAAAGGGTGTTGTACCAGCATCGATTTCACAAATGAGGATCCTGAGGATCAGAGAGACTAAGGGACTGGCCAGAGGTCACGTAGCCGTTAAGAGCAGGGGCCAGACTCAAACTCTGGTCTCCTGGTTCCAAATCCAGCATTCTTCACACTCCTCACACTGCTGGGCTTCCCGTGAAAGACTCTCCTTTGACATCAGTGACTGCATCTCCCTGTTTTGAAAACTCTTGTTCCAGACACAGAGGGCGTAAGCGTGCTGGTAATCGCCTCAGATGGTATATGGTCCTTTCTATAAGACGCTGAGCTTCGGTCCTCAGGCAACGATGTGACATTGGTCCAAGGGCTCAGCTCGTGCCATTCTGATGGAGACCTTTTCCTGAACCTGGAGCCTTCCTCGAGCTGGGCCTCCCATGTACTCAACACTGTGATGTGTGTTGTATGGGCTGGTCCTGAGGTGAGCAGCTTGAAAACAGGGTGACCTTTACCCGAACTTTGAGTGGCCGGGCTCAGCCCCCTGTGCCTGGTCGGTGGGTCTGAGCTCTGGCTGATGTACCGTTGTCCTCTGAGCTATTTTGCAGACATGCGTGCCTCGGGCTCCTCTCCAGTCCCGATTCATCTCTAGGGGGGCCCAGCACTTTTTTTTTTAATTTCCCAAGAAGTAAGTGCTGATGGTCCCCCATTGAACCTTTTGGAGCCAGGAGCCCCGATTTATGTCCTCCTCTGTCTTCTGATGACATGTGACTTGGCTGTGTGGGCGGGGGTCCAGGCAGATGGGACAGGAGAGGTAATGATGCCGTTAATCAGAGACACTAATCCTTGCTAATATATCATCCCTCCCAGGTAGCAGAACATTCTAATTCAGTTAAAAATCACATCTCCTTGAAAAGGCCCTTGAGAAGTGAGTGATGGGAATGCTGAGAAATCAGGAAACTGGCTGGAAGGTTCTTGGGGCAGAAGATTTTTCACTGTTGTCCAACAACCCCCCCACCCCCCACCCCCGTGCCTCAGCAGCCGGTAATAAGCTGGTACCAGGATGGTAAGGGCGGTGCTCCTGGCAGACTGTTTTTGAGCCACGTATACAGCAAGCACCAACTGCGGGCCACCATACGTGGGCACAGGCGTGTGGATGGGACACCTGTGGTGAGCCAAACCAGGAGCACTTCTTGACTTCATGGGGCTTACACATAGCGGAGGAAATTGAGGCTACTTAAGTAATCATTTCCCTGCATGTAGACTGAAGGGGCTGTTCCTTTCCTGACTCTGGGGTACCCGAACCCCAAGGGTTTGGGGTGGCCTGTGGTGTCGGACCCCTGATGAGGTCCCAAAGTGCTCCACCTCCCCACGGCCAGGGACCTGACCTTCTTTTACCCTTGGTCAGCGTCTTCCAAATTTCAGACAGATTTGAACACAGAAATGTGCAGATACCCCAAGGACCACGACCTCCAGGATTTTTTGTTACAATAAGGTATAAATGACTAACACCCGATGCTTCCTAGGAGCAGGTTTTAGGAATAGAAATTGACAAAAGTGTGGGCCTGAAGGGAGGGGAGGGATGTGTGGGGGGGGTGAGAGCCGTGAAAACAAACTCTGCCCGCAGCACACATATCTGCCCAGCCAGGCCTGAGCAGTGTTAGGAAGATGGGACTACAGAATGGGAAGCAGAGAGGAGGAGGAGGGTGGGAAGAGAAGAAAAGGCCCCCGTGGGATGTCCAGTTTCCCACCCTAAAGACAGGAATGGGAACCAGGATTGCTCCTCCAGCTAATAAATGGAGCATTGAAGAGCATGCGGACAGCCAGTCAGTGAGGCTGACCTTTGCCTGCTTGGAGTTGGTAATACCCCTGGGTGGCTGGCAAGGAAGCTGCCAGAAGCGGGTGTCTGCAGCCTGATGCTGGCCCTGCTGAGCCCCAGTGAGTGAGGGAGGGGCCTCAGACCACCTCCTGGAGTCCCAGAGCCTGATGGTCTCTTGAGAGCTATGGACCCCCATGGAAACGTGCATATAAACACACACACCAGATTCTCTATGTGCTTTTTCATAACCTTGGGCAGAGGTGAAGGGAAGGGGCATTCATTTTACAGATGAGAAAACTGAGGCCCAGAAAGGCCAAATGCCTTCCCCCAAACTGAGTCCTCTCAACCCAGTCCTGGGTTTCTCTTTTCGAGCATCCCAGATCTACCAGAAACCACTTATCACATCCAACCAGATTTGGTAGGGCATAACAGGGGCCCCAGAGCCGAAAATTTTACAATGCAGTCCAGACGTCACCTCTTCTGGCCCCATAAATAAACTCAGACTTGATGGTCCATGTGTCCTGATGTGGGTGTCTAGAGAACGGTCTCCCCCAGAGAGAGGCATAAACCCGTTCTCCAGGGCACTCGGTGAGACCTCCATTAATAGCAGTAGCAACATGAGGGAAGAGAATAGAATTCTCGAAGGTGTACATTGCATCTCTGTGTAAGAGATTTTGACTCTAAAATCCACCTTCAGCCAAGTCAGAGAAAGGGCAGCTGATGGTGAGGTGAAGCTGGCTTCTGAGTGTGTCCCAGTGGGTACCGGGACCTCCGCCACCATCTCCCTCTCCCACATGCTTGAGCCTGGTCTACACAGAATATATTAAGCCTTGCTTAGGGCACTGCCAGGCTTTTCTTTGTGATGGCATTTTGGCCCTAGCCAGGGTAACTCTGCTGGACACAGACGACAGGGTCAGGCAAAATGGTATGTGTGTGACCATGTTGGGGGGAGGGGTGGCAGAGGGAGACTGAGTGTGAGACGATTAAGAGCTACAGAGCCTAAAAGGGACATGGAACCACTCCCGCTAATTATACACCCCTCCTCTTTCCTCCCCTGCTTCTCTGCCCTCCATCCCGCGCCGTCACTTTCCTCCCAGCTGCCACTATTCATTCCTGTGAGAGATTGGACCAGGCAGGCACCACTGGTCTCTCGCCTCAGGGATGGCTGAGGTGGTGGGAGGGGTCCCAAGGTGGACAGGGCTACCTTCAGTAGTCAGAGCTGGTGTGGTGCCGAAGGAGAGGCTGCTTGTCACTGAGCTGCGTCCTGGGCTGGCTTCTCCCTAAAGATGCACTTAGTTGTCCCTGTCCTGAAGCAGGTGTGGGTTGGGCCAAGGTGAGAAGGGATTTGTACTCTGGGGACCAAATTACCTAGGTACCTTTAAGTTTGTCCTGGCAATGAGCAAATATGATTTTTCAGTGTGTCTTTAAGCAAGGTTTCTGGAACATTCTTGTGAACTTTGAAACACTGAAGCATGAGTTAGGCATAATCTGTTCAACACTGCACCTTTGCCTGAAGTATTGGACAGAACCAAGGCATAGGTAGCAGTTGGAGCCAGACTCTCAAGTCCTGGCTCCCCAAGCCACGAGACTCCCAGAGTCTGGTTTCCTAATAGAGAAAACACACCCATTTCTTATAGTTTTTGTGAGGATTAAATGACATTTCATATGTGATGCTCTTTGTGCAAATCTGAGGGCAAGTATGTGCTACTGGGTGTACTAAAACCCTAGTCCTTTCTCTTATTTAATTGGAGGAAACTTACTCTTATTTCAGCCAGATCCTATGAATTAAATTTAAAATGATGTAAGATTGGGACACCTGGGTGGCTCAGTTGGTTAGGCGTCCAACTCAATTTCAGCTGAAGTTATGATCTCAGAGCCATGGGATCAAGCCTTGTGTCAGGCTCCATGCTTAGCATGGAGTCTGCTTGAGATTCTTTGCCTCTCTAGCTCCCTCTGCCCCTCCCCCCAAAATAAATAAATTTTTAAAAATATTAATAAGAAAATAAGAATAAAATAAAATAAAATGGTGTAATAGCCAAAAAGTTAACTGGATCTGGTGAATAACAGAACTGAAGTCCCAAGAAGTCAATTTTATTTGCCTTTAAATAAAATTCTCGGATTATTTTTCTCACACTCTTACTCAGAGGGTCAGAAAACTTAATGCTTACCACAACACTTAACAGGGAACTTATAAATACTTATAAAACATGTTGTATGTTTTCTGTGTTAACTGACTTTGCAACCATTTTTATAGAATAATTTGTTCAAATAACTCAATGATAGGATAACTTCTAGAAACTTTGCCTCAAAAATGAGAAAATGTAGGGACCAAGAAGAAAAAAAAACTCATTTGGTCAATGCCATAGAGCTAATTAGACATCACGCCTGGTTAAAATCTCCCATCCTTGAAGCTTCATATTGTTAACTATTGAATATCATAGTTCTTTTTTAAGGGGACAAATAGGGGTCTCCATAGGAAAAAAGGTTATCTGGGAAGAACTTTCAAGATTTGAGAAGGAAGAAGTCAACAAAGCCTAACTAAAGCAGTTCAGCAGTTAGATACCTTCTTGCTACAAAACATGTTTCTCTCTCCGTAGACATTGGTAGCTTCCTTTTCTCTCTCCTTTCTGGTCTTTGATGGTCTATAGTAGTAGTATAATTCTCTACCCATTGTTATGGCCATACTGAGATACAGTGAACTTGGCAATGAATGAAATACTATTCTACGTTTCTCTACTTGGGGAAATCCATCAATAATTAGACTTCGATTTTTCAATTTTACCATCTAGAAAAAGAAAATGCCCATAAATCTCCCAAAACAGAAATCAAATGTAGCCCATTTAATTACCAGCAAGTAAACAAAGTGATTCTTCCTCTGTAAGACACCCAAACACATTCATAATTGGCTAATTAAACTACCATAGAAACGATTATTCAGTATAAAGAGGAGAAAGAGAAAAGAAGGAAGGAGGGGAGCATTCACAGACACCCAATGCTTTCAGCTGGGAAAGTAATGAGATTTTCCAGGCCAGTGGAATAGAGGGAAAATAACGGGAGAGTGGAAAATAACCCCATGTTGGTGGTGTTGCTTTTGCAGACACGTCTAGGAACCCAAGGTAAGCCTTCATCCTGTCTTACCAAAAGAGCATCTTCCCTTCCCCTTCACATCCCCCACCATCGTGGAGGAAGATGCGCCCAACGGGCCTTCTTTCAAGTCAGTTTCCTAGTAGTTTTACCCTATAAAGAGTTAAAAGTATTTTGGATATTCTGAGATATTCTCTTATTCTGGGATATTTGGATATTCTCTTATATATACTGGGGTATATATAAGGTAACCATAGTTTCTAATTCACCTGAGATAATCCCTGGTTAGTCCTGTGTCACCATGTAATTATTAATAGTGCCCCTTTTCCCCTCTCAAAAGTGCCCTTGTTTGAATGATAAATTATATGGTCACCCTGTATATCGTTCAGAGAGCATGGAATTGTCAACTTGTAAGTCAACACTAATGGACTGATGATGGCTGCCTGGAGCACTGTTGTTGAGAAGGATTCTGAGGTCGTGTTGTGGATCAGCAAGTAAAGCCACAGTGCTTGCTCAGCAGTATCTCCCAAAGGAGCAGTAAGGGGCAGCACTCTCTGGGGCAATGGAATCAGCATGAGCCAAACACCAGGAGGCCTGAGTTTACACTCAACTCTGCTCATAATTCCTTGTGCCATCTTGGGTGGATCACTTCTAGCTAATGTTGAACCAGGTTCCTTGCAAAATCTCTTCTAATTTCATGAATCTATCTAATCTTACATCAAGTGAGATTGCATCTTGCATCCTAGATGACATCTGAGCTCCCTTCCTACCTTAAAATTATGTGATCCTACGATCATTTTACAAGAAGGTTCTCTCTGCCCCCAAAGGAAAGCTTCGTTTTGGGACTGATGCCAACTGATACCTCTGTAGTTCACACTAGTTTATGGAACACTTCCATGTATGTAACCATGATCACATGGTATATAGGCTTTATTTTCATCATCTTCATTACATAAGTGAAAACGTTAAAACTAAGAAAAGTTAAGTAACGGTCCTCTGGGCTCAGACTGCCTGGGTCTGAACACTTGGTGTAGCATTTACAGTCTGTATGGTTTGGCCAACTTGACTTCATCTCCATTTCCCTATCTCCAGGGGAGGGCTAATATGTTGTGAGGATTAAAGGAAATCATTCGTACAGGACCCTTGGGATTTAGAGCACTCATAATAAAGGTAGTTGAAGGTGGTAGACGGTTGAGGTGATAGATGGTTGAGGTGGTGGTAATGGTAGTAGTACTAATAATATTAGTGATGTGTGGTAACCAGCTAGTAAATGGCTTAACTAAGACTCTTCTCAGGTACGGTGACCCCGGGGTCTAAATATGACCTTAGAAGTCATTGTTCCCTCTCTACGTTGGGGTTTCTAACCACAAGTCAGAACCAGCAAGCCTAATAATAAGAAAAAATGAAGACAGGTTTAAGAAGACATTTTCCCATGTAGCACTGGGAGAAGTCTAGCTGGGGGTCAAAGCCCTATCTTCCTCAATCTCAGATCATTCCAGCAAAGGATGTGAGCAGCGGAGTGAAGAGTGCTATTTAGGACATTGCTGTCCTCGTGGGCTCACAGTGGCCGAGAGAGTGGGCCACACCTGCTCTCTCTCACTTCCCTCCCAGGCAAGGCTTTATAAGCTATCAGTGTTTCTTTAATAGCTCGTGCTCATTATGTGGTTCCACACTGGCCAGGAAATTTTTTCTCCATCCATACCTAGCAGGGTCTGCTATTTCTTTAATGGTATCATCGGTCTCACAAGCTGATGCTCACAGCTCTGTGTTTTTCCATTTTCAATGGGTCTCTGCAAATTTTAAGCAATTTGTGAGAAATACCTCAATTAGCTAAACTCATGTGGGACTCTGTGAATGCTGAATGTGCACAGCTGCCCATCCCTCAGGTGGAGAAGGGAAAATCAGAGAGGGATAAAGAAGGGAACAGAGGGAATAGGTAGGAATAAGAAAAAGGCGAAAGAGGCAGAGGGGAGAAGAAAAATGAAGGAGAGTCAGGAAGCCAGAGAAGAGGGAGAGCAAGGGGAACTGGCAGCCTGCTCTTGAGGGCAGAAGACAGGAAGATGGGGCCATTTTCACCCAGCATGAGGCAGAATCACTTCTTCTTTCTTGGATGTTTGGCATCTTGGATAAAAATAGGTCAACTAAATGGTGTCTTAGGGACAGGGAGATAGAGAGGAATGTTGACACTTTGCAGAAAGCTGAGGCATGGAGTGTGCTCACGCAGAGGTGGGCGTGAGTTTCTCCATTGTGCTGAGTGGAGACAAAGACCCCGGCCCACCTGGAAGCCAGATCTGCATTCCCAGGGGAAGTGTGTGTTCTCATGAGTGGGAAGACTGGCTCCACTCTTCACAGCAGGCTCTTCTGCTCATCCGCAAAAGGAGAAAGGGACATCCCTGAATGGAAGGAGTCTTCCTGATAACTTCTGCAAGGAAAGTGAGCCAGATGGAAAGAAGGACTTTGAGTATTCCAGGGACAGAGTATGGTGAAAGCATGGGGCAACTGGGTAATCTGCTCTGTGGGAGGGAAGGAGGAACATCAAGGGGTGAGTCCCAGAAGAAGAGGGGCATACAGCAAGGGGCTGAAGCAAGCCTCTGGCCCTCAACTTCCCCAAAAACGGACAGGCCTCAAATCATTACAGATAGAGTCAAAGCCTACAGCACCAAATTTAAGCATCCTACAGAGAATGACTAAAGAAATTGTAGTACAACTATCCATGCTACTAGCATGCTATAAAGATATTGAAAGTGATATTGAAGACGAAATTGAATAATGTATAACACATTTAAAAACCTTTTGTTATGGCCACCTGGGTGGCTCAGTTGGTTAAGCATCTGCCTTCAGCTTAGGTCATGATCCCAGGATCCTGGGATAGAGCCCCACGTTGGGCTCCTTGCTCAGTAGGGAGTCTGCTTCTCCCTCTCCCTCTCCCCCCGCCCCCAGCTTGTGTTCTCTCTCTCTCTAATAAATAAATAAAATCTTTTTAAAAATAAATAAAATAAAACCTTTTGTTAAGCAAAAATAAAAGAGGTTATAAAATAATATGAAACAGTGTGATGACAGTTTTGGAAAACAAAAATATACACACTGAGGAAATGGATTGATTATACTTACCCAAATGTTGACAATGGTTACCTTAAGAAGTAGGATACTGCTCATTTTTATTTTTCTTTGCACTTCAGAGTCATTTTAAATTTCTGACATGAAATATTTTATTTAAGCTGTTGGAAAATAAAATGATCAGGGGTGCCTGGGTGGCTCAGTTGGTTAAGCACCTGATTCTTGATTTTTGCTTAGGTCATGATCCCAGGGTCATAAGATCAGCCCTGGGTCGCCCAGCAAGAAGCCTGCTTCAGATTTTCAGATTCTCTCCCTCTCCCTCCACCCCTCCCCCCTCCCCCCGCCCTGCTGGCACTGGGAGTTCTCTCACTCTCTCAAAAAGGAAGAGAAAGGAAGGGAGGGAGGGAGGGAGGAAGGAAGGGAGGAAGGAAGGAAGGAAGAAAAAAAATGATCTGAGGGTTTCTGGAGGGGAGAGGGGTAGGAGAGATGGGGTGGCTGGGTGATGGACATTAGGGAGGGTATGTGCTATGGTGAGTGCTGCGAATTGTGTAATACTGATGATTCACAGACCTGTACCCCTGAAACAAGTAATACATTATATGTTGAAAAAAAAAGAAGGAAAAGAAAACCATCAAGATTATAAGACAGAGAGGGACCCAGTTGAGGGTTCTGCATGGGAACATGGGGCACAAACTCAGAGCAAGGCAGGAGGTGAAGTGAGGGAGATGGGACAGCATGTTGCGGACTTCGTTATGAGCCATTTGAGAAAACCAATCCAGAAGATTAAACTAGGAGAGGAAGAAACCTTGGCCTTTACCTTCACCATTTAACCTTTAGCAGCCAGTCTTCGCAGCCCTTGCTTTTTTGAATGCACTTACCGCATTTCCAGCCTGGGCTTAATGCTCTCCTCATTTGCAATGCTAAGCTTTTTATCTGTTTTTCTCCTGCAAAGCTTTGTAGTTCACTTTAAAGACCTTAGTGAAGGCTGAAAGGCACAGGAAGCCCAGATTATCCAATGCCCATGCCTGGGACAAATGAAAGGTCACAGGAATGAGAAGAAGAAGTTTCCGAGGGTTCCAGAAAGTCCCAAGAGAAAATGAGCTCAGACCCCATGGAAAAGCATGAGAATCCAGGGTAGAGCTCAGAGCTCAGGGGGGAAGGTACATTGGTGAGAACTGACCCGGCTTGGTTATTTTCAGATACTCACTAAATTTCCAAATCTCATCAATCAATAAGCAATAAATATGCCTGTTTTATGCAAGATATTGGGTTAAAAGCTGAGTCTAAATATAAGACAAACCTTTGCCCATGAAGGAGTGGCAATTTAATTGAGAATGCAGGATAGAACAAACCCACATGAAGTTAACGTTATCAGAAATAATTTTATTACAGTGTGCAAGAGATGCTACAGGGTGGTGAGTAGGTGATTAAGGGCCAAGGGAGATGAACGGACAGTGAGTGCCACAGTTCTGAGAGCTATTTAAAGAACAGACCATTGACCTGAGTCTTTAGGAATGGGCAAAATCAGAGGAGAAAGGGAACAGATATTTCAGGCTTGGGGGGAAGAGCGTAGGCAAATTCTTAGAAACAGGAAAGCTCAAATTATATTTAAAAACTTCAGAGGGTAGAGAGGGCCCATGCAGATTGTTGTGGGAGAGGTGATGTGTCAGCAAGCTTGTGCTGCATAACAAACTATCCCACTGTTTTGTGGTCTTAAACAGACCCGTTTATGTAGCTCACATTTCTGCAGGTTTGTGATTTGGATTAGACCCAGTTGAGCAGTTCTTCCAGACCCAGCAGGGGTCTGCTCACCTTAGTTGGGTTCGCTCAAGTGTCTATGGCCAGCTGCTGGGTCACTAGAGCTGGCCTGTTCATCCTGGCCTTGGCTGGGATGGCTGGGATCGCTGGGATACCTCAGGGCTCTTTCTGCATCGTCCTTTCTATTGGTCAAAGCAGGTGACAAAGTCAGCACAGATTCAAGAGGTAAACAGACTATGATTCAGTTTTTTAATTAAATTTGATGAACATGTAGTGTATTATTTATGTCAGAGGTGAAGTTCAGTGATTCATCAGTTGCATATAACACCCAGTGCCCATTCCATACCGTGCCCTCCTTGATGCCTGTCACCCAGGGACCCCATCCCCACACCTACCTCCCTTCCAGCATCCCTCTCAGTTTGTTCCCTACAGTTAAGACTATGATCCTTGCTGGGAAGAGTGACAAAATATCGTGGCCATTTTTGCCAGCTTCCACAGATTGGTCAGCTGGTGCCAAATCCTAGAGGATTTGAGTAAAAGGACGACTTCGTAGGAAGGACATGGGAAGTACGCCATGAGCTCGAGAATGGGAAGGACTGAAGTTTCCCAAATGCCAGTGTGCGGGCCTGTGCCAGTCCACAGTGAAGATTTACGGGGCTGCAGTTAGAGGAGAAAAATAAGTAGAGCTCTACGTGAGCGGATGAGTTAAGGGGGGGGACGAGAGGGGCAGCCAACTGCTCTTCATTCTGGGCTTGTTTCTCCTTCCTTTTATAAAACAAAAGAGGGAATAAATGGCCATTGTTATTTTTAATATTTCTACTTGGCAGAATGAAAAGTTGGCAACTCAAGTCTGTCCCTAACATCTTTTTGGTCTTGCTATTTTACTGATCTGTGAATTCTTGACAAGAGCCCAGGAAGCACCACACAGTTGATAAGACAAAAGAATTCGCAGAAGAGAGAGGGGGCTAGCTGCTGAGAGGCACAATCAAGGAAGTCTCCCGGTGGAGGTGTGGTCTTGGCAAGCCCTGGAATGGCTAGCATTTTGTGAGGCTGATTTTTAAAAGCCAAAGGATGTCAGCTTTGGGATGTTTATACTGTATTAGTGAGCCCTTATCAGATCAAACATTCAGCCCCATGACTTCAGAGCTTTCAAGCTGAGAAGCACTTTCAAAGGAAAGGCTATCTTGTATTACTTGCTTGGAAATTGAAAATCTGTTTCAATTCTACTTGAAAAATGCTTTCATAAGATTCACTTGGGCATTATTGGTTCAACACTGCCTGCAGAACACAGTCCAGGTTCTTTTCCCTGGCAGGTGAAGCCCTCCCTGATCTGGCCACCCCCACCTTTCCAGCCTCTGTGCCATCCTTCCCTGTGGACACTTGCTTTAGCCCGGCGGTCAGATGCCTTGTGCTTAAGAGGCTTGTCTCCTAACCTTGGGCCACCGCCTCTCCAGCTTTCCCCTCCACTACCCCTTCCCCAGTGCTCAGGGCACTGGCCGCCTCCTCCAGGAAGCTTCCCTGGCAGATACAGCCAGCTGTGGCTTTGGTCGTCTGCATCACACACTTGATGATTGATTTTCCCCCCCAATATTAGTCATACCAACATAGACTGCCACCTCTCTGAGGGTGAAGTTCATGTCTTCCCTGGCTCTAGGTGCCCCATGGTTTGCAGCCCCTGGAGGACATGCCACTGATGTTTAAGTGTCACTGCTAGTAGCTGGTTGGTGAGTCAGTAAAAGAATGGAGCTGGGTCAGAGTCCAGCGTTGCTCTCCCTGAAAGTGGCATCCAACCTGGGGGCCCCCGTCTCTGTGCTATGACCCCCACTGTCCCAGCAAACTGCTAACCCAATGGGATGCCCCCTGAGTGGCTGGACATGTCACTAGAGGCACTGCTGAAGGAACTGAGCACATCCAAGTACTCTGAGTGGTGACGTGGCCGTGGGTGGTCCGTCAGGAGGCCAGCAGGACAGAAGCTGACCCGGCGTCCGTGCCTCACCATGTCAGTTCTGTGGGGGCATCACAGGTAGTGGCCGTCTAACAAAGTACTTCAACCTGGGTGGCTTAAAGCAATAGAAATTTGTTCGTTCAGAATTCTGGAAGCCAGGAACCCAAATTCAAGGTGTCGGCAGGGCTGTTCTCTAGGGGGAGAAACTGTTCTGCCTTTTCTTTTAGCTTCTGGTGTTGTCAGCAACTCTTGGCATTCCTTGATTTCTAGATGCATCACCTGAAACTTAGCCTCTGTTGCCACGTGGCCTTCTCTCTGTGTGTGTCTGTTTCTCATCTTATAAGAACACTAGCATAGTGGATTAGAGGCCCAGGAGGCAGCTTTGTGTGTCAAGCTCAGAAGTTTGCAAGAGATGCTGGGAGCTGTGATAGATACCATTCCTCTGCTTGCTCCCAGGAAGGTCCCCATATTCCGGGCACTAGTTGCCCAGTAGCGCCTGGCTAGCCCGTCTTAGCTCATGGAGGGGCTGGTTTCCATGTGCCTGGGTGTCCGGACCAACTCTGGCGAGGTAGGAAGTGTGCGGAGTGAGAGGAGGCTGTACACGTGAAAGCCTGAGACTTCAGCTGTGATACTAACTTTCTACTGACCCGCTATGTTCCATTTCATGCCAGCGGTTAGCAGGATAGGTCTTCTTACTTCTAACTGAAATCCAGAGACCACCAGTGTCTTTCCTGAGGACCTACTGATGGTTAAAAGCAATAGGGCCCAGACACCCTGATGCATGGTCTCATACACCCTTCCAGCTAGTTCCCAGGGCAGTTTGCAGGAATCTGTAAACCTATTCTCCCTCACACTTGCCCTGGCTTTGCTTCCTTCGCCCGCTCTCTCCCTACCCAGCCCAGGAAGGGTCACCTGTAGCCCTTGGATCCTCGGTGCTGGCCATGTGTGAAGCCCAGTGCTAGCTTCTCACAGCAGGTGCTCGGGAAACACCACTTCCTGTCCTTCCCCTGACTCTGTCACCTCTCTCACCCCATCTCTGTTCTTCAGGCACCACTCACTGTATACCTCCTCCTGCATACAGTGGGGATCTGGTTGTGCAGCTGGTATTGTCCCAGGAATACAGGAAGTCCTCTCTGTGCGTTCCACACAGCTCTGCCCTGAAGCTGGGCACAGGGAGCTCAGTCACCCCAGGCTGATGGCAGAGAGCAGGCATGAGCACCCTCCCGCCCTTCAGCCTTCCTTTGCTGCTGAGCTTCCCAGCCTGGGAACACACTGGCCGCTGATAGCGTCACCCGGGACCCCAGCGCTGGCCCTGGCCTCTGACATCTCTAAAAAAGCCACACGTCCCTCCGTGTGGGCAGCTGCAGGTGTAGGCCCACACCTCCCATCAGGCGGGCAGGTCCAGGTTGTCCTCACAGAGCCCCTTCGCTCTGTGGAGGCAGAGATGTGTCTGAGAATCCTGTAGCTAAAAGGAGCCAGGGAAACCACGCAGACCTGCAGTCCCCAGCCTGGGCAGGTTCCAGAAGCTGGGGAGCCTGCTAGAAACCCAGATTCCCAGGCCCTTCCTCAAATATTCTGGTTCAGCAGATCTGCGACGGAGGCCCAGGAGGCTGTCTTTTTAACCAGTGCCCAGGACGTTTCTAGGGAGCCATCAGAGAGCCAACGTTGGCGATCCACAGATAAAACCCAGCCTCCTCCTTGTGTAGATGAGGAAAATCCGGTTCGTGGAGGCTGTGTGGCCGACCAAGGTCACCCAGCTTGATGACAGGGAAACTAAAATTAGAACCCAAGATTTCCGACTTCTAGGTCAGGGCTGTCGCTGGCACAAGCTTGCTGGTTGCCCTTGCTGTGTGTTTCCAGAGACAGGAAACAGTAAGAGGAACCTCATTTGGTGGCCACTAAAGAACGAGAGGAACCCCACCAACAGGCCAGGTGGACAAGTGCCATTACACTGCTGGGCCGTTAGCCATTTTCCTTGGGGCCCAGTGAAAGTCAGGGTTAGCCCAGGGACCCCAGGCATCGTGGCTCGTGGTGTTCTTGTCACCTATCAAAATCTGACCTCATCGGGGAGACGGCTCAAACCCATCATACCCCTGCGGAGGTCCCCAAAGGAGCAGACCATGAAGTCACTGTTACTACAACTCCCCTCTCTGGCCATGCCTCCGGTTTGCATAGCTTTCTGGTTTATGTCATGATAATTGAACCGATCAGCAAGGAGAACAGGCCCGTTTCTACAAGGGAAAGGAGACACTCACAAAAAGCCAAAACTATGACTGTTTGCAGTTTGTGGGAAACACTTTTTAAATTAGCTCTGCCTTCGGTAGACATCAGCCAGTTTCTGAGAAGAGTTCATGCTCAAGAAGCCCAGCATGGGTTGGAGGAGAAGCAAGTGAGCCCCTTTGGGGAGGCATGTGGTCCACAGGGAGACTAGGCACAGACATCAGGGGCGAACCCACAGACTTTCCAGGGCTGGAGGTGGGCCAATGGCGCCTGCAGAGCAGAGGGCAGAGACCATAGCTTTGCATTATTGCTGCCCCGGACCCTCCTGGGCCCTATTGTGGCTCCAGGAGTTGTCAGAGTCTCTAGGATCCTCATGGCCACGACCTGCCCTAGCCACCAGGGGAAGGGCCTCCAGTGTTGTGGGGTTTGGTTCCTGCTGTAAGAGTCTGTGACTCTCTCCCCCGCATGACCCCGCAGTCAGAACCACAGGGGACAGGTGGCTAAGGCTCTCTGACGTCTGAGGGAGGCCAGAGGTGAGTGTCTGCACGAGCAGGGGGAGGCGGCCCAACTCCAGGGCCCTTCACAGAGCCCGTACTTGAGCCCCTTTTGGGGGTGCTCCAGTCTTCACTGAGAACTCAAGGCTTCTTCCTGCTCAATTCACATGTTAGGTCATTGTTGTTTCTGTTTGGCTCCTTTTCCTAGTAATGATAACTCATACTTGCACAACACTTTGACAACTACAAAAGGTCTTAGTAAATATTTGTCTATTTTTATTTCCAATCCACCACACCCTTGTGAGCTAGGTTTTATCATTGCTGTATGACAGCTGAAGAAACCGAGGCCCAGAAGGTAAAGTGATGGGCACACGAATCACAGTGGCTGGCTCCAGGTCAAGGTCTTATGGCTCTGCAATCAAAATTCTGCCCTGGTTTCAGGCATGGTGATATGCAGAGGCCACCTAGACCCTGACCTCCAGCACGGTAATCTGATGGGGGAACAAGGGCGTGCTCATGATTCACCACAGCACAGGGCAGACGATTCCCCACACGTGCTCCTCCCACTGTGGTCCAGTCCTGTTGAAAGTGCTGTGGAGTGTAGATGCTGGAGATCAGAAAAGGCAGAGGCACAGTGTGCTTTAAAAAAAAAAAAAAAATCATGCAAATGGGGTTATTACCCTGTTGTTTGTATTATGCACTTTCATGGCTTTGGGCAAGTCCTTACCCTCTTTGTGCCTTACTGTCCTGATCTGGACAAGAAGGCAGTGGACCCCAGAAGCTTCCAGGTTCCCTCCAGCCTGATATTTTATGCCCAGATGTGTTCTGCACACCACAAAGCCTGATGGTCCTCCCAAGCCTTCTGGGCCAGCCACCAAGGTGGAACCAGAGCACGAAGGGGGCAAAAAAGCAAAAACAGAGCCTGGGTGAGGACAGTGCTCCCTTTGGGGCAGAACCAGGGTCCACCTGGGCAGGGAGGGTCCCAGTTGCCCGACGGCCGCACTGGCTGCCCAAGCATGGCTCTTGTTCCCTGAAATTGATGTCCGTGCTAATGTCTCTGCACCGTACAGGAAGTGTGGCTGGACAGGGGTTCATGTCCTTGCCTGTCGGTTTTTAAGGAGCCTGGATCAAGGGTGTCACTGGCCAGTCTCAGTGCAGGAAGTGGGCTGAGAAGCTGAGACAGAAGATTTGGTGGACGCACAGCAGAGCCGGTCCCCTTGGGGTGATGCTCTTGTGGGGCTACGAGAGCTAGGGCAGCCTCAGGCCAGGGCAAGCCTGAGCGCGGGGTGCGGAGAGGGGCCTGGGCAAAACAGCAGAAGCACTGTGCTTGCCTTGGATCGTGCCTGCGTGGAAGATAGCCCTTCTCGGCCCCCATGCATCCCCCCATCCACCCAGCATCCGTCCATTCATTCACTTCCTTTGCTTCCTTCTCGCTCACGGATGCAAGGGCACTTCATGGTGTTAAATACCACTTGTCATCAGAGGGACCTTGGAAGAGATGGGTAAGCTCTACCTGAGGCTTTGTCCCTGAAGGCACACCCGCAGGTGACCTGCCCCGAGACAGCCCTTCCCACTGGAGAACACTAGCTCTAACGAGTTCTCCTAGGAGAAAAAATCGGCCTCCCTGTCCCTTTCTACCGATGAGTCCTCTCTTCTGAAGCCACATGTAGTCAGTCCAATCCTTTCAACACACAGTTCTTAAGCACAGTATCTCCCTAAATGTGGCATGTCTCCTGGCTGGCATGTGAGATGATTTTAGGTAGGATGTGGACAAGCACTTTCAATAGTTCTTTGTACTATCACCTTCAACGGTAGCAGGGATACTTCTAGTTAAAAAACAAACAAACAAAACTCCTTCCTAAATGCCTGTATGCAAAAAAGCAGCTTGATTAAAAGCAGAGGTATTAAATAAACACTACTAAACATACGTGGACATGGCAAAAATGATGCTGATCTTGACCAGCGCCTCTCTGGGCCGCCCCCTTGCCAGCTTCCCCTTCCCGAACCTTTCACCTCTGTTGCCATCAACTTCACCCCATTCTTTGACCATGGGTTGCATGTAACTATCACAGCTTCTACCCAGGTGGTTTCTCAAACCCACACCTTCAACTCTGACCCATCATTGTCTCCAAGGCCCGGAATGCAGGGCATGTGAATGCCAACATTCACTTGGATGTTGTTGCCTGTCCTTGTCGTGTCTGTGTGACATCTCAGATACCATGGGATTCTAGAACCACTGGGGCAGGGTGAGGGTACATCTCTTAAGTATTTCCTGTTTAACATATTAGTGCGCATTTTCCTCTGAGTCTCAACAGGAAGATACTATCTCCATTTTATAGCTAAGGAAGTGGACACATGTGACATTTAAACAGCCTGGCTAAGGCACAATCCTTGTGGGAGATCTGAAATTTGAAACTCCAATTTGCCTGTGCTGTGGAATTCCCGTTATGCTGGGTGGCCTCCAAGCCATGGGCAGGAAGGGGAGTGGAGAGTATCTGGCCAAACTTTGCATTCGGTGGATGAAGACGCCACAGCCCAGAGAGCTTGGGTGGCACGCCCAAGCCACTCCGCTAGCCCCGGCCAGCTCCTGCTCGGGACTCCACTCACGACGCTCCTTCTTCCCATCTTTCTGAACGCCAAGTTTGATGTCATGCTTGACGGTCCCCTCGCGGTCCACTGCCCGTCCTGGTATTTTCTGAACCTGTCACTGCTTTTCTGGTCCTACTGCTCCATGCTTCTCTGGTTCAAGTTGTCATCATCTCATTCCTGGACTGCTGCAGGGCCTCCGACTTCAGTCTAATCTGTTAGGGACTGCTTTCCATATTTGTTTACATAAAACAGATCTTGGCACACATCGCCCCTTGATCACAAACCATCATCAGTCCAAGTCACCACAGACCTTCAATCCCAGGGACAACTCCCTCGTATGGAGTATAAATTGTCTCCTGTCCCTTGAGACCTGCTTTAATTTAGACCCTACCTGTCTCTCCAGCTTTGTCTCCCACAGTGCAAACTCTCTCGCAAAAATAGTCTTCTTGCATCTCTGTGGGAATTTACACTTCCCTAGTGGAAATCACCTCACCACACCCGGGCTCACCCCTCAGGCCCAGCTCCCACTATCTGTGCTTGCCTCCAGCCCTTGGCAATCCACCTTTTCTCCAAGTTCTTAATCTGCTTCTTACCTGCAGGAGTCATTTGGTAGGTAACAAATGTGACCCTGTGCTGGAATTCCTCCCTATGAGGCACATCCTTCCTGCCTCCTGGCCTGACTGTGAGCCCTTGGAGGACAGGGTGAAGTCTGATGCCCTTTACAGTCTCAGTCCTTAGTCTCTGTGCCCTTCAAGGTGGGCCCCTCAGTACGTGCTCTTCATAGTGACGATGCCGCATGTCTTTATGAGGACAGAGGGTAAGGCTGCTGCTGGGGAAGAGCCCCTCCTTTCTACCCCTTGGAGCTGCACACCAAAGGCTGGGTGACAGACGGCCTGTGGACTCACAGGGCTGTCTGGGGAACAGATAAGAGGAAGATGTGAAAGCACATTGTAAAGCAAAAAGTGCAGGCTTGTGAAAGAGGCCAAGACTGCAAAATCAACCTTAATGTCCTCTAGGTGTCCTTTGGACTCAGCACTGGAAGGATCTCTGAGCCTCCAGTTCCTGGCCCTGTATAAGGCACGGAGGGGGACAGAGGAAAACTGTGACATAGTTCCTGCCCTCAGCGCACCCACACTCCTGATGGGGAAGAGACATCCAGGACACTTGCCACAGTCTGAAGATGTTTAAAACATGCCATAAAGCCAGAGGTAAAAATTCCAAATGACTGCCCCTAAGGCTGTAGGGCCCACAGAAAAAGGAGATTGAAAGCCCTAGAGAAGTCAAAGGAAACTTCTCCTGGGAGGAGGAATCCATTTGGGCCCAAAGGAAGTAAGAATATGCCAGGCTAGGAGCCACAGAGGCTGGAATGGAACTAGGCATGCAAGAAAGTGGCTTCTTAACTCAAATGGTGGGTGTTGGGAGAAGATAAGGTAACATGTGGGAAGGGAAAAATTCAAGCAGAAAACCTGGGGCTTAATCAACTAGGAGTCAGGAATCCCTTTAGGTTCCTGAGGAGGGACGTAGCATGATAAAAGTGAGGTTCTAGAAAGTTCCTTGCTCAGAAACTTCTTTATCCTTTGAGGGGGGGAAAATGCACAGGTAGGGAGAGAAATGCCAGGTCTGCATCCACATCTTCTATCTCCAGGCTTCTGGTGCTAGGATGTTGAAGGGGATCCTCTGTGCCTCTCCACCCAGCCTCTTTCAGGACTGTACCGTTACTGCCTCATGCAGCCGTATCCTTTGTCTCGGCAGTCCTGTGCTGAAACAAGGCTAAGCACAAAACTACGTGGGCTACCCTCTGATGGGGATTTGGCTGAGCTGGCTAGATCTAGTCTGAGACCATAATCTGAAATAAGCATCTCACGCACAGGCTGAGGGCTAACTGGGAGACAGAGGAGCATTTGTCTTACCATGTCTACGAGCTCTCACATCTGCTGGCCGGGTGAGGCTAAGCTCAGCTCTAATGTGCC
Source organism: Procyon lotor (assembly GCA_028646535.1). Classification (NCBI taxonomy): domain Eukaryota; kingdom Metazoa; phylum Chordata; class Mammalia; order Carnivora; family Procyonidae; genus Procyon; species Procyon lotor. Next base: position 21,026,781 of record CM053611.1, on the reverse strand, counting down.
CAAATGGCTAAGAAGGGGTGGAAGCATGGAAGGGCAGTGGGATAAAGAGGCTGAAGGAGGAGTGATGTGTAGAGACAGCAAATAGAGCCTATCAGTAAGGGTGTTTTCAGAGACAAGTACATGAAAACTCAGCTTGAAATGGTTTCTACAATAAGGACATTTTCTCTCACATGAAATAAGCCACAAATTAGGGTGGCACCAAGGTTGGTTAAATTAAATCACTGGTTCAATGACTTTATCCAGGACTCTAGCTCTTTCCACCTTTTCTCTCTGCCACCATCAGCACATCTATCTTGTCCTCAACTAGTAGTCCTCGTGATCTCCAGATGGTTGCCATGGTTCCAGGCTTCATATACAGACATGAGCCTGTCTAGCTAAAAAGAGATTATAGTGCTATTTTGCATGTATGTCTCTCTCTCCCTTTTAATCAATGAGGAATCTTCTAGGAGTATCCCAGATCATCTCCCTTCATGTCACACTGGCCAGGGATGGGTCACATGCCCCTTCCATAGCTAATGGATGGAGGAGAAAAACTGGCCTCCATTGGGTTAGATTAGTGGTTGGTTTATGGCCACAGGGCTCCTCACAAGTGGTGACCAGCTTTGATTAGGAGTAAGAAGAGAGTCCAGGGTCCATTCTCTAGCCAGCATTTTCAGCCACATGTCTTCACACTGTCAGTGGGAATACAGAGTGCCCTGGGTCAAGCAGGCTGTGCAGCTCAAGTGCTTGCTTCAAGTTGCTGGGTTCCGACAAAAATCATTCAGCGTAGCCCCAGTAAAACCCCATGTACTTCCTTGTCTCACAGTGATGCCAAGTAAATGGGCCCTGGGGTGGCTGAGGGCTGAATGCTGGGGTCCATCTATCAGTATAACCACAAACAAAGGGAAAGTCATTAAACTTAGAGTCCTTGCTCTATTGCCTACTAACTGCAGGACTTTATGTAAAATTACTAAATCTCTTTGATAAGTTTCCTTGTGTCTATAATGGCGATAATATTTTTTAATTCATCACGCAGAGTTACTATTAATATTATAACTAAAGCATCCAGGCTCAGACTCAGGTGTTAATGGCAGCTGTGGTGGAGGAGGAGTAAATGGTGTGGTGGTGCAGGTGGTGATGGTTCTCACAGTAGAGGTAGTGATGGCAGTGGTGATAACAATAGTGGCAGTGGTGCTGATGGTGCAGGTGGTGCTGATGATGATGGTAGAGGTGGCAGAGGTGGTGGTGGTGATGGTGGTGAGGTTATCGGGGTGCAGGTGGTGATGATGGTGGCAGTGGTGATGATGGTGATGGTGGAGGTGGTGATGATGATGGGAGTGGTGATGATGGTGGTGGAGGTGGCAGAGGTGGTGATGGTGGTGGCGATGATGATGATGGTGGTGGTGGAGGTGGGGATTGTGCTCACAGTAGAGGTGGCGATGGCAGTGATGATGATAACAGTGGTGGTGGTGCTGATAGTGCAGGTGGTGATAATGATGGCAGTGGTGATGATCACAAGGGTGGTGATGGTGGTGATGCGAGGAGGAAAGGAAAGTGAGAGTAAGAGGAATAAAAGGAGAGAAAGTACCACCCTTCCTGTTTCACAAAGAGATCATTAGACTCAACATAAAAACGTATGGGAAAGTGTCCTTTAAACTGTAAAGTGCTGCCCAGTGAGTTATTCCTGTGGTGATGACGATAAGGTTGGCAAACCCCCTCCGTCCATGGGTACCCCGACTCCTAAAGAGCACTGCTGTCATCCTTCACCTTCATCTGCCATAACTGTAATAAGTCATTTCAAGAGGCAGGGTGTTGTCAAGTTCCCAGAGACACAAGGGAGGGGCTCACAGCTCTGTGACTGGGAGCTTCTTTAGCCAGAATGGAACCCATTACTGTGGCTCTAAGGGCTAGGGAGGGAGGTAAGGCAAGGCCATTTGGAACACGTGGAACTCAGCAAACAGGATACAGAGAACATTTTGGTTTTGTTTCATTGTTAAGTTGCCTTGATAATACAAAGGAGTATGAGGACTAAGTCTCTAGTTTTTGCTAAAGTCAAGAGGATCCGAGGAGTCAGAGAAGTGAGTTGTGCTACCTGCTTTGAGGCTAGGGCAGGAGAGGAGCCAGGAGGAGGCAGCAGGGCTGGTGTTGCTGATGACTCCAGCTGCCCGGCGGGCTGTCATGGGAACAAGCAGAACAGGACCTCACAGGAGGACACACAAAATCCCCCAGAGCAGGGACGTCTACTGCACGAACATGTGCAGAACACCTACCTTGTGCAGGTGCTGGGATGGCAGTAAATGACAGCAGCTATTGGAGCAATGACTCTGGTTTCTGGTTCTCATAATTACCACTCTTCCCACTTGTAAGAAACCAAAGTTTTGCAAGATTATGTGACTTGTCATAGAGAAGTAATTTGATCCCAGGTGTATTTGACTTCAAAGCCCTCTCTCCTCTGTCACTTTGCCTTTCATTTAAAGACACTTCTTGGGGCGCCTGGGTGGCTCAGTCGTTGAGTGTCTGCCTTCGGCCCAGGTCAGATCCCAGGGTTCTGGGATCAAGCCCCGCATCGGGCTCTCTGCTCAGCAGGGAGCCTGCTTCTCCCGCTACCATTCCCTCTGCTTGTGTTCCCTCTCTGGCTGTGTTTCTCTCTGTCAAGTAAATAAAAATCTTTAAAAAAAAAAAAAAAAGACACTTCTTCACCAAAGGTGACAAGGACACTTGCTCCTGCCCCGCAGACCCTCTGCCCCTGGAGAGGAGAAACACACAGAAAACACACACGTTGTGATGAGTGCTATCATCTGAAAGAAGGGTGCCACAGCTGGAGGGGGAGACTGACTCATTCCAGCCCACGGGGGGCAGAGGAGGCAGGGGAGGGTTGAGAAGTCCACACAAGGTGATGACATTGGAGGTGGCTTGGATCTGAGAAGGAGTCTGCCAGGTAGAGAGAGGGTTAGGGCTTGTCAGGGCGTGAAGAAAATTGCCTAGAACAGCCGGTCTGGTATGGGTATGGTGAGCCTTCTGGTGTGGCTGGAGCTCAGGGCGGTGACTGAAAATGAGGCAGCAGGGACAGGTGGAGGCGGGACTGTGACAGACCTGGGAGCCAGGCTGAGGAGACTAGATCCCACTTTAAGGCAGAGGGGAGTGTTGGAGAGAATTATGCAGTAGCACAGCCTAGATGTCAATGGGAGGCTTTAGGGCACTGTTCTAATACCCAACCAGTGATGGAGGCCTGGATAGAGATGGGCTGTGGGGACAGGCAGAAAAGACAGGGTCTGTTTCCCCAGGCCAGGTACTGGCGTGACTCCTCAAAAGAAGGTGGGCACTTAGGAGAGTTTCGAGGCCACCGCTGCATGCTCCCTCCATTTGGGAAATTACATTCTAGCCCACAGGTCACTAAGCAAATGCCCCATTGTTCCCCAGGAGTAATGCAGCCCTGATTGGTAATATCTGTCACCCTCTCCATTCCAATACCCCCAAAGAAAAGGTAATATACCGGAGCCAGAGTGAACTCAGAGAGGATGGGGCTGGCCATATTCTGACAGCCGGAGCTGCCTGGTGAAGGACGGGCCACCTCAGAAGGAAATGACAGCCTGAGGTGAAGGAGGTCAACTGGAGGGGTCTCCTGCTGTAGGCGGGAGGCTGGCCCACGTGCCATTTGGGCACCACAAGACGGGGGTGCAGGCAGCACATGACAATGGTTGACTATTTCCTCTGTACCAACCACATGCTGGACCCCAGATATAGAACAGAAACAGGCCGGTCTCTGCCCTGGGGGAACCCGGGCTAAGGAGGGACCCAAGGAGGGACAGAGATGCTATCTTGGAGACAGGGGCAGTGAAGGGTCCAGGAGGAACTGACAGGCCCATACCCCAACATCTGAGCTGGCCTGCTCAGCACTTTTTGGATCTCAGGCCGGTGCCACTAGGCTGGGGCAGCCCAGGCAAGGCCGGCCTCCAGAGGGGAAGATGTGAACTTGAGAAATTAGTAAGTGGACGAGTCACTTCAACTTAGCATCATGGCTGAGCATGGAGAAACAGGCCAGTTGGAGGAGAGCTTTTGTTTTTTTGAACTGAGCTACTCTAAAACCACAGACTCTGGCATACTTCTCAGCTCACTAGCCTCAATTGCTCCTTGCCCTCACTAAATAGGTGAAATTTTTTTTCAAAGCTGCTTTACTCTTAGGCTATTAAATGGTTTGTCCTGTCCCCTCTTTCTTTGCTGGAAGTCCCGAGTCTTAAGGCCAAACCATTTGAACCACCATATACCTTCTAAATGAGGCCCTTTGGGAAGGGCCTGCCTTCAAAAAATTGTGATACTAAAGCATTCATCTCCACATCCCTTCCCAGCCCCCTTCTTCCCCGTCCAGATGCCCCAGGTATCCGTCCAGGTATCTGTCCAGGAATTCACAGAAGATTACACTGTCCACTTCCTGATGAGTTAGTCCCTGGGAAGGTGAAGGCTGATCCAGGATTGAACATGACATCGTGCACTTTGGCAGGAGGCCTCTAAGGAAAACCATTAACATCCAAATGTTTCTCTTTCTTTTCACTGTGGTAAACTCTGTATAACATAAAATTTGCCATCCTAACCATTGGTAAGTGCACACCTCAGGGGCACTAAGTCTACTGGGATGTGTGGCCGTCACCACTGGTCTACTTCTGAAGTTTGTCATGCTCTGAGATAGTTTCTCCCTCCCTCCTGCTCCTTGTAGCCTCTCTTCTAGTCTCTGTCTCTGTGAATTTGCCCATCATCGACTTCTCATATAAGTGAAATCTTACAACATTTGTCCTACGGTGACTGACTTCTTTCACTTAGCATCATGTTTTCAAAGCTTGTGTCGTAGCCTGTTAGACCTTCATTCCTTTTTATGGGTGACTAATATTCTAATATATGACTAATATTGTGTGAATATCCTTCATCCCCTGATGGAAGAAAGGCTTCTTAATGGCTGAACTACAGGCACCAGGAGAGATCCCAGGAGAGATTTGTGGATCCCTGTTGCCCTCCCTTCCAGCCACTCCATGTAGGTGGCCCTTCATTGCCCAGTGTCCCCCGAGGGTCACAGTAATCCAGGATCTCAGTCAGCACACAGACAGAGATGGCTGCAGGAGCAGCACCAGACCAGCCAACGGGAAACACAAGTACTCACCTAGGGGGTGGATATGTGGCCTTGGATAAGTCCTCTTACTTCTATCTGAGGAGGAGCTGGGATCGTGTGTCCTTGTAGGAAGTCCTTCCAGCTTCCCATATTCCACCAAATCCCTCAGTGTCCTGAGAGACACTGCAACACAGCAAGTAGTGTGGGGCAGAATGGACTCACAGGAAACGTGTGTGACTGAATGAAGGAGTGAAGGACCGAGAGAAGAATAGGAACTAAGGTATTCCTGTTTCTTCATCTCCCTTCATTAGAGATAGGCAGGAGGCTGTCTTAGAGGTCAGGTTGAATGATACTTAAATTATGAAACAATCTGGCATACAAGGTACTGTTTGACACATTATGGTTGTGTTTCTTGTCTTTGCACCTTGTACTGAGATGGAATTGTATGACTGCACTTCTCATCAATTCTGTCTGGTGCAGCAATCTTGGCAGCTCCAATAAATACACTTGCATAAGTTTAAGTGACTACACACAGGCTCTCTTCGTATGAATTCTCACACCTTGGTCTGTTATATAGCAGGTCTAAGTTGTATCGTGTTCAGCCCAGATGGTGGGCATCACCAGCTGTGCCATGCGTGTGCGTGTGTGTGTGGGTGGGTGTGCAGAAACATGCACACGTGTATAGACATGACAGGCTTTCCATGGCTGTCCTTGTCTGAAGAGCTCTACCCTGACATGGCTTCTGTCATCAAGAGTCCGTGTTCTCCTGAAGCACCAATCTGAATGATCTCCCTACTGAAAGACCTTTATATTATAAAATCTGTTTGTGTTTATGATGATCCTCAAAGCAATGAGGAGAGGAACTCTGTGTTCCTTTCTGCGTCTTGGAATCTGAATGGGCATCCTCACTCGCTACAGATTTTGAAAAGCCTTTGGAAGTCCTCTACCACCTTGGAATTGGTGTTCAAAGTTCCCAGAAAAACAAACAAACAGGCAAACAAAGCAGTGATTCCTCTTCTCACATAAAATCTTCTGTGGGAACCAGCATTATAAAGCCAATAAAAGTCTTCCAGGCTAGTCAGAAATGGCAACTTCTTTTTCTTGTGTCGTCTCTGTCTACACCCCATCATTATCGGTTCCCTGGGCTCTTTTGAACTGTGTTAGGATCCTCGGACAACTTAGCATTTGGGTTTGAACGGTGCTGCTCTGGTTCAAGGTGGTAGGGGGGGACAGTGAGCAAAGCCCCACTTTCTCAGCCTTCCTTAACCTGTAACTGCTCCCAGAGCAGCGCTGTGGAAGCCCAGGGCTCCCTGCAGCACTGCACTTTTTAATGCTTAGCTAGTTCTACAGACGAGGGGACAGACCCGGAGAAGTCAAGTGACTTGTCCAAAGACACACAAACAGTGGTACCAGAATCAAGATTATTACCATCAAAAGATAATTGAGTCTCTGTCCTATAGAAGGAAAGGTAGGATACATGTACATGAAAAGATAAAGGGAAAATTAAAATAAACACTGTGCTCATCAGTGTCTATTAGTTCCACAAGTGTTTAGGAGACATCATGGTTCTTGGAATCTGAGGCTCTCTCCACTGAATTTTTCTAAATATTTGAGACATGAGTGTTGCCATGGGTGCCCGCTGCCAGCGGTAGTACTGAGAAATGAGCAGGAAGAGAGGAAGGGAAGGGAGAAGAAGATGAAAATGGGAAGGCAGCAGTAAAGGGAAACAGCCCTGGATAGGAAGGAAGGAAGACAGGAGAATCTGAAAGTCCAAAGTCCTCACACCTGCCCCAGGCAAGTAGGGCTTCACCCTTGATTTGGGAAAGGGGTCCTCTGGGAGCCCTGGGACTCCGTTCTGGTATATTCCCATTCCAGCCTTGAACTTCTTCCCATCTGCAGGTTTTTATGCCTCCTTGACTATTTCCAGCCTCAACACAGAACAACAGTAGAAACAGGGCCCTTAGTCTTTCCAGGTTGACTTCCAAAGTTCCTGAGTTCCCAAAATCACAGAAAAAAAAAAGGTGCCCCTTTTACACAAGCTGAATGTTGTGCATTCTGAAAGAGCTCTGTGGCCCCCAAGGATTCAGGAGAGTGCAAAGCTCTGGACTCAGAACTCAGGCATGAAGAGGGTTATGAAGGAGTGTGTAGTCACAGGACCAGAGGCGCAAGACATCAGCACAGCAAGAGAAAGGTCTTGAACAAACTTTTGCATTTCTCCACTCCATTTTTGCCCTTAGATTTCTTTTGCAATACAACATATGATTTGAAAGGATCAACCAAGCTGTTTCACTTGCTTACATTTTTGTTTGTTTCTTTCTTGGGTTTGGGGGGGTGGGATTAACTTCAAGAGCACTCATCCTCCTAGAGTCAGAATGAATTGAATAGAACCATCAGTATGCACAAGCGTGCACTCGGCAGCAACAGACACCTGCCCCTTCTCAGGGTCCTTTGTCCAGACCCCTTCTTATTCAGTTCTATCTCAGATTCTTAAGCAACTTAGGATGAGGACTCTGACCCACTTGTGTCTCTGGGGATAAGCAGGGACCAGGGAGAAACCTTCCCCTGCACCCAGGAAGGCAAAATGAGTTGAAAGGACCTTTGGACTGAGGGTCAGGAAATCTGCTTTTCCATCTTCTGCACATACCTCTGTGGCCTTGGTATCTTATCAGCATCCTGGGTTTTCAAGTGAGAAGGTTAATTAGATACGCTCTAAGATTCTTTCTGTCTCTCCAACCCAGATGCTTTAAGCAAGATCCTCTAAGTTCTGCCAAGGAGGTATATTCCCATAACGTGAATGTGCTTTCCGGGGGATGAGACTGCCCCCCATGGAGAGGGATTCCAGCTTCATCTCTCCTTTCTTTAGTTGGCACACTCTTCTAGGGCAACTTCATTCAACCTTCACCTGCAAGCCGACCTCCCCTTGATATCTTCTATGTCTGATCACCAGGAGCCCCGCAGATGTCCCACAAATGCTTTAACTCAGCAAGTCCAGAACTTGTGTGTGTGTGGTGGGTGTGCAGGGAGATGTCTCTCCCTGATGCAGCGAGAGGCATGGCCATCCAGAGTGACTACCCAAGGTAGAAAATCAGGCAGGGGAGCAGTGCCCTTCTTTTGCTGCTTCTTCCCCCAACCCCTACATGCAACCAGAAACTGCATTACTTTCTTTCTAACTTTCAAACCCACCCAGTTCTCAGCAGTCCTGCTGTCTACCTTGGCTCAAGCCTCCATGGTCTCTGCATGGGTCAACCCCCGACTCCCTCCACCCCCATCAGCACCCTCACTCTCTAGGCCAATGCCAGATGATAGTACACATTTGACTCCAACATTCACTGTCACCTCAGGATAGAATCCAAGTCCCCAAGGGCAACCCCAAAGCCCCTTTGGGTCATCTTGCTCCTACCCAGCTCTCCAGCCTCATAGCCTTCACTCTAGCTGATCAGATACCTGTATTACCTGAAGCTCTACACACACACACACACACACACACACACACACACCTTCCATGTTTTCTCTTTCAACCCCGTCCTGATGGAGTTTAACCCATCATCAACCTAATCAACCCACTTTAACCCAACATCACCTAATATTAAAAGACCAGAGGCTCCTGCATACTGTTATTTGTTCCTGGGTCAGGCTCCCCCTTCCCACCCCTGTAATGGGTAGTGAGTAATAAACCATCCTGCCTCTGAGGTGCGGACTAATGCCGGCCTCTCCATTCCCTTCCCACAGCTACTGCCTTATCAGGGCCTTCATCAGCACATGAGCCCATGGTTCTTAAACTTCAGGGTGCCTCTGAAACACCTGAAATTGTCTGCAATCCACGTTTCCAGGCTCCACAGCCAGGAGATCTGCCTCAGTAGGTCTGGAGAGGGCCCAGAATTCTGCATTTTTAAGCTCTGCATCCTCAAACTGCTTCACCCTGAGCTGGGCACAGTGAGGCCAGCACTCATTCCGAGTCTAGCAAATCAGAAAGAATGGATGGGAGCACAGGCACATGTGCAGGCTAGCCTCTCCCCACAGAGCTACCCATCAGGCTCCAATGACCCTGCTCTTGGAGCACCTTCCCAGCAGAGTAAGCAAGAGGGGATCTGACTTCCCAGGTGATGCCCCCTCTCCACATGTGAATGAGACCTGGAGGTCTTCAGTGAGCTCCATCTGCCCCAACATATGATGGGAAGATAGGTCTGGGAGTTCTGAGCCTACTGCCTCCTGGGGGCTGAGATTGGGCCTGTCCTGCTTGGAGGATCTGTGGCCAAATGCCATGTGGACCAGAATTTTGTGGCTCCAGTGAGAGATGGGCTAAGGCTCCTGCAGAGGCAAGCAGTGGAGCATGAAGGCATCCAGACAGCCTTCGCCTAGTGGGGGCCATTAAGGCTCTGCACTGGGAACAAAGTTGTGGGAGAAAGCAATTAGTGGCGAGGGAAGCCAGTGAATCAGCACAGAGTTGGCTCGCTCTAATTGAGCCAAGTCTGTCCTGTTAAGCTTGGGCTCCCAGGGACAAGAGCTTCATCCTTAAATGCAAAGCCTTCTTCAAGGCAGTAGAGAGAGGAAAAACACTACCTCCCACCCCCCGAGAAAAGAGATGAGCCTTTTCTCTTTACTGGCCCACCCTAGGGCCTGCCTCCATCCGGGAAATGCTGATTTTCTTAGCTGATTGGGTCTGTCTTCGGACAAAGATTTTTATTTTCTTGAGAAGGAGAGAGACTTCAAGTTAAGGGTCAGGGTATATGAACAGATTGCCTGTGTTTTAGCTGCTGTTAGGAGATTTTCAATGTCTCGACTTCTTTGTGGCTATGTTTCTAGTCTATCATTTTAGAGTGGTTAGTACACTCCCCCAAGATGGTTTCTTTATCTTCGGGTTTGTTACCTCAAGGTGGCGGTAGGTACATTTATCCCGTGGTTCTGTCTCTTCCTTTCTGAGCACTGTTCTCTTCTGTCTTGGCATCCTTTCCCTCTAGATCAGAAGAAATGATCTTCTCTTCTGAGAAGGTACAATGAAACATTCACTGATTAAATAAGATGTTTCTCCAAAATGTGTAATTTTTCCACCACCCTAATATTTGCATTTTAATGGGACATTTGAAGACTAAAAAAAAAAATTAATGCCCAATGAATTGGAGCTCTAAGGTTGGAGCGGACTGTGGAACTGGTAATCTGGCTTGGGGGTCCCACCCAGTGTCCCCCTAGATCCTACCAAAGAGTGGGCAACACTTTCCTCCACCTGCTTGTGAGATCTGCTGGTTCAGAACTTTCCAGATGCCTGATCTCATTGACTTTATTTTTCTCTCCCTTCTATTTTTATTTCCTAGGAACGAGTGGAATATCTCTTTCTCATAATTTTTACTGTGGAAGCATTTTTAAAAGTAATAGCTTATGGACTTCTCTTTCACCCCAACGCTTACCTCCGCAATGGTTGGAATTTACTAGATTTTATAATTGTGGTTGTAGGGTAAGTATCACTACCTTTCTCTCTTCCCTCTCCTCACCCCTCACCATCCACCAACATGTGCCTTCGTTTCCTTCTGTTATTTGTATCTTTTTATTTGGTCATTGTGGCAATGGGCACTAAACAAGATGAGAGGATCACTAGTCACTTGGAATTCAGACTTTCTCCAAAGGGGAAAGAGCTCTTACTTAAGAACATCTCCCTCACACACATGCTCACATGCATGTGCACACACACACACACACACACCACGAAGTGAAATCTGAGTGCTTTCAATGGAACTCAGGATCCTCTATGCAGCAGAGGAGATCCCTCTGCTTGAGGTCTTTTTATTCCATCTCCAACTACATCTGACCTGACAGCTCTTCGAACCAGTTTGCCTGTTGTGTTCCTGAGCAGGGCTCATCCAGCTGGCCTGGTGAGCAGCCCACAGACATGGCATGGGGGTGAAAAGCTGGCATGCAAGGTGCTGTGGATGCCCTCATTCCCCTCTACAGTGGACCTCATGGAGGGCCTCAGGAAACAGGCTGCTCGAGATGGGTGGGTGGAGAGATGACAGAGAATTATGAAGGGCCAAGGCCGTGGGTGGCCTAGGTAGAACTGAACACACCTTTCCCCAAACATACTGTTCCACTGTAGCCTAAGATAAAGCAAAGTCAATATATGCTCTGAAAGAAAAAAAAAAAAAAAGCAATGTAAAGAATCATAGATAAAATTCAGACGTGATGGATCTCCTTATCTAGGAATTAGTGACTTTACAAAAAGATCTTTTATGAAATATCTGTACACGTGCTATGTGAAATGTAGTTCATTAAGACACAGTTGCTAAAGTTCCAGCCACTACTCTATTTTGTGAAGGGAGGGCACCTTATAGCAGATTCTCCTTCGAGAACAAGCTGAGGCTTCTTGGAGCTCATCTGACATTTCTCTGAGCCCCCAAGAGTGGTCATGTGGTGGCCATATTGCGTTTTTACTCCTGTGGAGTTCCAGCAGGCTTCAGCGTCAAGGTCAATGTGTCATTGGGCTCATATCCCAGGAACCTGTTTTTGGTGGGCACCATTCGTGCCATCCCAGTGAAGACATGGGTCCTCTAGAGTGCTCTCTGCTGATCATCTCCTGGGAGTATAAATAACAAGAGCAAATCAAGACCATTGAGAAGTTCTTTCCTTGTCTCTGGCCATCTGGATGACTTATTAGGGCTGTTTGGAACTGTCTTAGGGGTTTTTTGTTGTTTTTTTTTTTTGCACACCCAATGAATGACACATTTTGGCCACCCTAACACCAAGGATATTTGGGTGACATGTGAAGCACAAAAGCTACTGGAGTATTTGCCAGGCATAGATCAGGCTCCAGAAGATCGGGAGCAAGGATGCAGCTCTAAGAGATTTTGCTGCTTCTGTTCTCGCCAAGATAAACAAAGAATAGCAGAACAAATGCCTTGAATTAACTCCCTAAACCATGGCAAAGACACTTAAGGTACCTGATTCCACGTGCCCCTGAAGCCTTTCAAATTCAGTGTCTTTCTCACGGCCTCAGGCTCTGGGGAACCTTTCACACAAGCCTAGAAAAGAGCCCCAGGAATGAGACTGATAGAGAGATAGGGTGCCTTCAGGGACTAATTTTGTTTCGGCAGAGCACCTCATGTTTATGGAAAGAGTTAGAGTTCCCTACAACCTGGGAGGTCGAACCCGGAAGCGTACTAGGCAGAGCTCGAACCTGCGCCTGGGAGAAAAGGAGCAAGACGCCTTGTCATGGGGCCACACACTTCATCCCTCGCCCCGCTGCCCCTCCCAGTAACCGCAGAGGGCAGCCTTCATGGGGTCAGCCTGGGTTTCAGTCACAACTTCCTGGGGTCGAGGCTGTGAGGCTGATGAAGAGGGAAACATCCAGATTGGGCCCTCTTCGCAGAGATGCCTCAGGTTGGCTACTTAAGCCCCAGAGGTTACGATGCTAGCGGTTGCTTAGGTTGTGGTTCACCATGACCCTTTGGGCTTTTCCGCCGTGACTATTACACATGGACACCTATTTCTCTTCTTCAAAGGTACTGGTCCTAGTGGCTTTCTGTCTAGTCTCAATCTTAGCCCATCCTTCTAACTTGAAAAATCTCACACACACACACACACACACACAGTGTAGCCCACCCTCCTCTCTACAGCTATGCCCCTTTTCCCTGCCCTTCTTTTTTTTTTTTTTTAAATAATATTAAATGGATATCTGTGTGCTTCCCTTATGTCTCCTGGGAAATATCTACTCTCCCAGGCCCCTCCTCGGCAGCCACTTAGGGGAATGTTTCTTGGGCCCCCCTGCCATCAGAGGGGAATCTGCCTTGCCCTGGGAGAGCTGGATTTGCCTCCTTGCTGCCTGAGTGCCAGACCTAGAACTGCTCTCTCCTGTCTGCATTGCCATGCGAGGGGCCTGTGACAAGAAGCATTACCTAACCTGCAGAGACCTGCCATGTTTCCTGCCTAAAGTGGAAGAGTCTGCTTGGTACAGTGGGGAGATGAGACTGCTGAATGAAAGTGGGGAGGACTTCAGAGGCCTCTGCGAGCTACCTCTCCCCAGCCCAACCCAGGGACCCGGGGGTCCTCACTGGATCCCCCTGCCTGAGACATTCGACTCCAGCCAGGAGGGCTTTTGCTACCATCTATCTCCCAGTATGGTGGCCCCGCCTTTCTGACCCGCTGGGCCCTCTAGAGCCTCGTTGTCCTCTTTTTAAAAGCTCCAGGTCCAGCTAAGGAACTGCCAGACACAACTCCTGAAGAATTCCCCCATCAAGCATCCACATCAGAACCCAGCCCTTAGGGACAGGGAGGCCACAAAGCAGTGGGTTTGGCTTTATAGTATCTAATCAAGGAGAAACACACCAGCCCCTACAAGCCAAGAGCACCTCCTCGACCTCTTCCTGAATTTTCTACCCCTTCAAAATTAGAATCAGACACTTAATAAAATGTCTGCATCAAGTTGGGGCAGGGAAAAGAGAAGAAAGCTGTCTAAACTCTGTTCCCTTCAATAAATATTATTTTGTGAACATCTTGTACCTTAATAAGCATATTGCTTTCTTCCAGGAAATACTAGGAACCAAATCTGGTTTGGATTTGGAATGTTGTTTGAGAAACTTGCAAACTGGTCTCCATTTTCTAAGATCTCATTGATACAGACTTCAGTGGAAAGAACATTCTTCTGCAGAGAAAGAAGCCCATTTCCCTCATCCTGGCAACTCTGCCTGGGGTTCAAGGCATCACCAGCTATACGCGACACTACCAAATTGCCAAGCTGAGCTGAAAGAATCACAGGGCTGAGAAAGGCTTTATATGTGGTCAGAGTTGTCAAACTTCTTTTAGCTACAAAATCCATTTGTTCAAGCAAAGCCTTACTCAGAGAGCCACAAAATCTCTATTCCAGCCACTTATCTCTGGCCTCACTACCCAAGAAGTCCCTAAGCAATTCCATGGAGCACAGTTTGGAAATCCTTCATCTAAACCAACCCCCTCCTTGCTAGGCCCTGGCTGGATTTGAGTTTCTGCCAAGCTAAGCCCCCAGCTGCAGCCTCCCCTGTTTCTGGATCCAGTTCCCTGGGTGTGAGTCATTTCAGGAGTTCAAGCTTATTCCTCAAGAACAAAGTTGCCCTGGCCCCAAGGGCAGGTCAGATGTGGGGCCCCAGTTCTGATATCTGGGCTGCCCTCTGGACCTTCAGCCACAGCCCAGCACACATTCTGCTGACAGTGCATTGGGAGTCATCTCTAGTACAAACGACAGAAACTGCCCCTGTTTCATTTCCCCTATTTTTCTTGGTTACCCCAAGAGCCTAAGATTGCAGGCTCCCATGCCCACATGGTTCTTTGTGTCCCGTGCCCCCTCTACTTCACCATCCCACTGAAACCTTCCCACTGTGCCTTCTGCTTCCCCAGGCCACTGCCCATTCAGGGCTCAGCAGACATTTTCTGTAAGGGGCTAGGTACTCGTTTTCAGCTCGCAAGCCATTGCTTTGTCCTGACGATTCAACTCTAGCAAGAGAACAGCAATTACAACAGCAGTATGGGAGTGACGGGTGTAGCTGAACTCCAGCAAAACTCCATTTACAGAGCAAGTGGCCCAAGTGCTGCCCTAGACCTGCTGCTCTGTGTCTGGCCACTCACTTAACTTCTTGGCCCCCTCAAGGGTCCTGCTCCATCGCAGTCTCTCAAGAGATGGCCACTCTTTTCCAAATGCCATGTTCCACAGCCCAGAGATCAGGAGAGGGGCCCTGCGTTTCTCTTATTTCTGTTGTCAGACTGCTGGCCCTTCTCCCTACCTAGCCTCCTCTGGTTCTGATGTGTGTGATCAGACTTTTCCACCCCTATTTCTCCCTATAAGGGTCTCCTCTAGTCCTCTGGGGATTCCTCATTCCTTGAGGACAAGAGCTCTTGGCTCACTCCCAGCTCTCTCCAACCTTGCTATTTCTGCTGTCCCCTTCAATAGCTTCTTGGTTCCTTGCTATCTCCCCCGCCCCTCCCTGGCAAGGGATCCTGACTCCATCCTGTCTCAGCTGCCCAGTCCCAGGGTTAAGACCAATATCCCTGCCATAACTAATAGCTGTGCCCTCCCCCATAATCTCAAACTAAACACCCTGCCCTGGAAACACCACCAGCCATCTTTCTAGCTTACTCCCTCTAGCACTTTGATTCTGACAGTCCATTCATCCTGTCCCATTCTCTACGTTCCTCTGCCCATTGTGTCTAGTCCTCCTTTTGACTAGCTTAGATGCCCAGGCCAGTCACAATCTCTCACTTGCATGTACAGTCAACTTCCGCCTTTCTCTCTTCACTGACCTTGCTCATTGGGAAAAACACCAACCCCAATAAAATCCAATTAGACGGAGATCCAGCTGGTACCTGAAGCTGTGCCACTGAAAGGGGTAGAGAAACATGCAAAGCCCAGCTCCTGGGTTGCACCTGACACCTGTGACCACCAGCTTCAAATAGGTCCTTGATGATACCTGGCAACCCTACTCCATTCACTCCTCCACTTTCTTTGGTGACTCTTTTATACCTTTGCCTCCCCCTTTAAGCTTCCCTTTTCCCATTCTCAGCCAATGACCTTGCTACCTGTTTCCCTGAGAAAACACATGTAATCAAGGAGAACATCAGTACCCTTATGATGTACCTTCCCACTTGAACCATGATAAACCATTCCTTCCCCTGTCTAGGGCCAATACCCCTCAGGGTGCGGAGATCCCTTCCGCCTCCGGCAGGATAGCAATCCTTCCAGTAATTGTTCTCTCACTTCTGCACAGTCTGATTGTGTATCTCTGTTACATAACTCCTCTCACATATAAAGATGCTGCTATGTCTCCCATTTAAAAACAAACACAACTCTCTTAACTCCACACCCTCTTCTGGCAATCATCTTTTTTCTTCTACTACGTTTTACAGCAAAATTCCTCAGAAGGCTTGTCTATACCATAACCATCAGCACCAGCTACATGGCCACTCAGTACAGGATATGTGGCTAATCTGAATTGAAACACGCTGTCCATGTAACATACACAGCAGATTTCAAAGATTTAGCACAAAAGGTGTGGCAAGCATCTCATGAAAAATTCTTTATATTTATTACAGTTGAAATGATAATATTTTGGCTATGTTGTATTAAATAAAAATATATTATCTCAGTTAATTTAGCCTGTTTTTACTTTTTTAAAGGAGTAGCTAGAAAGTTTAAATTACATATATGGCTCCTGTTTGTAGCTTGCATCATATTTCTGATAGACAGAGCTATCTCAGACTTTTTTTCCTATCCTCACTTGAACCCATATCTATTAGGCATCTGTCCCCATCATGTCTCCAAAACAGATGTTTTCAAAGTCTCAGGAGTCTGCATGTTGCTAATGCCAGTGGTCAGTTTCCCATCCTTATATCTGCAAACCAAAGCCAATTTCTAGGGGATCATCTGTTTGTGCCCAGGCAAAATCAAAGGGGAATCATTAAGAGTGAAGAGGTGTGTGGGGATGAGAGAGGATGTGGTTCCCGGCCACATGAGGACAGGAGCTAGGAAACTATGGAGTGGAGAGAGGGCACCGCAAAAGGATGGAGACACTACAGCAAACCTTAGCAACTTTACACTTCTTTCCAGGCTGCCTGGCTTACACAAAGCCGGTTGTGTTCGTGCACAGCTTTATGACAGCAAAGGGCTTGCCCATCGCCTCTCAGACCTCTCTGGGCAGTGGTAATGCCCTTGGCAGGGAGATACCCACACCGAGGGGATGACATCTTATAATGGTCACGGCCCCTCCCACGCACACACATTGGCTCTGGTTCCCAGGCTGGGGACACCTACAAACTCTGCTATCCCAAGCTTCCTTCAGAGAATTCAGGGTCTGACAACTCCATCTCCCCTTCCTCTCTTCTAGGCTTTTTAGTGCAATTTTAGAACAAGCAACCAAAGCCGATGGGGCAAATGCTCTGGGAGGGAAAGGAGCTGGATTTGACGTGAAGGCACTGAGAGCATTCCGCGTGCTGCGCCCCTTGCGCCTGGTATCTGGAGTCCCAAGTAAGTAAAGCCATTCTTCTGGTTCACAGTGGTATCTTGTCACCCTGCCCTCCACCCTCTGCTGTCCTGTCTGAGTTGCCAGGGGCACTTTGCAAGGAAAACTGATTCCACTAAACGGAGATGGTTTTTCTTAAATGAATTCCTTTGCTTTAAAATAAATAAATAAGTGAATTAATGAATGAATGAATAAATGAATGAATGAATAAATGATTAGACACCTAAAAAAAAAAAAAAAAGAACCTAACTCTGATGTGAGTCCAGGAAAACACGCTGTGGTCCCAGCTCCTGTAAATACCTGGAAAATATCCACAGCAGCCAAACGGCCAAATGAAGACAAGCTACCCAGAGAAAGAAATCCCTTGGCCCGCTGAGCCATGCCCCCAAGGCCCTGGGCTGGGAATTTAAATACTTTTGCGCAGAGGAGCCAGGTGAGCAGAGAAGGCTAATCCCTGGGGCTCAAGCTCAAGGTATTTTAGCCAATGAGATGATCTCTACTTTCTGTATTTTTCCAAAGAACAATCAGAAAAGCATCAATGGATGTTCAAAAAGTTCTATTTGCCCTGTCTCTCAACTCTCTCCTTCTTTCAAGTCAAATGGGACATTTCCGGCTTCAGAAGCCCTATTTATGGACAGGCTGCCTGCCTTTGTGAGAATTGGTTCTGCCCTGGGGTAGAGAGTGTTCAGCTCTCTGAATCAGGCCAGAGGGCATTGGAGAGATACTGTCTATCCTGATATCAGTCCCATGGACAGCCCTTCTTCTCCCTCTTCCTCCAGAAGCCTGCTCCACTGTGGATGAGTCCCAGGCACTGATTACAGGAGATTCGGGCACCCAGCATCACCTCCAACAAAGCACAGCCCCAGTTGCTCTTAGGGGTTAAGTCAGCTTTCAGAGAGCTCCTCATTCCACTCCTCCTTGATTGATTGGCGTCCTCTGAGCATAATTCTGGACTTGTTTGCTGAGATTTTTCCCTCTCAAGTCAACTCCATCAGATCTGGCCCATAAGTCAAGGTAGAGAAGGTCCCTATGACTGGGCTGAAACCCAACAAATTTAGAGATGGGAGCAGGGGACAGGAAAACAAAGAGGTCCTCTGAACACCAAGCCTTTACCATAGAAATGTGAAGGACCTTATATTAAACTATTCAATTCTTTCCGTACATGCACAGAATGGTGAACAGATCTTCCCAAAGTAACCTAACTAACCAGCAGCAGAGCAGGACTAGAACCAGGTCTCCTGACTTCCAAACCAACTTTCTTTCCTACCATGCAAAACAACTTCTTGTAAAGGATTAACTAGTATGAAACTCTTGATTGTCTTGGACTTCTACACATATTTCCCATCTCTTCAATTACATTATAAGCCCCTGAAAACCCAGAACTGTGCCTTATATTGTCTCTATTCCTACACTGTGCCTACAATGGTCTCTGCACAAGGTAAGGGAATTTACTAGATAAATGAAAGCAAGAGTTAGAATGTTTTCTTTGCAGTGGGGTCCCCTGGGCAAAGTCTGTGGTCTGTCTTAAACTCAAGAGGAAACGTAGAGCTAAGCCACACAAATACATTTGGAACAGATTCTTTCTACTTGGCCTTAAGCATTTTAGGGCATCAGGAATGGAAACAGTATACAGTTGACCCTTGAACAATGTGGGGATTAGGTGTGCTGATACCTATCTCGTCCAATTGAAAATTAAAACTTTTGACTCCTCCAAAACTTAGCTACCAATAACCTACTATTGACCGGAAGTCTTACCAATGACATACAGAGTCAGTTAACACATAGTTTATATGTGTTATGATATACTGTCTTCTTATAATGAAGTAAGCTAGAGAAAAAAAATGTTTTTAAGAAGGTCATATAGTAGGGCACCCTGGGTGGCTCATTTGGTGAAGTGTCTGCCTTTGGCTCAGGTCATGATCCCAGGGTCCTGGGATTGAACTCCCAAGTCAGGCTCCCTGCTCATTGGGGAGCCTATTCTTCCTCTCCATCTGCCCTTCCCCACCCTGCACAGGTGCTCTCTCCTTTGCTCTCTCTCTCAAATAAATACATAAATTCTTTTTAAAAAGAAAGAAAATCATATGGTGGGGGAAAAATACATTTAGAGTGCTGTTCTGTATTTATCAAAAAAAGTCTTCCTGCAAGTGGACCTGCACACCTCAACTCATATTGTTCAAGAGTCAACCGAATATGAAGGCCAAGATCCAATTTCCTTTTTGTGAAGCCTAAATTCTTTGGGTTTTCTTGGTCAATCAGCCATAACTCAATAGACCAAAGTTAAGGAATGAGAAGGAAAGTGAGAACAACTCTGAACATGACTTTAAGGAATTTAATATGATGGTGCAGCCAATGTGTCAGTGATAGGAACTATGAACTATTCCAAACTTCCAACCAAACTACAGGGGACATAATGAATCTTACCCTCTATGTGCATGCTTATTAGGAGCCCACACTTTCAGAGCATTGTTCTGAGTATGAGGACATAACATAAAGAACAAATACAGTCCTTTCACTTGAGGAATCTGACAATCTAATAAGAGTGTATCAGTCAACTTCTGCTGGAGGAACAAACAATCCCAAATTCTCAGTGACTTAAAATCTGAAACATTTATACCTGGTCATGTTACATGATGATGTTGGCCAGCTGCCACTTTTCTGGGCTCAGCTGGGCTCTGGGCTTGACCAGCTTCTATATGTTACCTCATTCCAGAGCCCAGGTTGAAGAAGCATCCAACAGGTGGCCATGTTGTTCTCATGGCAGAGAGCAGATGCTCAAAAAGGGGACAAAGAGCTAAGCCACACAAGCGTATTTTAGGCTTTTGCTCAAAATGACTTGCATCATGGCTATTCACTTTCCAAGGTCCAAAGCAAGTCCCATTGCTATCTTTGTCCCATGGATAATGGGACACAGAAGTATACTGTATCTACAGAGAAGCAAGGGTGAACAAACAGTACAGTCTAACACAAAGAGATCAAGGAGTTTGGTATTAGCAGAAATAGAGTAATTACTCTAGTACAGAAATTCTTAATTAGAGATGCATATGATTGAGAGTCACTTATGCTTCAGTGCATTAAAAAGGAGAATCAGATTAGATATAGTAGCGAGGGTTCTACTGCAGAAACTTCCTAAAGAAGGTGTCCCATCTCCACATGCATTTAGTTAATGGTAGAACTGTAGAGTGGGGTCAGGAAGAGGTAACATACCTTGGAACTCTCTCATCAAGAAGATGAGGATGTGGTCCATACAGTACCTCAAAGATAAGGCCCTACTATTATGTGCCATGCAGCCCAAGAAGGTAGCTTTGTCATGGAACATGATCACACTGAGATGGTTTTGCAGGTATGGACAGCTTTGCAGGTGGCTTCATACTTATGCATAAGGTTAACAACTGTGTCTTGTGTTCCATGGGTAGCCAACAGAGTAGCTCTTTTTGAGCTTAAAGGAAGAGCTTATCTAGCCCATCACCCTTTCTCCTGGAAAAGTGTCTGTGTGACTTTTATATAATAAAGTACATAGACCACAGTGAACAAGTGCCCCGTGCTAGTTTGGTTGATATCATCCAGGAAGATGTCAGCAATATCTCCTACAACTCCAAACCTAGACAAAGTCCATTTTGTAGATCTTTTAGGTGTCTTCTTTCATATTTCAGCAGAACTCGAAGGAGTTGCCTCTGTCTGTTGCCTTCAGTTCTTGTCTTCTTGTTCTCTCTTAAATCCACACCAGTCAGGCTTTATCCCCCATTACTGCAGTAAAACATCTCTTGTCAAGACCACCAGTGATTCCCACGTTACCAAATCCAGTGGTTATTTCCCTGGTGCCCTTGTATTTGATCTAGCTGCAGGATTGGATGCAACTGATCATCCCTTGTCTTTGAACCACCGTCATCACTTGGTTACCAGGACACTGTTCTTTCTTCATTGGCTTTTCTTTATCAGAATCACTTGCTGATTTCTCCTCATGTTCTCATCCTCTTATGGTTGGAGAGCTGCAGGTTTGATCCTCAGACCTCTTCTCTATCTCAGGGATACTCAGTTTCTGAGTATCTAGCATTAAAAACCCGAGCCTTCTGGCATTAAATATCACTTATATGTCTTCTAATAACTACAAACTCTATGTTCCAGCTCCGACCTCTGTTCTAAACTCCAGACTTGTATACCTACCTGCTTATTCCAGTCCTTTAATTTGATGTCTAAGCATCTCGAACCTACCACATCCATAATAGAACTTCCAATCTTCCTAAAGCCTTTCCTGTCTTTGTCAATGTCAGCATCATCCTTCCAGTTATGCAGGTCAAAAATCTTGGACTTACTGCTTTCTCTCACCCTTTGTAGGCAGTCCCTCCGGAAATCCTATTGGCCATACCTTCAAGAAACTCCCTATTCCTTACCACCTCCAGCACCAGCCACCAACACCTCTCACCTAGATCATTATAGTAGCTTCCTAACTAGATTCTCTGTTTCCATGCTTGCCCTTTGCCACAGCTTAGTCTCAACACAGTAGCCAAAGTGGTCCTTTTGGAATACGAATCCATAAAATACACATCACAGCTGTGCTGAGAGCCCTCCAAGTCTCCCCTCACTCATGGATGGGTGTCAGAGTCCCACAGGGCCCCACACGGTCTTACTGCTCTCCCTTCTGAAAGCATCTCCCTCCCCCTTCCCGTCTGTCTGTCCCTCCTTGCCAGCCTCTGTGACCTCCTTGCTATGCTTCCAACATTCCAAACCCACTACCAGCATGGAACCTTCATGCTTGCTGCTTCTTCTGTCCACAATGCCCTTTCCCTAGCTCTCTGCTGGACTGACCTGCTCATCAGGTCAGTCTCCACAGAAATGTCATCTTACCAGAGAGGCCTGCTCTACCCATCTGTTAAAATACTTGAATGCTTTAGAGGCTTTTCATGGGACGTGCTTTCCCTATGGCATTAGTTTTTCTAAGATTAGCTCTTTCTCCATTAAAAGTGTCATTTCTGGAATCACACAGAATAGAAAACAGCTATTAAACAAGGGTTTGCTTCCTAACTGAGAAGGGAGAAGGAGCAGTAAGGACCAAGTGTGGAGGGGGGCCAAACCCTTTCTTCCTATTGTTTCTTGCTCAGATTAGAACTGTTTCCTGAAAACAAAGCAACACCAATCAGCTGACAAATATCTGTTGATTGGATATGGATAGAAGGTGCCAGGAGAGACAAGACATAATGGTTTTGAGCAAGAGCTCTTGAATCAGACTGCCTGGCTTCTGCAATGACTCACTCTGTGACCTTGAAGAAGTTACTAAGCCTTTCTGTGCCTTAGCTGCCTCATCAGTAAAATGGAAATAACAGTAGAACCTATTTCATATGGTGTTAGAAGAACTAAAGGAGTTAATGCATGCAAAGCCCTTATACAGTGCCTTGCTTATAGTAAGTGCTCAGTTAAATGGTAGCGGTTCCATGACATCATATCCCATCACATGATACTAGGTGGAGGCAAAATGCAAGCACATGACAAGATCACTATCAAGACAAAACAGATAAACTTTTTTTTTAAGATCTTATTTATTGATTTAAGAGAGACAGAGAGAGCACAAGCAAGGAGGGGTAGAGGGGAGAGAGAAAGAATCTGAAGCAGACTCTGCCCTGAGCACAGAGCTCAGTCCCACAACCCTGAGATCATGACCTGAGCCAAAACCAAGTATTGGATGCTTAACCGGCCGAGCCACCCAGATGCTCCAAAACAGATACACTTTAAATGGTAAAGAACATTTAAGAGTTAAATAGTTACATGCGACCAAAAACTACTGAAGAGGTATTATATGTATGAAAGTGAAGTAGATCGAAGGGGTGAGTTTCTCAGGGACTGTGGCAGCCCAGAAAAGCTTTATGAGGAGACTGTATTCAAAACGAGCCTTAAGTTTATGGTAGAAGAAATAAGGGATGGAGATGAAAGTCCATTCAGGGTGAAAACCTCATTCGTTTGGGTCACAGCCCAGATCAGCACGTAGGTCTCTGCGTGGACCAGTCCACCCCCGAAGGGGACGTGGGGAGAACCAGGTGGCACAGGTTGGCACAGAGCAAACCGCAGTGGGTCCTGGGTGCCAGGCCAGGAAGGCAGTTTTCTAAATAGATTTGGTTCTTTCCTCTCCACTGGAAACATTCAAAAGACTGCAGTGCAGGGAGACAGCAAAATGCCTCGGGGATCTCCTCCAAGAGTATCAGAACGGATGGCAGATCTTGGACTCCGGGGAGATTCGGTAACCCACCCCAGACACAGCTAGCTGGTGACAAAGCTGGGGTCAGAAGCAGACCAGATCAGCCTCTCCTCTCCCACCCTGGCTAGCCTCCCTCCCGGAGGCCAGGTCCAGAGCAAGCTGCTCTCCGAGCACTCCACCAGAGACCTCACACTGCACAACACCTACCTACCACACTGCTTTTAGTGCTATTGGGAGAGGGCATTCTTGACTTACAACTTCCTGCTGCAAAAGTTAAAAACTCACCGGAGTGCCCAAGTACCCAGGTGAACCACACTCATCCTGTAATGCAGTTTTTTTCTCCCAGAATGGCTTCTCCCCCTTCCTGGGGATTAGTAACTGTGAAATTGGCCACACTGCTTAGCAAACACTGCCAGTTAATCAGACCCATTGGGGGCATATTAGAGCTGCTAAAAACAACTTTTCGGAATGTTTTTACACTTTGATGGTTCAAAAGCAGTTATGCCATCCTGCCTGAAATTTGCTCTTCAGTAAGGTGGGCCACAGCGGATTTGCAGTCACTGTTACTGCTCCCAGGACAGGGTTCCCAGGGGGGTGCTTGCACTGCCAGGGAGGACGAGGGCTCAGGTACCAGCAATGGTCCCAGGAGCAGCTCCCTCACTGTATTTAAGGACACCTCACCATTCCAGATTGGATGAGGGAAAGTTTGTCTAGAGCTGATATTTGCAAATCTAAAATTTACAGATTTTGAAGCCTGCATCCCAGAGAAGCCCCATGAGTCAAAGCAGAGGCTCACATGCACATTGTCCTCTCCCCACCCCCTGCTCTTTCTTCTGCCCGTGCCATCAGCTTTCCGGACCTCCCTTTCTTCTGGTTCATATGACAATCCCATAATGTGCTAGCATGCTACAGGTGAGGTGGGAGAGCTCAAGCCTGAAGTGGACAGAAGACTCAGACTCCAGCCCTGGCGTTCTGGCCACCTAGCTCAGGAAAACTAGTCAGTTTTCCCTGGATCTCTGTTCTACCTGTAACTTGAAGGGCCTTACCTGCCTGGCCTCTGAGTTTCTTTGCCCCTTCCACATGCTCTTCCACTCTGCACCAGCAGACGGCCCTTGCCAGTAGCAGACTTCTTGCTTCTTCACCCTCTGCTTTCTCACCTCTTTCATTTCCTTGGACTTGGCCCTCTTCTCCCTCTCACTTTCTAATTTGCTTTCTTTGCCTTTTCATCCTTTTTGTCCTAAAAGGATCTTAAATCCCTAAAGGGATCTAAAACCAAAATGAAGGACCTTAAACCACTTACAAGGCTGCTAGATACAAGGACAGGGGCAGGTGCTAAAGTCCATCCCTCTCTCTACTCCCTGGGAGGGACCAGAAGCTGCCCATTCCATGCAGAAGTCCTATCTGCAGCATCTTCTAGGTCCCTTGTCTGCTCCCCTCCTTTTTTTTTTTTTTTTTTAATTTATTTATTTATTTTTTATTACTAAAACAGGAAACCTTGTTCTCTGCATTCCTCTCATGGTGCAATTCCTGAAGAACATCTGAGTGGGAAGGGACATGAGACGTCTGATCCAACCAAGTTTTCATTTTACAGATGAGAACACTGCAGCCAGACATCTTAAATGACCTTCTCAAGCTCCCTGGTGGCAGACAGACAGGACTCAATTCCTATACCACCTGTAAGAAGACTGATAGGCATCACGATGGGACCCTCCAGTTTCGTACAGTCTTTGGAGCTCCCAGAGTTCCCTCGCACACATTGGTTCACAGCTACCCCAAGAGGGAAGCCTGAGGGAATGTCAATGCTCCCTCCCACTTCCCAGCTCCAGGCAGCCTGCGCTAAGACAGAGCAGACCCTCGGAGGACAGCTATAAACATCCCGGCCTCTTAACATTCCAGACAGGTTGGCTGGCCTGCTTTGCTCTGAGAAGTCTGAAGTCAGCTGGCTGGTGTTGGCATTCCTTGCCTACCAGAAACAGAGCAGAATTTAGAATGGGGTCCCGGCTGAGTCCCCCAAAACCTGTCATGTTCAAAGCAGCTGGGAGTTGGCACCCACCCTCTCCCACATCATCCAGCATGATTCTACTACTGCACCCCGGCCCTGATTTGGGAGCTCTTGACCCCTCCCTTCCAGATGCCCTGGAAGAAGAGGTCAAGGGCACAGTTACAACCTCAGTTCTGCTGCCAACATCTCTGTTCCCTGCTTCACATTGCTTCAGTTTCTCTATCTGCAAAGTGAAATTAGTGATGAGTGTACCATGGACAGGGATGAGGTTTTACCTCTCAAGCCCCAGGAGCTTCTAGCAACAGAGACTCCTTTAAATCCATCTCTTGAAGAGAGATGTTATGGATTGCAATGACCCATGGCATCAGGTAGTAAGGAAAGGAAGACGACTCAAATGCAGCAAAACAAGTTATTTCAGGGGCACCTGGGTGGCTCAGGGGGTTAAGCCTCTGCCTTCAGCTCAGGTCGTGATCTCAGGGTCCTGGGATCAAGCCCTGCATCGGGCTCTCTGCTCAGTGGGGAGCCTGCTTCCCCTCTCTCTCTGCCTGCCTTTCTGCCTGCTTGTGATCTCTCTCTCTGTCAAATAAATAAATGAAATCTTTAAAAAAAATTTAAAAAAAAACAAGTTATTTTAAACAATGAGCGTATTTCAAAAGTTCCAGGCTCTGTTGTCATGGAGTTTTACTGAAAGGTTATTGAATATCAATAACAGTATCTGACTAAACCAGAAAAATCTCTATTATTTGGTTTTGTACATACAGCAGCCTAAAAAATAATAATGACAAAAAATGCATCCAATCACACAATAACTTCTCATATTTACTAAAGGAAAGCACAGACATTCCCCTGTGATGAAAATGTCCCTTTTTGATTTAAGAACAAAATGTAGGTGGTGATAAATGTTAGGGTTACCACCAACTAAAAGCAATATTCAGCATCAGTACAAGGCTTTCAGACTAAAAGGGATTTATTGGCTGATTAATCAGCCCAGTGGTCCAGGAAGGCAGGGACATTATCCCTAATTTATATATAGGCAAATACAGTCCCAAGTGCTTCTCCCAGAGTAATGAACAGAGATGGGTTCAGACTATTTTCCAAGTCAGGAATACTCCCTGTAGGACACAGGTGGCTGTGGTTTGGAGGAGGGCACATTTTCCCATCAGAGTGCTCCATATGGCTTTGAAGACTGAAGACAATTAATGGCTAGGGTGCTGGTTTATTTATGTTTTGTTGGTCAGTGAACCTCTCTGGTTACAGGAGCTGATGAGAAATGGTACCATTGCCACCTAGGGACTTGTGAGAAAGTGGGAGGCTCTCTGGATCTGCAGGTGAAGAAACCAGGGATCTAAGTCTGGCCAGCAAGGTGATCTCAGTGTTTAACTTCTGACCTTCAGTTTTCTCATCTGGGAAATGAGAGGGCTAAAGTGTAGTAACCCTAAAATTCTTCTGAGCTGTATCATCTTGTACTTCAATGGCATAGAACAAAAGTAACCTGAGAATTACTTATTTTAATCACTAATTCTAGATGTCATCATCAACAGGGCATGAGCTTTGGCAAATCCCTTCATTCTTTTAGCTCCCAACACATTAGCAATCAGGCCAGAGGTGGGAGAATGTGTCATATAGTAAGACAACAATGCTTATTTATTTATAAAGATTTTATTTATTTATTTGAGAGACAGCACAAGCAGGCAGGGTGGCAAGCAGAGGGAGAGAGAGAAACAGGCTCCCTGCTGAGCAGAGAACCTGACACTGGGGCTCCATCCCAGGATCCTGGGATCATGACCTGAGCTGAAGGCAGATGCTTAACTGACTGAGCCACACTCGGTGTCCCAGGCAATAATATTTATTAAGCACAGATCACGTGCCCAGGACTATGACAGGTGGCAGCTCAGAGAAGAAGAGAGAGCTTCTTAAACTCAGGAAGCTCCATGATTGATTATCTTTTGTGTCCAGCCCTTTCCTGGAGATCCCCAAGCATGAAATAACAGCCAGCAGCAAGGTGACTGTAACCTAATTTAAAATAATGATAATAATAAAGGCCACTTAGGCTGACAAGTGACCCATGCTTTATAAGTGCTGGAAGGAAAAATTAGGGGTTAGAAAATGAAGATACAGTGAGGTCAGTGTCCCATGAAATGATCGATATAGAGAGCATGAACCCCAGGTACCAGTTTTTCTTGGTTTGTTCCCTGCTGCCGATGCACGACTAGTAGGTGAGGATGTAGACACTGGAGTCCCACTATCTGAGTTCAAATTCCCAGAGCCACTGCTTATTAGCTATATGCCTCTGTTTCCTGATCTATAAAATGGGGTTAAATTGCATCTACTTCATAGAATTTTGAAGATTAAATAAATAAGTGCTCATAAAGCATTTAGAAATGTGCTCAACAGATAAGAAGCATTCAGCAAATATTAGCTATTTGTATTCCTGTGGGTCCAACTCTACCTATAACTATTACAGTTGATTTTTAAAAATTAACTTTAATGAAGCATAATTTATATTCAATAAAATTCATACATTTGAATTGTGTATTGTCACAAATGTAATAACCTAACCATAGTATAATTTCATTTACCCAACTCCCCATCCTGTGTGATTGTTATAGTCTTTTTTACTTATACATGTATTTAAACCCCATCTTGCAGTGTTAATACATATTTTTTTGCTTTAAACAGTCAGTTGTCTTTTAAGTAAATTATGATCTATAGATCCAGATTTCCTTCTAGTTTCATTTCCCCTCATCCTGAAGGACATCCTCTAGGATTTATATAACACAGATATTTTGCTGCAGAATTCTCTCTGTTTATTTATCTGAAAATGTCTTTATGCCATCCTCTTTTTGAGGAATATTTTAGCTGGATATACAATCCTGTTTGACACATTTTTCCCCCTCAGAACTATAAAGATGCTGCTCCATTTTCTCTGGCCTCCATTGTTTCTGATGAAAAGTAAATGATTTTCTTATCATTGGTTCCCCTGTATATGTTTCTTTCTTTCTTTCTTTCTTTCTTTCTTTCTTTCTTTCTTTCTTTCTTTCTTTCTTTCTTTCTTTCTTTCTTTCTCTCTCTCTTTCTCTCTTTCTCTCTTTCTTTCTTTCTTTCTCTTGACTGCTTTCTAGATGTTCTATCTTTGGTTTTTAGCAGTTAACTACAATCTCCCTTGTGGTTTTCTCCTACTTGGAGTTTGCTGAACTTTTCAGATTTATTAATAAGTTGAAGGCTTTCATCAAGTTTGGGGAATTTGAGGCCATTATTTCTTCAAATATCTATATTTTTTTTTGCTCCAATCTCATGCTTCCCTTTCTGAGACTGCAATTACACTTATGTTAAGTGATTTTATATTATCTCATTGGTCCCTGAGGCTTTGTTCAGTTTTCTTCAGGTTGTTTTTATTTTTTTGTCTATTTCATAGATTAAATAATTTCTATTGATTATTCTTCCAGTTTACTCACTTTTTCCTCTGCTGTCTTCATCTTCACTAAATGTATTCAATAAATTTTTCATTTCAGTTACCTTTTATAGAATCTCCATTTGATTTCCTTTTATGTTTTCACTTTACCTGTGATAATCCCTATCTGCTCTTTCTTTAAAACTGTATACTTCTTTAATTCTTTGAATATATTTTCCAAATTATTTAAACATTTTCAAGCTGTTTTAAAATCCTTGTCTGCTAAGTCTGACATCTGAGCAATCTTATTTTAAGTTCCCCATTGAATGTTTTTTTCTTGATTATGTATCACATTTTCCTATTTCTTTATATAGCTAGTGATTTTCTTCTGAATACTGGAATTGTGAATAATATGTTATAGAGAACTGGATTCTGTAATCTTACTAAGAGTATGGATTTTTCATCAGGCAGTTCAATTACTGGCTGATCACCATGAACTTCTGTAGGCTTGGCTTTTCCCTTGTTGGTGCAAACTGATTAAAAGCCAAAGCTCTTCAACCTCCAAACTCCATTTTCCCTTCAAATCTTGTCAAAGCTTCCTTACAGGCTTTGTCAAGAGTTCATCTTACTGGGCACCTGGGTGGTTCAGTCAGTTAAGTGTCTGACTTCAGCTCAGGTCATGATCCTGGTATCCAAGGACTGAGCCCCATGTTGGGCTCTCTGCCCAGTGGGAAGCCTGCTTCTCACTCTCTCCCCTTCTTGTGCTTTCTCTCACTATCTATTTCTCTCTCAAATAAATAAATAAAATCTTTAAAAAAGAAAAAATAGTTAGCCTTACTGTAGGGTAGGTTACTTATTCCAGAAGTAACTTTCTAGTGTCTCAGTTAGTTTCCCAGGGTATTAATAAAATATTAACTAGACCCCTCCACTATGGCCGACCCAGAATGCCATCCTACAGACAATGCTCTTTCCTCAGCACTGCTTAACCTATAGTATTTATTTTCTTAACCTATAGTATTTATATATTATTATTTTCTGCTTTGCCCTGTAACAGCTCTTATTTGATAACCCTCAGTGGTTTCACTCTGCACATGCATGACCCAGCCCTAAGTCAGGGACACACAGGGAACCCCTGCACAAACTTCTAGGGCTACTTATCTACTCAACTGCATTCTCTCTGATGTCACACCACAACCACTACAGTTGCCCAAATTCTGATCTGATCTTCAGATCAGCTGCCCAAATTCTTCCTTCTCAGATCAGTGGGGCTGCTGTGGTCTGTCTACTTGGACTATAGCTCTTATTGCTACAGTGAGGAAATTTAGCCAGTCACAGAATTGTGATGTTTACCTCATGAGTTTCAATTCTCTCAGAATTACAGCCTTGTGCTGCTTTATGTCCACTTTGTGAAAATAATTACCTCATATTTTTGCCCAGTTTTTTAATGTTTATGGTAGAAGGGCTCATCTGCTACTAGTTTCTCCAAAATGGCTAGGAATGGAAGCCTATTTGATTTTTAAATCTCAAAATTAATGACTACTAACTATGTTAGCACATGTAAAGTATTTCCCAAACATTATATAAATTATATATGATATTATTTCTTATGTAATAAATAATTCTTTGTTATATTATAAAAATTATATATTAATTCACTTGTCACACATTTACTGAGGACTTACTATATATAAGGCACTGTGATAGTTGGAAGAAGAAAAAGTACTAGAATCTTTCTTAAGATATTTAGGAAAAAAACAGCAAATTTTAGATCCACAGTGGGCTTTCTCATCCAATATTCTCTTTTAAAGATGTTGAAACCTAGACCCAATAAGGTGACATAACTGCCAAGGTCAACAGCTATTAGAAGCAGAAGAGAAAATAGTCTGGATTTTTTTCCAGTAAATCTGAAATCTCTGTAAATGAAACAAAACACTAAGCATAATGCTTGGAGATTTTCTCCTATAAAGATTTGATAAGTGCCAAAGCCTCTATTGATTCACTAGTGATTGAGCCAGACAGGGAAACAAGTAAGTCTGGAATCCAAAGAACATTTTGTTTGAATTTCACAGAAAGATTGACTTTAGTGTAGAGTCACCATAAGTTGGCATCAATAAACAAGCTTGTTTCTTTGTTAAACTCCACCTCAAGAATAGCTAGGGAAGAGAACGCTGTGAGTTGCCTGTGTATAATAGTGTTTGTTGGGGGAAAAAAAAGAGATATAATCATGGCTATCCTAGTAACTCACCCAACTCTACAGTAAGCATGTTCCATTTGCCACCTGAATCATGGAGACATTTTTCAATTTTCCTGAAATCTGCACTGTTACACATTTCTGAAAGGAGTAAGAATCAGCAGTCAAACCATCACTCCCTCCTGTTTAATCTTATTACCAAGTATTTCACTCTGTATTTAGCCAGAGTGAAACTTCTGGCTAAATAGAAGAAACTTCTTCTCCAATAAGAAGTGAAGAAACTTCACTCCAATAAGCTCTCTCTAGGGTCTGGCACTAAGAGAATTTGAATAGCAGAGATTTTCCAACCCTTTTTAATATGTCCATGTATTCAAAGTCCCAGTTACCTGGCTTTGAGGTGGTGGTAGTAGGGAAAACTGCAATGAAGGGACTTCCCTAGGTAGTCTTCCTTAAGAAGTACAGATGACTTTTGCATTCTGAATGGCACATGAGGTCATTTTTATCAACTGTCCTACTGAGGACAACTAGAAAGGCTGAACAAAATAATCTAAATTTCTTTAATGAAACTTTAAAAATGTCTGACAAAAACAAATATCAATCTTCTCTGGAGAAAGATAACATCATCAAAGTTCTCAAGTTATTCTGAAAAACAATTTTACAAAAATAAGGTCTATCCAACAATACAAAATAACTAGGCACACAAAAAGACCAAATAACAAGAACAAAGATGTGTAGAAACTGTGGACAATGGAAATAGGCCCAAAGGGGATCCAGATATTGGAATTATCAGATATAGACTTGAAAATGTTTGTATTTACTATATTCAAAAAGATCAAAGACAAGATTGATTATTTTCCAAAAAACCATAAAATATGGAAAAGAGCCAAATGTAAAGGTTAGTTAAGGAGAATACAATAGCAAACATGAAACATTCAGTCAATGGATTTACAAAAAAGTTAATACAGCTGAAAGCAGAATGATTGAACTGTTGAGAGATCAGGGGAAAATACTGAGAATGAATCACAGATAATCAAGGAGTGGGAAATACAGAAAAGAATATAAAAGATTGGAGAATAAATGTTGAATTTAATGAAATTTTTTTTCTATGCCTAGTGATAGACTCATGATTTTTTTGGTAAAAAAAAAAAATACTTTTTAACATAACACTGAAGCATAATATGGTGTTTACCTAGATTTAAGAGGGGGTACTACCAGGTGGGGGCATGAGTGGGACTTCTATAGAGCTGATGATATTCTATTTCTTGACCTGAGTAAGAGTTATATGGTTTTATTTTGTGATAAACTATACGCTGTAACCTCTTTATTTTTTGTACTTTTCTATATGTGTGCTGTATTTCACAATTTTTCTCAAAAAGGTTTAAAGCAAAAGAAAAAGTGTAGGCCCAGGCATCTACATCATTGGCAAGTGCCAAAAGAAACCTGTTTCCTATCCTGCCTGTAGCAGAAAGATAGAGTTGGTCACCAGTAGGGGGGCAGCATAGACAGGGGTGGCAAATCATGATCCCAATGACTTCCAATGGATTAGAGTTGTCATGAGAGAGATATTGTTGAGAGGGATTGCAAGGCCCCATCTGGAACAGGAGGAAAAGAGGCCATGATGGACAACATCTGCCACATCACAGGGTCAGAGAGTAGTGCAGTATATCTGCCATTTTTGCCTGAATAGTAGCTAAAGGTTGAGGCTTTAAAGTAAACCTGGCTTAGTTTTTAATTCCAGCTCCGGATGTGTCATGTTGGACAAGTTATTTGTCTTGCCTAACCCTCAATTCATTTATCTTTATCAAGATCATTGGAGAAATGAAATGATACATGTAAAGCTCTTAGCATGGTACCCAGCACAGGCTGAGTCCTCAAGAAATGGTAACTGATATTATCATTGTTGTTCAGTTTGGAACATCTCGCCTCCATTTTGCCTTATTTGTTTTCTTCCAATATCAGGATTTTTTTAAATATTTTTTTCTCTGAGATTCTCTTTCCAAGCCATATTGCTAATACAAAAAATTAATTCAACATGAAGGTTGATATTTTAATTACTATTATAGTTTTTAATTTATTAAGCAACAGAGTATTTGTCATCCCTTTCCTAGGACAACAGTCCTCCTTTGGTGTTCATCAAACCACTTGTGAGATGCATAAATTTATTAATATGGAAAGGTTAAATTAAAAAGAAATGGAACCCTCTAATGAATAAAGACATTTTAATAAGAACATGTAAAAAAATAATAAAACTTGAGACTCTAGGAAAGCTATCTAGACAGGAGTTCTTCCTCCCTTAATAGGAAGCCTCTTTTCCAATAAGAAAATGCATCAAGCACCCTTGAACCTCAGTGTGATAAACTTTCTCCTCCACCCAAGAGAGAACTACCTGTCTTCCTAGTGCTAGACCTATTTTTTTTGAAAGCCATTAAGCCTGTAAGCCATTAAAAGCCAATGTAAAACCATTGGCCAAGTGAAGGCACAAAACATGATCTGTGAGATTTATCACACCTCTAATTTCTAGCCAAACTGGTTCATGTAAATCAGAAGTAAGCTCTAGACCAATAGTCACAACCTGATGTTGTTGATGTTGGTGGTGGTCACAACCAAAAATGCCACTAGGAGCATTCATTTTTAAACATCAATTAAGGGATGACTTTGGAAGATGAGGACCATCCCTGATTGGCTACTTATTTGGAGTCAGAAGAGCCTCCTCCGGAGGGGACTTCTTTTTTTTTTTTTTTTAACATTTTATTTATTTATTTGACAGAGAGAGAGATCACAAGTAGGCAGAGAGGCAGGCAGAGAGAGGGGGGGAAACAGGCTCCCTGCTGAGCAGAGAGCCCGATGCGGGGCTCCATCCCAGAACCCTGAGATCATGACCTGAGCCAAAAGGCAGAGGCTTTAACCCACTGAGCTACCCAGGTGTTCCAGGAGGGGACTTCTTGACTCACAAAACTCAGAAGCTTTCCTAATAGGGTAGTTCCTCCTAATAGAATGGTGATGGTAACACATGGCAAACTACAGTTGACACATTTTCTAACTACCCTGAACTCATTATTCTGTCTGCCCATATTGTTCCATTTGCCCCACCACATCTACTCTCCATCCTTCTCTATTCTGCTCTCAGGCCTGGGAAGGCTGACCAGATGGAGTGCAGCAAAAGGCTGCTTGCCCTCAGTCAGATCCAATTAATACAGAGCTCAGCAGGAGGGGAGAGGGTGAGGTCAGAGTTGTCATGTCCCTAGATCCTTCCCTTCAGGTCACTGGGCTGGCATCGCACATCTCCTTCTCAAAATGGCCCTCTCCACCAACTGCCCTCCTTCCCAATCTTAGTAACCACCTGTTTCTTGCTGAAACCTACTCTTATGATAGTTGTACCCTGGTTTCATTTTTTTCTGCAATAAATTTTTTTGGGGGTGTCTCTATGCAGATCATGTAAAAGGGAATTCGGAGTCTGCCCTCTGTGGTGGAACCACTGCAGGTTTCTGAGCAGGGCAGTTTTAGGATAAGTAATGGCCCAGTGCTGCAGAAAAGATTAGAGGAGAAGGGAATTGGAGACAGGGAGCTCAGTAACTTAGTCCAGGCAGGAGATAGCAAGGACAGCAGTGGCTATAGTGGGAAGACCATAGATGACATGCTATAGGATGAAGGATTATCTGCAGTTGATAAAGAAGTAAACTAGGGTTGAGTCCCGACAGTCCCCTTGTGGGGTCTGCTTTTAGGGAGAAGGCTATGAGTTCTAGTAATCTATAAATCTAGTAGGTTTATAGAGTAATATAACTTGGACTTAAAATAGAGGGCAAAGAAAATGTAATTGCAAATTTGGGCTCATCTAATATTGTTGACTAGTGAGCCTTTTGGAGGGAGTGAATGAATTTCCTGAGAAAAACAGAGCTAGACACAGCCCCACAAGGGGTGGAAGACTAACTGAATAAAAGAGCAGAAGGAACCTTCAAGCACTGACACAGCTTACATGTGCATTCCTCTCCCTCCATTGTGCTCCCACAGTTCTTTGGACAAAATTCTTAGGAATATTGTCACCCACTTCTGCAATAAGCTGTTTCCATGTGTGCCTCTCCAACTAGCTTACAGCTCTTCATGGGCAGCAACTGCTTTTTTTTGTCTTCATGATATTCTCCAGATTAAAAGAGATCCAGAAGGGAGGGAGGAGAAGGAAGGCAAGGAACTAACTGCAGACGTGGAAGAACTACAGGTATACACTTGTCACAGAGACAAGGGGGGAGAGAGTTTCAAAAAGAAGGGGGTAACTGATGGCATCAAACAGGCCAACAAAATAATGGTCATGGCAAAGGCATGGGTTGGCCAGTTGGTGGCCATAAGTAACCTTTAAAGATGCAAACTTGGTCAGAGTGGAATGATACAGGCCCCACTGACAAGAGGGAAAATTGACATGGAGTCATTCCTTCCTGTAATGTTGCAGGATTGGGTCACAATCATTGGAGTCCTTTCCATTACTCTGCTAGATAGCTTTTATTGTTACTGGAAGGAGACACTAGCATATATCACTTCTGCTCCTGGCAGCGCAGTGTAGGTATATGTATGTCTCCTTGTCTAGAAAAATACAATAAAATAAAAATTGTAGTAAAGAATCCTATAGAACCTGATATCAATTAGCATGTGGTATTTTCTGTATGCAGTGCTGACTTCATGCACTTTACTGATCACATAAATTACCTGACAAGAGTGATGTGACAAGGATCACCCTACTCCGGTGAAAATCCAATACCTGCTTAAGAGCATCTCATAATTCAGCAAGGCCAGGTGAGATTGCTGTGACCTCCCAGGATGACCAGCATGCTCTATGGCTTTGCTTCCCAAAGTATGGTTGGTGGCACAACAGCTTTGGTATCACCCAGACCTGGTCAGAAATGCAGAACTCAGGATCCACCCCACATGGCCTGAATCAGAATCTGCATTTTAACAGATTCTGTGTTAATAAATTTTAACCTGCTTTGGGATTCCACTGATAGCCTGACCATGCTTACAATAATAATGGCGCTCACTATCAGCCACACATTGTTCTGAGTATTTGTTGTGAACTTGACTTGTTTAGTCCTCACAGCAACTTTATGACGTAGGTACTATCATCATCCTTACTTTAAGATGAGATCAAATGGCTTATCCAAGGTCACTTGTCTGAGAAGTGGTAGAGCCAGGATTCAGCCTGGTCATTTTGCTCCAGGGGTCCCTAATGCTTTAACCACCGCACTACACTGTCTTTTCTTCCCATCTTTTCTCCCCGCCTGCAATCAGCAGGGTACTTCATCAGTGCTCAGTAAGTTCACAAGTAAGGGATGCAAAGTTGTGTGCAGTAGCCTGGAGAAAGGCAAACTTGGCCCTTAGAAGAAGAGCTTTCTACTGTCTGGGTATTTCTTGCTCTATATCATTGCTCTTCGTTAGAGAAGGAGAGCTCCTCTGATAGCGTTTCTACTGGAGCAAACTTAGAAGTAGCTGAAGAAGGAAAGCCTCATTCGAGATTCTCCTCCTGGGAGATGTTGGTATTTTATCTAAACTTCTTCAATGTCTGTGTCCCAGGTCCACAGTGATTCAACATGGGGCTTAATGAGCATGGTGGGGACAATGCTCTACTTGAGCACCTGTTTTAATGGAAATATATTCCTTTTAGACAGCATTCAGTTCTGAGGTGAGGCTGGTGAGGAAACTTAGAATTGGCTTACCATGTGACTCTGTCATTTTCTTTGAATTTGGTTAAAAGTTTGTTGGAAAGTACAGAAACTATAACACACCTTGGTTTGTGGGACCATCCTCTCAGTTGAGCATCATCCGACTAATCAGACCTCTGGATTAAGCAGTATGTTTTTCTGCCCACCATTTTGCGAAGAGAGGATAGCCAGCTTAAATCAAAGAATTGTTTTCTAAACTCCTGGGTGTGGCCTATAGTGAGGATAGTCCTGACTCCTCTCTCCAGACTTGGACATGGGGATATGACTTCTTTAAATGCCCTGACAATTAATCTTGTAAAACTGAAAAAATAAAATAAACGTATTTGGGGGAAAAAAATAACACATTGCAGGGTCTTGAGTCAACAACAAAACCACCAGTAACTCCATCATAAAGCACTGACTGCATCAAGAATGGAGTCTGTCCCATCTTAGAACCTTATCAGGGTTTGAGGTTGGTGGGACATCTCTTTCCATCTAGGCTTCCTGTGTTGGTGGCATGTTATGTGGAGTCACAAATCTCTGCAGTTGTATCATGTCTTTCAAACCTTGGTAATGAAACTGGTCCCCAAAAGAGCCAACAGAGGAGGACAGGCATACCTCAGAGACATTTGCAGGTTCAGTTTCAGACCACCACAATAAGGCAAATATTGCAATAAAATGACCCAAATTAATTTTTTCAAATACGTTTAAAGGTTATGTTTACACCATACTGTAGTCTATTAAATGTGTATTAACATTATGTCTAAAAAATACAATGTACACTCCCTAATTTAAAAATAGTTTATTGCTAAAATATGCCAAGCATCATCTGAGCTATCAGCAAATTGTTGTCTTTTTGCTGGTAAAGGGTCTTGCCTCCACACTGATGACTGCAAACTGGTCAGAGTGGTGGTTGCTGAAGGTTGGGGTGGCTGTAGCAATTTCTTCAAATAAGATAGTGATGATGTTTCCTGTATTGATTGACTCTTCCTTTCATGAACAACTTCTCTACAGACTGTGATACTCTTTGATAACATTTTCCACATAATAAAACCTCTTTCAAAATTGGAGTTCATCCTCTCAAATTCTGCTGCTGCTCTATCAGCTAAGTTTATATAATATTTCTAAGTCCTTTGCTATCATTTCAGCAGTCTCCATGGCATCTTCACCAGGAGTAGAGTCCATTCAAGAAACCACTGTCTTTGCTCATCCATGAGAGCAACTCCTCATCTGTTCAAGTTTTATCACAAGATTGCAGCCATTTAGTTATATCTTCAGGCTCCACTTCTAGTTCTCTTGCTTTTTCCACCACATCTGCAATTACTTCCTCTGAAGTCCTGATCCCCTCAAAGTCAGCAATGAAGGTTGGAATCAGCTTCTTCCAAACTCTTGTTAATGTTGATATTTTGACCTCTTGCTGTGAATCATAGATGTTCTAAATGGCATCTAGAATGGTGAATCCTTTTCAGAAGATTTTCAATTTACTCTTCCCAGATCCATCTGAGGAATCACCATCGATGGGAGCTGTAGTTTTACAGATATACTTCTTAAATTGCAAAACCTGAAGCTGAAATTACTCTTTGATCCACAGGCTGCTGAATGGATGTTCAGTTAGTGGGCATGAAAACAACATTAATCTCATTGTACGTCTCCATTAGAGTTCTTGGGTGGCCAGGTATATTGTTAGTAAGCAGTCATATTTTGAAAAGAATCTTTTTTTTCTGGGCAGTAGGTCTCAACAGAGGGATTAAAATATTTAGTAAACCATACTGTCAACAGATAAAAGCTGTCATCCAAGCTTTGTTTTTCCATTTATAGAGCACAAAGTATATTTAGCATGATTTTTGTGGGCGCTAGAATGGTAAATGAGCATTGGTTTAACTTAAAATCACCAGCCACGTTAGCCCCTAACAGAAGTCAACATGTCCTTTGAAATTTTGAAGTCAGGCATTGACTTCTCCTCTCTAATTATGAAAGTCTAGAAGGCATCTTCCAATATAAGACTGTTCTGTCTACATTGAAAATTTGTTGTTTAGTGTAGCCACCTTCATTAATGATCTTGGCTAGATCTTCTGATAACTTGCTGCAGCTTCCACGTCAACACTTTGCTGCTTCACCTTGCACTTTTATATTATGGAGATGGATTCTCTCCTTAAACCCCATGAACTCTTCTAGTTTTAGACTTTTCTTCTGCATCTTCCTTACCTCTCTCAGCCTTCATAGAAGTGAAGAGACTTAGGGCCTTGCTCTGGATTAGGCTTTGGCTTAAAGGAATGTGGCTAGTGAGATCTTCTCTCCAGACCACTAGAACTTCCTTCATATCAGCGATAAGCCTGTTTCACCTTCTTATCATTTGTGTGTTCACTGGAATAGCACTTTTAATTTCCTTCAAGAACATTTCTTTTGCATTCTTAACTTGGCTACTTGGTGTAAGAAGCCTGGCTTTCAGCCTATCTGAGCTTGGGATGTGCCTTTCTCTCTAAGCTTAATCATTGCTAGCTTTTGATTTAAAGGGAGAGAGACACACATGACTTTTCCTTTCACTTAAACATTTAGAGGCCATTGTAGGGTTATTAACTGGCCTAATTTCAATTGTTGTGTTTCACAGAACATTTACTAATTAAGTTTGCCATCTTATATGGGTGGGGTTCATGGCATCCCAAAACAATTACAATAGTACATCAAAGATTACTGATCGCAGATGACCATAACAAATATAATAATAATGAAAACACTTGAAATATTGTGAAAATTATCAAAATGTGACACAGAGACACAAAATGAGCAAAATGCTGCGGAGAAAATGGCACAAATAGACTTGGTCAATACAGGGTTGTCACAAACCTTCAATTTGTAAAAAAAGAAAAAAAGCAATATCTGCAGAGTGCAGTAGAGCAAAGTGCAATAAAACAAGGTATGCCTCCAGAGTACTGTTGACCCAATTCCCTGCCTTCCTTTGCTCTGTGGCTAGGATGAAGATTATTTCCTTCATTTTATAAATGAGGAAGTTGTCAGGAAAGCCTTTTTCACTGTTCTTCCTGAATTGTTTTCTATGAAAGTGAAAGTGATTTCAACTTCACCACACTTCAAACAGAAGCAGTAAACTGGTTTCCCAAATCTCCTTCCAGTAAAGTCTTTTAAGAGATGGAACAAAGTCAAGGGAAAAGCATGAGGCTGACAGACAGGAGAGCCATAGATCTTTCCTCAGTTGTTCAGGCAACCCTCCTCAGCTGGAACTTACAGACCTCTCTGCTTGTCTACCTGCCCACTCACCTGGCAAGTTGTCTTCCTCTTAGGGAAGCCTTCTTCTACCATTCCTGCCAAAGGATGATCTTGTCGTACCTTGTTCTCTTCCCTTAAAGCTCTTAACAAGTTTGTAATTATTGGTTGTACGATTATTTGATTAATGTTTGGCTTCCATTATAAGCTCTGTGAGAGCAATGCCTACAGACCTCTTATCTACCACTTTATCCCCCAAGCCTAGCATAACAGGTGTCCCATAAAACATAGCTTAATAAATATCCTTTGAATGAGTGAAAATTTAAGTAGTAAGTTAGGTGATCCTGAAGTCCTCTTCCCGTTGTGACAAACTTTGAGTCTATGTATGAGAAACTAGTACCTCCCACCACCACACTAAACCCAAATCACGCTTCTCCTCATTCAGTGTTTCTCGTCATCATTTCCTTATCAATTCTATGATCAGGATTTCTTGATCATTTTTATTGCCTTCTGAGTGCTTGACTGGAATCATGGAGTCTGAAAAGTTGGGACATGAAATGTCCATTCCTAGCCACTAACAAAAAAAAAAGCTGTAAGTCAGTGCAGAAACTAGACAATGAAATCAGACTAACATTAGCAAAGATCTCCAATTTGGGAATCTTCAATTACTTCTCCCTTTCCTCTCATTTTACACCAGAATGACTTGAAAGTTGAGTTCAAAAGAAGGGTATGGAAATAGAGTTTACATAGAAAGAACAGAGCCTGTAGGTCTAGCACTTGATCAAACAACCCTTCTGCACATTACCTTTCAGCCCCAGTAACTTTTCATTTTCCTTCTTCAGGCTCTTGCTCACAGAGCCATTTTCAAACTCCCTCCTGATGTGACCCCTGGGGCTGGGGCCCTGAGAAGAACAATTCATCACCAAAGCAGGGCTTAGTGAGATGCTCTTTTATAAAACAAAAGATTGTGATGTGTCTTCAGCCATGTATCCATCACGGTGGACCCATCTTGTAATGCGTATGGAAGCCTGGGCATTTTCAGGCTAATGTCAACACTGTCTTCAGGAAAGATGTCCGGTTTTGCTTTCCATAACTGATTGATGGTTTCCCTTAATCTTTTAGGGAAAACCAGGATGATTTATGTAGTTAGATCCTCTAAGCCTTTCGTAACCTGGAATTTTCAGGTTGGACCCCTAAAGGTATGCAGGCAATTGTCCAGGGCTTAACAGCAACATAAGGGAGAGAAAAAGAGGGGTTCCTGGGTGGTTCAGTGGGTTAAATAAAGCCTCTGCCTTCGGCTCAGGTCATGATTTCAGGGTCCTGGGACTGAGCTCCGCATCGGGCTCTCTGCTTAGTGGGGAGCCTGCTTCCCCCTCTCTCTGCCTGCCTCTCTGCCTATTTATAATCTTTCTCTCTCTCTCTCTGTCAAATAAATAAATAAAATCTTTAACAAAAAGAGAGGAGAGAGAGAAAAGGAAAAGCCATATATGCCAACTAAACCCCATCTCTGTCCTTTTCTTAAATTCAGCATTGGATGGTGGCACTTCCTAAAGCCCTGTCTACCTGGGAGATCTGGCAGCCAGGCATTTTGGGAAATTTTCCTTCTACCAAGAGGAGGTCACTTGAAATGAACTGCAAATTATCAGACATTGGATTTCTAGATTATATATTCAATTCCAGTGTGGAATTATATGTTCCAAATTTCCTGGTATAGTTTGCATGTCAAACATTGTCCCCATAAGTATATGTGTATTTGTCAGCTCTTATAACCTGATGCGAGGCTAGGAAAATAGACTCATCCTGTTTGTGAGCCTTTAGTGAGCTTGTGTCCACAGGACATTTTCCAGCAATTGCTTAACCTAGGTAAGCCCAGAGCCCATTTGCTTCCACCAACATGAGCAGTCAGCCCTGAAAAAGGGCCTAGCAATTGCTTATCTGCCATAAGTGTGGCTTATCTGAGGAGAACACTTGGGTGGAGAAATGCCGATATGTTTTCCAAATTAGATCTTGAGCTAAAGGAGCCATTTCTGGGAAAGCAGTGAGCCAATTCCAAAGAGAAGATATAAAGCATCTGGGCCTTGAGAGCCAAATTCTGTATGATGAACTGGAAAGAAGGCATTCTGGCCCCATGCTTTCACACACCAGCCTGACTTCTGCCATCCCAGACTGGCAGTGACAAAAACAGGCAGGAACTAGAAGCCTTTCCTGGACTGGTCTTGGAAACATCTGGGCTCTCCTGGAAGCAGGGACTAGGCTCCCCCACCTTTGCTGCAGATGTTGCAAACATGTGTTTCTGCCTTACAGACATGGATTTTAGAGACTGAGAGCCACACTGTAGGTGGTACAGGGAAGCATCTAGCACAATGGCAAAGCCCATAGGCTCTGGAGCCAGGCTGCCTGGCCCTGTACCCCACACCACTCACCAGCTGTGTAC
This sequence comes from Procyon lotor, assembly GCA_028646535.1. Taxonomy (NCBI): domain Eukaryota; kingdom Metazoa; phylum Chordata; class Mammalia; order Carnivora; family Procyonidae; genus Procyon; species Procyon lotor. The sequence continues at coordinate 20,984,630 of CM053611.1, read as the reverse complement.
CGATGGGCAAGTCGCTTAACCTCTCTGGGATTCACTTTTCTCAGCAATAAAATATGGTTAATAACAGCACCTACCTCACAACACCCGGGTGATTAAGTGTCTGCCTTTAGCTCAGGTCATGATCCCAGGATTCTGGGATTGAGTTCCCACTTGGACTCCTTCCTTAGCAGGGAGCCTGCTTCTCCCTCTGCCTGCCCCTCCCCCTACTTGTGTGCTCTCTCTCTTTCTCTCTCTCTCTCTCTCTTTCTCTGACAAATAAAATCTTTTTTTAAAAATTAACACCTACTTCATAGGTTGTTGCCAGGAGGAAATGGAATTATCTAAGTAGAGTGTTGAGAGCTGCACCTGACCTATGGTAATATCTTCAGAACAGGTTAACGAGGAAATAGGGGGTTCGGTGTGCCAAGAAATTCTTCACCTCATGGATGAATGGCCCACAAACCACCTCCTCCAAGAACTTGTGGGACAAGTTCTTGCCCACCTCCTCCAAGAATTCAATGCTTGGACACATCTGAGGAGGGAGAGCCCACTACTTTTTAAAAAATTTTTTATTTAAATTGAATTTAGTTAACATACAGTGTATTATTAGTTTTAGGAGTAGAATTTAGAGATTCATCTTGTATATAACATCCAGTGCTCATAAGTTACCCTAGATCCAACCCCCCTCCCCTCCAGCAACCCTCAGTTTGTTTCCTGGAGTTAAGAGTCTCGTATGGTCTCTCTCCCTCTCTGATTTCGTTTTATTTTATTTTTCCTTCCCTTCCCCTATATTCATCTGTTTTATTTCTTAAATTCCACATACAAGTGAAATCATATGGTATTTATCTTTCTCTGACTGACTTATTTCTCTCAACATAATACCCTGTGTCCCATCCACGTCATTGCAAATGGCAAGATCTCATTCTTTTTGATGGTTGAGTAATATCTGTGTGTGTGTGTGTGTGTGTGTGTGTGTGTGTGTGTGTGTGTACACATCTTTATCCATTCATTTGTCAATGGACTTTTGGGCTCTTTCCATATTTTAGCTATTCTACTACATCTTAAAACATCCCACTGTACTTCAGATAGGTCTGGTTTTTGATAGTTTTCATTTCTGTTGAACCTAAATCTTTTTTGAAAACTTCCTAGTTAGTCCTGGTTGCATCCATATCGTTACATCAAACTCATCTAACTCTTCTTCCTCTATATAGCAGTTTAGATAATGTGAAAATCATTGATATCACCCTCCCTGCCTGTGCTTTTCCCATTCCATGAGTTTTATCTTTTCCCAACAATACATCTTCAGTTTCTCCTAAGAATTATTGAATGACATGGTCTCTAATTCTTTCATCATTGTGGTTTCTATTTTCTAAGGCAGCCTGTGCTTACAAATGTGATTTAGCTCCATGTGCATTGAGCCACTACTATGTGCTGAGATACAAAGAAGATATGATGAGGCTACATGGAATGGCATTTTAGGCAGGTGGAATAGCATATGCTAAGATAGGAAGGCATGAAGCCAGAGAACTTCAAACAGTTCAGTGTATCCCTAGAAGGTAAGGTGTAAACTGGAATTGGATGTGATGAAACTACAAAAGGAGACAAGTGAGTTTTACCTGTTGGTGATGGGGGTCATTGAAGGACTTTTCATCAGGGGGGCAATATGTTCTGGTTTGGGCTTCAGCATGAGCTTTCTAACTGCAGCAAGAAGATCGAATAAAACTGGACATAAAGAGACCATTAACTGAATGAAGAACAACAAGAGGATAAAGAAGAAGAAAACAAGTCATAAACCAAAATATCCAAAATATATGCCAAAGGCTACCGGTGGTTATCTCTGGGTGGTGGAATACGGGATGATTTCATTCTTCTTTTTTGCTTTCCATGTTTTGTAATTTCTCTGTCATAAGTATTTTCTATTTTCTCTATGATTTTCTATTTTCTATAATACATGATTTTTCATATGTTAGTTATGTAGTAAAATATGTAGTTAGTTATGTAGTAAAAATAATTCATTCCTGACTAAAGACACACTTCAAACTGTGTGACCTGGTAACCAGTTAGAGGGAAGAGCCTCAGGAATCAGGTTTCTGGCCTGGGTCCTCAGGTGGGTGGTATGGTCTTTGGCTGAGATAGGGACAGGGGAACAGAGCATTACTTCAGAACTCTGATGGCATCCCTGATGGCAGGAAGGAAGCTCACGGGCTACTGTGGCTTCCTTTTGACCACTCTGTAGCCCACTCAGTAGTCTCTGACTGAGTTTGCAGGTCCCTAAAACTCCCTTGTCCATTCACATCCTTACCTCTACAGCAGACTCCATTGCAGCAAAGGCCATTAGAGCACCATGATAGCAAGAGCATTTGCTTAGACTGAAAGTTGTGTCCCTCCTTCAGTAAATACTCACTGAGTGCCTGCCACGGGCTCAGCACCATGCTGAGCATCACTGATAAACCAGTGAAAAGAGCAGACAGTCCCTGTGTTCACAAAACTCAACCCAATGTGAAGGACAGATAAAAATGCTTAAAAACCACTTACTGTTCATGTCTTCTGCCCATTTTTTAATGTGAAAAGAAGACATACAAATGGCTCACAGACACATGAAAAAATGTTCATCATCTTTAGCTATCAGGGAGATTCAAATCAAAACCACACTGAGATACCACCTTACACCAGTTAGAATGGCCAAAATCAACACGACAGTAAACAACAAATGTTGGAGAGGGTGTGGAGAAAGAGGCACCCTATTACACTGTTGGTGGGATTGCAAGCTGGTACAGCCACTTTGGAAAACAATGTGGAGATTCCTCAAGAAGTTGAAAATAGAGCTACCCTATGACCC
>CM053611.1:20894808-20981712 GCA_028646535.1 Procyon lotor | reverse complement strand
TTGCCAAACTGTGGAAAGAACCAAGATGCCCTTCAACAGATGAATGGCTAAAGAAGAAATGGTACATAGATACAATGGAATAGTATGCCTCCATCAGAAAGGACGAATAGCCAACTTTTGTATCAACATGGATGGGACTGGAAGAGATTATGCAGAGTGAAATAAGTCAAGCAGAGAGAGCCAATTACCTTATGGTCTCACTTACGTGCTGAGAATAAAGAAAAACATGGAGGACATTGTGAGAAGGAAGGGAAAGGTGAATGGGGGGAAACCAGAAGGGGAGATGAACCATGAGAGACTGTGGATTCTGAGCAACAAACTGAGGGTTTAGGAGGGGTGGGGGTGGGGGATGGGCAAGCCTGGTGGTGGGTATTGAGGAGGGCACGTATTGCATGGAGCACTGGGTGTGGTGCATGAACAATAAATCTTGTAACACTGAAAAAATAAAATAAACATTTTTGGGGGAAAAAAAAACACTTACTGGATATGTAACTCCAAAGTGAGACTAATGCTCCAAAGGAAGGGAAGTGGTCCCAAGGAGATACATAAGAAAGGAAACTTCTCTGTCTGGGAGCTTGGGGAAGGATCCCCAGGAGGAGAGGTGCTTGGGCTGAGAGCTGAAAGCTAGGTAGGAGGGAACCACAGGAAAGACTTCCAGGCCAAAGGAACAGCAGACTTTACAGCCCTGCGGCGGCGGGGGAAGTGCAGGCATACCTCATTTGATTGCACTTCACACTATTGTGCTTGCAAATGCTGCAGGGTTTTTGTTTTGTTTTGTTTTGTTTTTACAAATTGAAGGTTTGTGGCAACCCTGTGTCCAGTAAGTCCATCAAGCCATTTCCCCGGCAATGTTGACTCACTTTGTGTCTCTGTCTCACACTTGGGTTATTCTCACAATATTTCAAACTTTTTTTAAATTATTTTATTTGTTATGGTGATCTGTAATCAGTAGTTAGGACTCACTGAAAGCTCTGATGATGGTGAGCATTGTTTAGCAATAAAATATTTTTTAATTAAGGTATATGCTGGTTTTTCAGAGATAATGCTATTGCACACTTAATAGACTCCAGCATCATATAAACATAACTTTTATATGCCCTGGGAAAGCCAAACATGCATTTGACTTGCTTTAATGAGATATTCCTTTCATTGCAATGGCCTGGAACCAAACCCTCAAGATCTCTGAGGTCTGCCAGCATGGCATATTTGAGGCTAAAAGAAAAGATGTTTTGACCAGAACGCAGACACTGAGGGGCAGGGAATGGGAATGGACAGAGAAATATGGGGGTCCAGCCCTTGTGCCACTTGGAAAGGCACAAGAGAGATTCTGGTCTTTATCCTAAGAGCAGAACCTCCAGCCACGGCACAGAGGAGAGGTTCCCATTCTGTGTCTCCTGCCACTTTCTCACCAGTCCAGGCTGTGGCACCAAAGGCCTGATAACAAAGCTCACTGAAGGCCTGGGTAAGTGGCATTGGGAGACCTCCCTCCCCTTCAGTGAGTAGCACTTAGAGCACTCCCTGCCAGCAGATACCTATGAAACTTGCTTTGCAGTTCAGTTTTCAACTTCTTCCATGGCTTTGCATACTTTACCACTAATGTGTGTACAACTTGCTAATTAATGAAATCATTTGGATCTGAAAACATCTTGTTCTAATAGGAGGCTGCAAGGCACTCTCATTAATTCACAGGTAAAATTATTCCATCTTTTCTCTTCTTTTATTTTTTTTTCCCTCTCCCTATCTTGGCTTAATAACTGGGGAGAATTCCTCTAATTAGCCTTGTGAAAAATCACTCCACCAAATCACAGAACACCAGTGGTTGCCTTGGAGCCTGGGGAGAGGGTGACCCAGACTTTGTTTATCCAGTGCAGAAGGAGGGCTGTGGGTGAATACAATGGTGAAATGCCTAAGTTGCTAAAAGTGCCCTGTGTGGTGTGATGCACAGGTGGTTATTATCATATATATGTCAAAGACGGCCACAAGATTTTTTGCACACCTGGCCTCAATGTAAGGAAGGAGAATCTCCTCTTCCCCCCACTTCTCTCCTAGGACATGAAAACTAAATGTACTCACTGTTGACAGAAAGCTTTCTTGGAACTGGGTATAATCTGGGGGTGACTTGCTGGTAACTCTCCACCATTTTGCAAATGAAAACTTGTAACATCTCTGTTAAACAAAGAACATTCTTGGTGTCATTTATGGTTGAGCTTGTAAGTTAGGGGGTCATCAAAAGAAAGAGATGAAAGAAAGAAGGAAGGAAGGAAGGAAGGAAGGAAGGAAGGAAGGAAGGAGGGAGGGAGGGAGGGAGGGAGGGAGGGAGGGAGGGAGGAAGGAGAAAGAAAGAAAGAAAGAAAGAAAGAAAAGAAAGAAAGAAAGAGAGAGAGAGAGAGAGAGAGAGAGAGAGAAAGAAAGAAAGAAAGAAAGAAAGAAAGAAAGAAAGAAAGAAAGAAAGAAAAGAAAGAAAGAAAACTTGCCAATTTGCAACAATATGAATGGGACTAGAGGGTATTATGTATGCTAAGTGAAATAAGTCAATTAGAGAAAGACAATTATCATATGATCTCACTGAAACCTGGAATTTAAGAAACAAGTCAATTAGAGAAAGACAATTATCATATGATCTCACTGAAACGTGGAATTTAAGAAACAAGGCAGAGGATCATAGGGGAAGGGAGGAAAAAATGAAACAAGACGAAACCAGAGAGGGAGACAAACCCTAAAAGACTCTTAATCATAGGAAACGAACTAAGGGTTGCTGGAGGGGAGGGGGATCGAGGGATGGGATAACTGGGTGATGGACGCTGGGGAGGGTGTGTGTTGTGATGAGCACTGAGTATTATATAAGACAGATGAATCACAGACCTAAATCCTTGAAACAAATAATACATTTTATGTTAATTATTTGAATTTAAATTTTAAAAAAGAATAAAAAATTCTGTTTTACTTACAGTTCCTCCAACTATCCTTATCCTAACACACAATCTTTTCTTGAGACATTCTTAAATGATGAACAATTTGACCAAGAAATTATTTTTAAAGTAAAGATTCAATAAACATACTGTCATTTCCAAATGCTGTCCAAAGACATCAGGGGAATTCTAGACCTATTAGCTCTGCATATAACTATAAATTAAACATGTCTTGAAATCTTGAAAAAAAATTAAATATTTTTAAAAATTTTAAAAAAGAGAGAGAAGAAGGAAAAAAATAAGTTAGGGGGTCCTTTTTCCCATAAGACAGCAGTACAAGCCTACAGACTTTTGGGGTGCACTGATAAGACTCATGTGCTAAATAGGATTTTTCATTTACTTTTTTTTCTTGACAGGATCTGGGTACTTTCGGTTTTTATTGTGGTAATGTATCCATATCAAAATTTGTCATAATAACCATTTTAAGTGTATGGTTCAGTGGCACTAATACACTCATGTTGTGCAACCGTCACCACCATCCATCTCTGGAAGTTTTTCGTCTTCCCAAATGGAAAGTACATACCCATTAATCATGAACTCCCTTCACTGGGGTTTTTGAATGGAAGGTTATAATGTTCATCAGATTTGAGCCCTGAGGGAAAGAGGTCTGGTCAGAAATCTGTAGGAAGAGAGGTCCACTCACGTAGTCTTTGGAGTGAAGGTCCCACAGAAGTCTCACCACATACATATATCCTGAGGGTATGAATCAGTTTCAACAAAGGAAGTCCCACCCTCCCAGATGCTTGGCGGCCAGATTTGTGTTTTCCAGCAGATGGGTCAGCCATCAGCTCTAGTAATCCCACCTTGAGTGATAAGCAAGTCCTTGCAGGGCTATCTCTAATCAAAATTAACTCTCACTATAGTGGGATGTTGGTCTAGGACAAAAAGATGTTAGGTTGTCTCTAAGACAGGATATTAGAAATTTGGATAGTTCTGGATAAAACAATATGTTCTTCTCCTTAGAAGCACAGCATCGCCATCCTTTCATTTGGATGTGCCTCCAAGAAAGATCTGGAGTCAGGCCAACCTAGATATCAATCCCTGCTCTGTCACTCACTGACTGTGTGACCTTAAACCTCACTTTCCTCATCTAAAAAATGGAGCTTGTGATACATCACTGGTAGGGTTGCTAAGAAAATTGCATAAGATTATGTCAGTACAACATCCAAGATAGCATTTGGTTCAATATATGGAAACTGATGTGCTCACTGTTACTGTCTGATTTTGTCATTGTAGGCCTCCAGGTGGTTCTGAATTCCATTATCAAGGCCATGGTGCCCCTGCTGCATATTGCCCTGTTAGTGCTATTTGTCATCATCATCTATGCCATCATCGGCTTGGAGCTCTTCATGGGAAAGATGCATAAGACCTGCTACAACCAGGAGGGCATAGCAGGTAAGGGAAGAAATGCTGAGTGGTCAGCTTTCAAGAAGCTTCCCTGGCTCCTCACTACTTTCCTTGTAATGGGGTGAACTGCCACCACGTGACCAGTGGTGCTAGGAAAGTCTTCCTCCATTCAGGTACTTATCTTTTCATTCCATGGATAAATGAGAGGCAGAGATTGGTATTCTTTTCCTCTCAGTTACTTTCTTTCTAATACAATAGATCCCTGTTAAAGCAGCTAATTGCAAGTTCCCATCCAGCACTACTAAACAGTTAAATGAGCTGTGTGAATCAAGAAACATCACCTAAACAACCTGGAGTATTTTAATTTAAGAATTGGAACTGATGTAGTGAGGGTGTATATCTCTGTCCATTGGTCCTTCAGTGTCACTTGTCATCAAAAGCCTTTCAGGAAGGCAGCTTTGCCAGCAGCCAGTAGATGCCTCCATCACAACCCTGAGTTCTGTCTACCCTTCAGGGCTGGTCTTGGTTCCTCTGTACTCAGTGTTTTCTGCTTCTCTCTTCATAGGCCTGACAGATGCTGGCCCCCTGTCATGGGGGGGGGGGGGCTTTTTGAGATTTCTGTCCCCCTGGTCCTTCCATAAATCAGTATATTTAACAAAAAATGCTGAACCATTAGGCACTTCTCTGAATAGGGCTAAAATTTTGGCTAGTGGGATAGGTTACAAACTGTTGTCTTAGGTTACTAAAATCTCAGCAGTGCCTTTAAAAAATCATTTAAACAGGAATTGACAAAACTTTTAAACAGACACATAAAGTAGTTTAACATAAAAACTTGTTGAAAAAAATACTTCCCCCCAAAAGGGTTAGAAAGTGTTAAATTTATGTGATTGTTTTTTCCAACAACAAGATCTTTCATATTGGTTTTAGCATCTTGGTAGAGAAAGGGGAGCATCTGTCTGAAGCATTAAAAGATAACTCATTTCTCTCCATCTGTACTATTTCTCCTTCCCATTCAGCCCAGGCATTAAATTAAATTTGACCCATCTTGCTTTATTTTTTTAAAATTAATTTTATTTTATTTTTTCAGTGTTCTAAGATTCACTGTTCATGTACCACAAGCAGTGCTCCATGCAATATGTGCCCTCCTCAATATCCACCACCAGGCTCAGCCAACCCCCCACCTTCCTCCCCTCCAAAACCCTCAGTTTGTTGCTAAGAGTCCACAGTCTCTCCTGATTCATCTCCCCCTCCTATTTCCCCCAAATTACCCCTCCCTTCCTTCTCCCAATGTCCTCCATGTTTTTCCCTATTCTCCACACATAAGTGAAACCATATAACTGACTCTCTCTGTTTGACTTATTTCACTCAGCATAATCTCTTCCAGTCCCGTCCATGTTGATACAGAAGTTGGGTATTTATCCTTTCTGATAGAGGCATAATATTCCATTGTATATATGGACCATATCTTCTTTATCCATTCTTCTGTTGAAGGGCATCTTGGCTCTTTCCACAGTTTGGCGATTATGGCCATTGCTGCTATGAACATTGGGGTACATGTGGCTCTTCTTTGTACTACATCTGCATCTTTGGGGTAAATACCCAGTAGTGCAATTGCAGGGTCATAGGGTAGCTTTATTTTTTTTAATTTTTTTTTAAGATTTTATTTATTTATTTGACAGAGAGAGATCACAAGCAGGTAGAGAGAGAGGAGGTAGCAGGCTCCCTGCTGAGCAGAAAGCCCGATGCGGGACCCTGAGATTATGACCTGAGCCGAAGGCAGAGGCTTTAACCCACTGAGCCACCCAGGCGCCCCAGGGTAGCTTTATTTTTAACTTAGAAATAATACCTATTCTCCTGAAACTGTTTCAAAAAATAGAAATGGAAGGAAAACTGCCAGACTCTTTCTATGAAGCCAGCATTACCCTGATCCCCAAACCAGGCAAAGACCCCATCAAAAAGGAGAATTTCAGACCAATATCCCTGATGAATGTGCATGCCAAGATTCTCAACAAGATCCTAGTTAATAGGATCCAAGAGCACATTAAAAAGGTTATTCACCATGACCAGGTGGGATTTATCCCTGGGATGCAAGTGTGGCTCAACATTCACAGATCAATCAGTGTGATAGAACAAATCAATAAGAGAAGAGAGAAGAACCACATGGTCCTCTCAATTGTTGGAGAAAAAGCATTTGACAAAATACAGCATCTGTTCCTGATAAAAACTCTTCAAAGTATAGGGATAGAAAGAACATTCCTCAATTTCATAAAATCTGTGAAAAGCCCACAGTGACTATCATTCTCAACGGGGAAAAGCTGACAGCCTTCCCTTTGAGATCAGGAACACGACAAGAATGCCCACTCTTGCCACTCTTATACTAGTACTCTTGTACATAGTACTAGAAGTCCTAGCAACAGCAATCAGACAACAAAAAGAAATAAAAGGTATTCAAATTGGCAAAGAAGAAGTCAAACTCTCTCTCTTCACAGATGACATGATACTTTAAATGGAAAACCCAAAAGACTCCACCCCCAAAGTACTAGAACTCATACAGCAATTCAGGAATGTGGCAGGATACAAAATCAATGCACAAAAGTCAGTTGCTTTCCTATACACTAATAATGAAACTATGGAAAGGGAAATTAGAGAATTGATTCCATTTACTATAGCACCAAGAACCATAAGATACTTGGGAATAAACTTAACCAAAGAGGTAAAGGATCTGTACTCAAGGAACTACAGACCACTTATGAAAGAAATTGAAGAAGACCCAAAAAGGTGGGAAAGCATTCCATGCTCATGGATTGGAAGAATTAACATTGTTAAAATGTCTGTACTGCCCAGAGCAATCTATACTTTCAATGCCATCCCGATCAAAATTCCACCGGCATTTTTTAAAGGGCTGGAACAATCAATCCTAAAATTTGTATGGAACCAGAGAAGACCTCGAATTGCTAAGGAGTGTTGAAAAAAACAAAGCTGGGAGCATCACATTGCCTGATTTCAAACTTTACTACAAAGCTGTGATCACCAAGACAGCATGGTACTGGCACAAAAACAGACACATAAACCAGTGGAACAGAGCAGAGAGCCCAGATATGGACCCATAATTCTGTGGTGAAATAATCTTTGACAAAGCAGGACCTCTCTTGCTTTAGGATGGTGAGAAGGGACAGATAGGAGGGACAGATCCGCACAACAAGGAGTAACACTGGCTATTCATATTCAGAAACCAAAATAAGGTACCTGACCTAGATGGTCAGGTTTAACTGGGTGGATTGACTGGGCATTTGTAGTTTCTAGATCACCACGTGACCATATTCCTAAAACAACGGCAACAACAACAAAAAATAGAAACCCATAATCACAGACTCACACAATTGTTTTTACTTTTTTGATAAGGAGTCTGTTTAAGAGACCACTTACGTATTGAGGAGAGCACGTATTGCATGGAGCACTGGGTGTGGTGCATGAACAATTAATCTTGTAACACTGAAAAAATAAACATATTTGGGGGAAAAAAACTTAAAAAAAAAAGAGAGATCACTTTTTCGCTCTGGAGGGAACTTCCTAATTATTTGGGCCATAATTTTATAAAATAAACTGTCATACTTAAAAAATCAGAAGTTCTTTAATAGAACAGATCCTGCCTTTAGTTAAAATTCTGAGATTTCCAGCTTACTTAGAGGAATACCAAATAACACAATGAATAGTATTTTTCCCTTGAATTCAAACCCTTCCTTTTCTGTTGTTCAGTTTAGTCTGTAGCCAGCCCTGAACCAATACATTTATTTTTTATAGAATAATATCCTTTTTTTAAACTTTTTCTAAATTTTATTTTATTTTTTCAGTGTTCCAAGATTCATTGTTTATACACCACACCCAGTGTTCCATGAAATACGTACCCCCCTTATTACCCACCACCAGGCTCACCCATCCCCCCACCCTCCTCCCTTCCAAAACCCTCTGTTTGTTTCTCAGAGTCCACAGTCTCTCATGGTTCGCCTCCCCCTCCAATTTCCCCCAATTTACTTTTCCTTTCCTTCTCTAATGTCCTCCATGTTATTCCTTATGCTCCACAAATAAGTGAAACCATATGATAATTGACTCTCTCTGCCTGACTTATTTCACTCAGCGTAATCTCCTCCGGTCCCATCCATGTTGATACAAAAGTTGGTGTTTGTGTTAACTGGGTAGCTTTGTTAGAGCTCATTCTATGTCCCATTTAAGAGCTGGACTGTTTATCTCTAAAGTTTATGCAGTCATATTGAAATGATCAGTGACTCTTTAGACCCGAACTCCTCAGGCAGTCACAGGAAGGTTGAGTGTCAAAGATCCCAAGACCTGGCCTGTGTGATGGTGTGGCTCTCACCAACAGCATACCAAGTGGCAGGGGAAGAATGAAATGGTGAAATTCTGCCATAGAGCTAATGATAGCAATCTTACCCTGTAACCAACCACTTACCTAAGGAGTACTGCTCCCAGAGCTGCATATGGTTTCTATCATCCTGCTGGGAAAACAGCAAAAGTACATTTTTCACTGGTGGCAAGATCCTCTAAGGGCCTGTGCTAACAAGCAACCATGAATGTTGGAAGTCATTGGGCTTTGTTGTGAGACCTACAGTGGCCTCAACAGGCAAGAAAATGATGGGCTTGATAAACAAAGACACAGGATGGGATGCTCTTCTCTGAACCACAGCTGCACAGTCTGGTGAAACAGCCGCCAACAGCCTGCCAATGCTTATAGTGGCCTCCCAACTGTTAGGATAAAGACCAGAACTGGCCTCACCAACTGGAGTGGCCTCTTTAAAACCGTATTGTTTTCCATTCTCGATTTAAACAAAAACAGACAAACAAACAAAAAACAGGACTAGGAGAAATACTTGGGACATCACCTTCTTCCTACCAGAAGATGCATCAGATGATTTAGCGCTGGGCTTTACCTTCACCCCATAAGTCAGAAGGGAAGTTAGCTGCCATGGTGGAAATGGCCATCAGCCTGGGGAGCTAGGGTGTCAGAGGACAGACACTGAGAGAAGTGTTCCTGAGAGAGGAGCCATGCCAGCTCCATCAGGAAGGTGACCTCACTCTGTGTGGAGCCAAGCTCCCTGCTGGGAAGAGAGGCTGAGGACACCTGGCTGTAGAAGCCTTTTCACTCAACACTCTGCAATCAGGAGCTCATGGAGCTCCTCCTTCCTAAATCTGCCATCTGATGACAAATCCAGGGACCCACTTCACCCCTCCCAACAGAACATGAAACTACAATTATCAGAATCTCTTCCACCTACATAGTGACTAAAACTAATGAGAAGAGAAAAAAAAACCATATGGAATTTTGGACATACTCCATGCAACCATAGAGAAGACCAAAAACCTGGAATCTTTGAAACCAACCCCCATGTTGGTTTTGGAGAGTTTTATACCACCTTTGGAATGGGTGATATTTTTCATGAATTTCAGACTTTGGGTTGAATTACCATATTTTTCTGCAAATTTAGATTATACAAAAGCACTTATGAGCCCTTGTCATAATTTTTTAATGGAATTTAGATCAAATTCCTATTTTTGCACTCTAAGACTATTTCTCAGGTTGGGGATTTTATGTGCTTGTAGATTGTAGGACACATCGAATTTTGAAGCATGTTTTGGATAAAGAAAGCTCTGGAGCTGGCTGGGTGGACCATCATTCAGCCTGTAGGCTGCCCTTCCAGTTCCCTGTAGAGGTGGTCTCTGAAGACGCAATTTTTCTGCAATCCCAGAGGCATCTGCAAGGCACCTTCCTAGTTCCTCAACAGACACATCACCATATGCCAGCACCTTTTGTTTCTGGCTGTCCCATCTGCTTGATGGCACTCTAAGCCAGGCCACTCTGAATTGCTCTCAAGCACACTAATTACCCCTGAGACTGGCAAAGAATTGGTTGGCTCAAACCTAGAAATGAAATCACTCTCATTGTATTCACTCCTTAAAGTTGGGTCCTAAAAAAGTAATTGATTTTGTCTTTGGTGATTTCTCCTTGGAACCCCTAACTGGCACTCTCCCAGGATTTCATGTTTTTGTTGCTATTAACAATGTTTCTAAAATCTCTCCTAATTTTCACTGCCATTCTTTCACACAAACTTAATTTGGACTTTCCAGAATGCTTCTACTTCACTTCAGTTTTAAAGCATAGGGCCCACATCTTTGTTTCTTTCTCCTACTTTCATTCCTACTTTCCTCCCTGAGACTTCATGATTCTACAGAAGAAAACCAACACAATTTTCTGTTCAAACTAATTTCTTCCCACCCTCAAGTACATGTCTCAAGGACCTGCTGATGTGTGTGTGTTCACATTTTTCAAGTGTTCCCTTCAGTGCTTTTTATAGATACCTATTTTTACCAGATCATCATTGCTTCCTAATTGTTCCCAAATCTTTTTTTATTATTGTTCAAGATAGTTTAAAATAGCAGTGCTGCTTGAGCCTTTAGATAATCTCTCTGAACCTCATCCTTTTTATTATTATTATTATTTTATTATTATTAATGAGATCACTTCCCCTTGATGCCATTTCCCTTTCAACATATATTTTTCTATAAAACCCCCAAAGATGTTTTTCTTCCTTGAGGACACTCAACATTCACTTTAGCAATCTTTACTTTTTCCTTATTTTTGCCTGTTTCAGGAATAGGGAGCACAGGGAAGGCTGTCAGATGAGCGGTGACAATACAAAGATTAACATCTTTATTCACTAGAAGGCAAAATAAGAGAAAAAGAAATGCAAGCTGTCCCTCTGTTTTTTCACCTTTTCTTTTGCTGCCATTTCCTGTGTCATTCCAGCACTTTTACCGCAGTAGAAAGCCATCACCAGAACGGGTGAGAAACGCAACAGAACGTATAATGTGTTTAGTTCTTGGTTTCCCAGTCTCTCAATTTTTTAGGTGTTTGTTATCCACTTTTTTATGCATTCTTTAGGGTTGGGATTGACTTCTTAGTTTCTCTCTTTTTATAGCCTCCCGTTGTTAAAACTCACAGCCAAATCCCCAAAGACTTCAAAAATTCAAAAGTTACAAAAAATTGACTTGAGTTCAGTTCCAGGAGCGGGGCCCTACTGGGAACCAGACCCTGGAGTCAGGAAATGGTGTGGACACTGTCATTCCCTCAAACAGTTCAGAGACCAATGATGCAGACCTTTACACCTCGGTCATCCCACAAAGACTCACACACAACCTGAAGCACCAGGCCAAGAATAAGCTAGAAAGTAGCACGGTTCACAATAGCCCAGACCTGGAAATAATCCAAACGTCTATCCACTGGTGAATGGCTAGACATACAGTGAAATGCACTGCTTGGCAACAAAAATGATTATACTATACTGATATGTTCAACAACACAGATGAACCACAAAAACATTATGCTAAATGAACGAAGATGGACACAAAAAGCCGCATATTGTATGATTCTATTTATATGAAATTTCTGGAAAGGCAAAGCTGTAGAGACAGAGTGTAGATAAGGTTGCTAGGGGCTGGGGAGAGGAGCTTGGATTGACTGCAAATAGGCACACAGGAATTTGGGAGGATGATGGACATGTTTTAAAAAGGAGTGTGGTGATAGCTGTACAACTATATAAATTTACTAAAAATAATTGAGCTGTACATTTACATTGATGAATTGTAAGACATGTAAATTATATTTCAATAAAGCTGTTAAGAGAGAAAAAAGTAAAAAAAGCCAAGAAGACACACTCCAGCATATATTTCCAACCATACTGCTCAGCTCCCTTCTCGTAAGAACTGTCTCTTAGCTAGGATTAATATTCCTCTTCCTAGCTTCCTCTTTGGAGTAAACAGTTTCAAATTTGAAACCACAAACTGAGAAAGAGCCAACCAACCAATAGTCTTCAATACAGAGGTACTAGACATCTGTAGTTGCTGTAATGCATATGAAACAAAAGACCCTGGGTGATCTGTTATCTCTAAATGAAGAACTATAAGTAAATTCTCCATCTGGGGGCATACTTTCATTACTGTGAAAGGCTATCATTTGTTTGTTATGACCAAAGTCTATTTATCTTTATTAAATAGACTAAAGTCTATTTCTGTTTATTACCGTTACCTTCTGTAAGCATGAGACAATGTCCTTAATTTCACAAACTTCTGTGAATTTCAAACTATTACCTTCCCCAGCTGGGTTGAGACTACCAGTATTTTACCATAATGGGAATTCTTAGACTAGTCTAGTCTTTTTTTTTTTTAAGGATTTTATTTATTTATTAGAGAGAGAGTGCGTGCACACAAACACACACAAGTGGTGGGGAGGGCGAGAGAGAAGCAGACTCCCAGCTGAGCAGGGAGCCCCATGCGATGTGGGGCTCAATCCCAGGACCCTGAGGTCATGACCTGAGGTTAAAGCAGATGCTTAACTGACTAAGCCACCCAGGGGCCCCTAGATCAGTCTAGTCTTATTTCAATTTATCAGTGATCTCCACACCAAAAATATAAGCTACATCTCAATTATTAATTTTCTAGTAACTCTTCCTGGCATGCGAAATTAGCCCAAGCACCATCTGTAGCCATAGTAGATATGTTATACAGTTTCCTAAAAAAGCCCTGTCCATACCTAGGGAGTATTCTCCCTGCCACGCACTGCTGCTCTGTCTTGATTAGAGGTCAGAAAAGGAGTCTTCTCTTTGGAGAGGTATTCATGCTGGAGACCAAAGAGCAGTGCTGCAAGGTTCCATATGACAGTCAGCAGTGTTTATGCTCAAGGGTTGTAATAAAAACCACCTTGGTTGATACTTGCCCCCATGGTAAGAATTTATTTTTTTGTCCTTCATCAACATAAGGCTTCTACTATAAAATGACTTGTATGTCTGGTAATGTATCCTGTAACATGTAATGGAGAAAGTGTTACCAAATGGGATTTGTTGGCTAGTTATGTGAGAGATTTTTCCAATCAATATAGCCCTCAGCCTAAACTCTGGTGTTCCAGTAGAGGTGTCCACAGATACTTTATCACCAAAGAAAGAATAGGTGGACTTCCTAACGCTGTCCAGGTTGTTTTCCACTTTGAGTGATTGCATCATCATTAGCTTTTAATTGGCCATTTGCCATTGACCATGATGCCAACATGTTTCAGCAGAATGTACAATAGCCTTACCATTTTTGAAATCAATAAACGAGGTTAAAATACAGTTTTACAATTAGTTGAAAGTACTGATCTTCTAAATCAATGGCAGCCTAAAATGAAAACCTCATTCCTTATGTTGTTTTATTTGTCTGTGGGGGAACTAATGAAAACTTGTTCTGCATTATGGTTACTGTGGTTTTTTTGCCTAGCCCATCAACCTTATCCTGCCAGTTTTTTCTCTGACTTCTCTCTCCTTCTTTCTCTGCCCATCTCTCTCCATCCCCTCTGCCACCTTCTCTTTCCTCTTGGCCATTCAAGATGTTCCTGCAGAAGATGATCCTTCCCCTTGTGCCCTGGAGACAGGCCATGGGCGTCAGTGTCAGAACGGCACTGTGTGCAAGCCTGGATGGGACGGGCCCAAGCACGGCATCACCAACTTCGACAATTTTGCCTTCGCCATGTTGACGGTGTTCCAGTGCATCACCATGGAGGGCTGGACAGACGTGCTCTACTGGGTACGTAGCTTGACATGGGCAGAGGCAGGGGAGTCCAGAAGGCTGTGAGCCTTTCTTCAACATCTCCCTTTTCCACTCTCCCCATGACTTTGTGGTCACATACACACCTTGATGGAATAGTTGATGAATGTCTTTGATTTCTTCCAGGTCTTTCCTGAGAAACAAAGCATGCAATTTGCACCCTAATGAGTCTCTCTGTCCACCCACCAGCCTAAGAGAAATGTCATCTTTCAGGTTGTCCTACCATAGTGAGAAATATGGGCATGCAGCTGATGCTCTGTGAATGAGTTGGCCAAACCTGACAACAAAGGTTCTATTCAACTCCCCTTCCACAGAAACTGTACAGTTTCTTTTGTTCTTATCCCTGTCTTGCATCTGTCCCCCAAAGAGAGTTAGAGAGCACAAGTATTCATTTTTAGGCTAAGGAGAAAAGTCAGGCCTGGTCTTTTAACAAGAAACCATTTTTATTGAACTGTTAGTATTATGGCATGCTATTATATTTCTATTTCTCATGTTAATCTTACCTTATCATATTAGAATAGTCCATCAGACAAATACATTGCCATCATTTTCACTGCTAACAAAACACTCCACTGGTAATGTGATGCATATTTAGAAATACCACTTCCTAAGTGTCAACCAGTCAATGGTAAATCTTCTTTTACCTTCAAGATGCCCTTTTTATTATCCAGCAGCCAACACCACTTTGCCAACCTTCAAGCTGTTAAAGTGCCAGATTTCTGCCTATGGGACAGACAAATATACACACTATATTTGAGCTGTCTCCATTCTGGCAGAGTCAAGTCCATTATTTGTAAAAGCTCCAGAAAATATAATTCTTTGTAGGATCTCCTACTTGAGGATGAGGAATGACTTGCCAGAATCCAGTGTTGTTCTCCAGCATTTGGGTGAAAAATGCTTGTTGCCAGTCTTGAAAATACCATCTCACCCACAGTTTTGCAAATAGTCAAATTTATTTGGCCATGCTGAAAACAGTCTAAGAGTCTGCTTGGAGAATAGCGTCTACACACTAAAGCAGGGGAGAGGGAAGCAAATGGCTTCCCATTGAACAGAGCTGCCTGATAGAAAGAAACTGGTGCCAAGAGAGGTGTTGACTTCTTCCTAAAATCAGAAGAGTTTTGTAACAACACAGAGATGTGATACAGGGTATTGTATCTTTTAATTTTTTCATAAACTCTATGTCCTATTGATTCAAAAACCCTCTTTATCTAGTTTTTTTATGTTCAGGTCAACATGCTAAAATCCAGTGTTCCTATCAAGTGCATACCTCTCTGCAAATGACTACTTGAAACTTGCCTGTGAATCTTGTACCCAGCAGACATTTATTGAGCATTCCTTGCATACCAGGGAAGCCACTAGGTACAGGATTCAGATGTAAACAACATCCAGTTTGGACTAAAAATCTCAGTCTAGAGAAACAGTACATCTAAACTGAATAATGGTGGTACAACTGGAACCAGGCCATGGTAGAGTTGCTGTGTTGTGATACTTTGAAAAGAAGACAAAGGTCAAGTCACCTCTCCCTCAAATTAAAGTGAAACAGTGGAAAACATTTTTTAGGCCCATGCTCTACAAATCTGGCTTTGAAAATTTCTAAGAGGAAAAGAAGGAATTGAATGTACCATGCTTAGGCAAATTATTTCATTTAGCAAAGCTGATCAAATTCCCAAGTGGTCTTTCTACCTTGGGTAGATCCCTCTGGCTATCCAAGGACAAAATACCCTTCTGCACATGGGCAGTTTCTGCTATGGGACATATAACATATGAGCACATGGAACTATGCTTCGGAGCCTCGTCACATAAGCTTCAAACCCATGCCTTAAGTTGCTATGGAAACGCCTTCCATGGTGGCAAATTGGCAGGGTGGCAGTGGGTGGGTGGTTGTAGGTCTGGGGGAATAGGTATAATTTACTTTGCTGGTGGCCCTGGTGTATTTTTGTGATCTTCCTTTATCACTCCCTCCCTCTCTGCCATCATAAGTCATTGTTACCCTACCAGCCAGATGTGACCCAAAGAAATACTGTCGTAATGACAGCCAGAGTGGGGAATGAGAAGAAGCACACAACTACAACTACCAATTTTCAGCAGCTGTGTTGTGCTTTCTCCCCTGGGGTGTGTATGATAGAGCTCAGACTGGGAACGGAAAAAGTGTCAGAGGTGAAGGAACAATCCCAGGCTCATGGGACATGCCTCTCTGATTTTCCCAGCACCTTCCCAAAACAGCCATATTGTGTGTGTGTGTGTGTGCGCGCACGCGTGTGTGTGTGTGTGTGTGTGTGTGTGTGTGTGTGCATGCACATAGGCACACACATGCACATGTACACACACACACACACACACACACGCACACAAACACCCTAAACCTGAAACAGCCTCATACTGGGGTATTTATGACGGAAGTACTTCCCAGCCCAATGCTCCTGCTTTCAGACCACTTCTCTAATTGCTTTGACCTTTCTATGGCCTTTTCTTTCTTTCCTCCTTCTTCTCTCTCCCTCTTACTTCCTCCCCCTTCAGCATTCCTCTTTCTTGCCCCTGAGTCTATATCTCTAAACCCACAGACTCTCAAATCTCAGCGTTCTTTACATGGGGCTTTCTAAATATAACGATGCCCAGACTTCCTCCAAGCCACTGAATGAGAAGTTCCAAAGTTAGGCCTTAGTATCTGCATTTTGAAAGGCTCTCCAGGTGATTCTGATGCCTGAGCAGGAGTCTTAAAACCCCTAGAAGTCTAACCTATTCAGTCTGCATGGTGCTGCTTTGATGCCACTGGATTTGAACCAGCCTCAGAAGCTATAGTTTCCATGGAAATCAGAGAAGTAGGGTCTTCCACTCAGAACAATGCATTTCCCTTCAAATCCAAGGGGCAGGTCTAGAAGATGTTGGAAGGAAGAACCAAGATTTTCAAGTATAGCAATAAATGGAAACCCCAGAGCCAGGTTCATTCTGAACTATCAAACAACTGGTTAGATGTTCCTAGGGTGAGAATCAGCCATTAAAGCACTAAAGAAGCAATTGATTCAGTCACTGGATATAGCTTGGGATGGAAGGGATCAGGGAGGTCAACAGTAGCAAATGGCAAACACCTGCTTCCTACTGTGCATAATATCAGATCCATTTCTCTTTTTCTGTGATATCCATTATTTCATCCCATCCTTATGATTTGAAGAGTTAGTGGACTAAAAAAGGAACATCAAACTTGGCTAAGTAATACTAGAACGATTCCTCAGCTGTTAAAGCTACTGGCCATACATTGGGTCA
Organism: Procyon lotor; assembly: GCA_028646535.1. Lineage (NCBI taxonomy): Eukaryota > Metazoa > Chordata > Mammalia > Carnivora > Procyonidae > Procyon > Procyon lotor. The sequence continues at coordinate 20,964,490 of CM053611.1, read as the reverse complement.
AGTCTCCAACTAAGGTGACCGATTTGTTGAAACATTTCTTTTACCAAATCTGCAGATGAAGGGTAAGGGGTGGGGGACACTGGGGATTCGGAAACCAAGCCAAAACTCAGTTTGAGGTGTGGATTCCTTGAGCAATAGCTTCTTAAGCCAAAGCTTCTTCATTTACTCTCAGAATTTCCATGCCTCTTCTAAAATAGTGGGGAATGGTGAGCAAACAAAAGTATCAGCCGTCTTTAGAAACAATGAAGCACCAAGACAGGGAAGAATCCAATATTGTATGGCATTGCCATTGATTTCTATTTCTATGTTCGGATTTTATGGGGTTTTTTTAACCAAACACCCCTAACTTTCTGCATATAATTCAAGACTACTTGTCTTATATGGTTTGAGCATGTATATTCCTGAAGATAGAAGGGGCTGCTAAATCAAGATGATTTACAGGATTCTTAGATGTCGTCTGAGGACTAGGGTCAGTTTGAAATCATTATCCCTTCCACATATAGTCCAGATCACAGTTAAGTAGCATAAATATCAGTCAGGTGTCTATTTAATGCCGAGTTTGTACTTGAGATAGCCCCGTGCTCTTGGGGAACAGAATAACATGACCGTTTGCCCAGGATTTGAAACACCTTGAAAAGGTTACATGTGAGACTTTTGGGAAAGGGAGGCAGCAGTTAGAAATAGGTGTCACCGAAGCATACACATTTCTAGCTTTTCTGGAATCTAGATGCCTGAATAAGCCTTCATCAAGAGGATTCTGTTGACCTCTGCTCACCCAATGCCCTGCTGATCCAGGGGCCCCAAGAATATTACGTATTGTGCTGCACAGTAAAAGCACTCTAAGTTTTCCTGGACTCACACCCCACCCTACCTACCACCAACATAGTGGGATCACTTGTTTCCAACACCACCGTTGCCCCCCTCCCTGCCACCAACAGTTGGTTTCTTAAAAAATAGAAATTGAGCTTAAAAATAGGATTAGAAAGAATACTTAATGAGAAATCATATGAAGAAAAGATTTTCAGAATCACAAACAGTGTCTTTTGTAGTATCTGGGTTAGTTTGGGCTCAGCAGGAGAACTTGGGAACGGAATTCTAATGTTTTAACCTTTCATGAGTCAGTTGTCAGCTCCACACTTGGTCATGTCGTCCCACTTACATGTCTGGACATGCTGGGAAGATAATTCCTTCTAAACTCTCATACACACACAGATGGACACTCACATCTGCTCTTAGTGCTACTGAAACATCCCTTATTTATAACAAAGGTCTTTTACATCCAGGCAGGTTGATTCAGGCTTTACCCTATTTTTTCTTCACTCCATTTTTTCTTCAAAAAGCCATCTCTTTTCACTATAGAATATAGGAAATGAGTCTCTGAAGGCAAGAAAACAGAAATCGAGCTGAGTTCTATTTATGACCTAATAGTCATTCTAAGTGTAGAGTTGGGAAAAATCCTCAAGTAACCTAGAAACAGCATCCTGGGCTCTTTAACAGGTATCAGAGCAGAGAAAGTGGTAGGTCCTACTTAGGACCCTTTTATTCTGCTTCTATTAGAGTGCCCCCCACTTAGTGTTCATGCTGTTTTAGACAAAGAATGTCATCTAGACAATAAACTAGTGGTTTACAAGCATATCAAGAAAGAAAATTAGCATCTCTCAATGCTATTACTTATTTAATTTTTAGGCTTTATTTTATTCATTTCACTGGTATTAGATGAGTCTTTATTATTCAACAATTCTATTTAACAAACATTTATTGAGTAGTTACTATGTTGTTGGGACTGAGTAGGGACTAGAGTGGAGGGATGGGGAGAGGAAGTCCTGCCCTCAAGGAATTTAAGATCTAATTGAAGAGTAGAGGACACATAAGGAAACATGACTTAGCACAAGGCAGTACACTCAGAACTCCACATTGGCACAGAAGACTTCAGGGAGAGAAGGAAATTTCACTGACTTTGAGGCTTCTCCCCCTAGGAAGAGCAAATTTATAACATTTAGGGAGATTGGAGAGAACTATTTTTTTTTAAAGATTTTATTTATTTGACAGAGAAAGAGATCACAAGTAGACAGAGAGGCAGGTAGAGAGAGAGGGGGAAGCAGGCTCCCAGCTGAGCAGAGAGCCCAATGTGGGGCTCGATCCCAGGACCCTGAGATCATGACCTTAGCCGAAGGCAAAGGCTTTAACCCTCTGAGCCACCCAGGTGCCCCGGAGAGAACTATTTTTTAGGTTCTCTCAACAGAACCAAGAAACAGCTTAGCTTCCCCAAAGTGTTCTCACCAAGGTGTCTGAAAGGCTCCCTGCTTAGAGGTGTAGTCATGGGCATCAAACTTGAATCCACACCTGGTGATTACCCAGGACAAATAGATGGGGCTTCCTTTGGCTGTGAGCCAGCTGTCTCTTACACAAGTGTTCATACCTGGGGCCAACACTCTACTCACATTCCCTAACCTCCCCCAGGGTGTCAGTGCATGATCCCATCTGAGTTCAGGGTTTTTTAAAAAGTAGATCAAGGAGTTAAATGTGTTGGCTTGCCTTCGTGTTAGGAGCCTTTTGGTGTCTTCCCACACATAATCCAGGCTTTCACTTGTGTCCTGAGGCAGTCATGAGTTTTCCATGTACAATGATAAACAGGTGAGGACCAGGAAGGAGTCAGGTTAAACCTGTTGTCTGACTTGCTACTCAATCATTGACCCATGGGTGGAAACCCTGTGTCCACAAGCAAGGTGACAAAAGTCAAGAGTAGTCACAGATTTTTTGAGACATCATCCTGGGCACTGGCATTCATGGCAGCAGCAAACCCTGTCCTCTAATTATACTCTGTGGGAAGCACTGTGATTTTTATGGGTGTACACCTTCTGTCTTTGCTGTCGAGTGATAGCCCTCCTGGCATTTGGTGAAACTATTTAGTCTTTTTAGATCCACAGTGCCTGTGTCACGAACCTTAGGAGAAAGGGCCACAACTTGAAAACTCATGGAAATCAGCTAGGATCGAGAGTGGTCTTGATGCACTAGGATCCAGGAGGTGTTGTTCCTCCAGTTTTTTCTTTTTTGGGAAAAAATAATGTATGTTGGATTTGAACATTTAAGGTTGAGATTGCCCTCAAGGAACTAGATATTGTTTTCAGAAGATTCTTCTGTGTTTTTCATTCAGTATCACCTTTGGCCTCTCTGTGGATTCTAGGAATAATCAAGCATGTGTTTCAGTGAAGGCTGGGGTCATCCCGTTGGTTCTTGAGCTTGGAGGCTGCAATGGCTGCTGATGGTGGACATGATATGCACATAAATATGTGCCTTCCTTAGAAAAGTCACAAAGCTTCCTTTGTTATAAACCTAAGAAACATATAGCTTTAATGGTTTGAGAAAACCTATCCTTTTTTCACCTCTAAATAAGGGTGTCAGCAATCTAGGTCATTTTTTAAAAGTATGTCTTTATTTATTCTCTCTCTTCTTAATAGCTCTATTCCAGCTGATTTAAGACATCAATCTCATCACTCCAGGCATTGCCCTACTTCAGAGCCACCCAGCATTGTATGTTTTCTACCCAGTCTGCCCCCAAAAGTAGGTGGCCTAGAATAAAAAGTAGAAAGTAAAAGGGAAAACAAAAGGGGCACTTTCCTCTCAGGCCAGAGCCAGACAGACCAGAGAATCACCCGCCAGTGGCTGCCGTGCATTGCTTGCTGAGGAAGTGATGGGTGTTAGGAGTACCTTGGAAGCTTGTTAATCTCCCATCTGTCCTCCTGCCTCCTGCCCCTCACCTACTATTCTGCATCTTAAACCTTGGAAATAACTGTCTCACAGCAAGGAAGAGACCAAAGCAAAAGCATAGGACAAGGGAGAGGTAGAGACCATGAGTCCCCTGGATATGGCCTTGGCTCTCTACGGAGTATCTATCAGTCATGAGGTTATCATGAGGATATCAATGGGATATCTATGGGTCATGAGCTTATGTGTGGGTCATAAGGTTATCACAAGGCTCTCTATGGGTAATGTGGCTTGTAGCTCCATTCATTTGAAGTCCTTAATGATGCTGGGAGTCACTCACCTGTGATACAAAGGAAAGGACACCCAAACTGAATAAAGGCCCAAGGAAATCTTCATCTATGGATCATGAGCTTATCTATGGGTCATAAGCTTATCACAAGGCTCTCTATGGGTAATGTGTCTTGTAGCTCCATCCATTTTAAGTCCTTAATGATGCTGGAGTCACTCACCTGTGATACAAAGGAAAGGACACCCAAACTAAATAAAGGCCCAAGAAAATCTTCAAGTTTCATGGGCTTGTTGACTTATGAGAGAGATGTGACTTGAGGAACTGTATTTTCTATGAGGTTAAGTGTTCACAAATTTAGGGTTATGAGGAACCATTAAAGAGAAATTTCATTCCAAAGCAGTTGGTTGAGTGCCAGCCAGCCCTCACGCCCATTCTCCATCTGACCAGGCTCCAGAGGCAGCTCTGGGAGGGTGAACTGCAGCATGCAGCATGTTCCCGTATGACCTAAGGAAGGTAAGGAGGTCTGACTGAGATCTGGGGCGAAGCAAGAAAACTCATGCAGAATAGGCCCCCTCTGCCACTTTTGGGAAAAGCTCTTCTGCAATTAGCACAGAGCACCTGGTGGGTCAGAAACATGGGGCTCGTGCACCCATGGGGTTGTAGGCAGAGCACCATGAGTGTACGCCTTTTCTCAGGTGGGAGTCCACAGCTTCCATCAGCTCTTCCTGACCTCCCCACCCTCCCTAACTTAGGAAAGAGGAGAAGATTCTGATCTTCATTGGCAGGACTTAATCTGAGAAAGGAAAACCTAGGATACTTAGAGGCTTCATGGCCTTGGATCCAGTTTCCATAAACACCTCCTCACAGAAGCTTTCTCCTATCCCAGGGCTGTTTTCAACCCCGTCACTCTCACTGGCACAGAACACAGTGTCTTAAACACAGTAGGTACTCAGAAAATACTGTTGAACAAATGTGGATTCTAATGAGACCACTGCTAAGAATTGTGAAAGGTTTATGTCGTGGTCCCCCATAATAAAATGTCACATACAACCCCTGGAATCACATGGTCATCCTTACAATCATCATATGGTCTATGGTTGGCTAGCTCACCATCATGCTTAAGCTTTTCTCATCCCTAACCTCATTTCAGCAGTCCTGCCCCTTCTTATATGGGTGCAGTTTTCTTTTTCTCCTCCTGGGTGGTTATTGGATTTTCCTCTGCTGGTTTGGTTTCCTTTGTAGCCTTGCCTCTGACAGCTACTTTCTGGTTAAAGGAGGCTCCCATGCTCCCTGTGATGGGAGCAAGGTCTGACACACAGAGACCTTTCTGTCCTGTTTCTCCTAACAACTGCTGTTTTGCTGGATATTTTTGTCCTCAGCCACTGGGAAAAGCCTCCATCCCAGAGCCAGGATGGGTTTTCAGTTGTGGGTTCTATTTTTAATAATTTCCAACTTCCTAGGAAACCCTCAATCCCATCCCAGGATCACATGGCTTCTGGACTTCCTTCCTGCCCCTGCACTCCTGCCTTCATTGCTCCATGGTGCAAGGTTTACCCAGTCCTGCCTGGTCTGGCACTTGCTTGCTTCTCCAAGCCTCAGACAGCCACTCTTCCCCCTATACTTCTAGAATCCTCCATGGTTATTCCTGCAACTTCATTTACCACCTCATGTTGTAGTTGCCTTTTATTTATCTGTCCCCATGTTAGCAAGGGCTTCCTATTCATAGCACAGTGCCTGGCGCATATCAAGTTCATTCATTTACTCAACATTTACTGAGTACCTGTCTTATGTGAGGCACTGTTTTCAGCACTTGGGATATACCAGTGAACAAATCAGACCAAAACTGCCTGTCCTCAGGAGCTTCCACTCTAGCATGGAAGACAAACATGTAATAAAGGAATAAATGATACAGTTAGAAAGTGATAAGCACCAGGTGAAAAACAGCAGAGTGTGTGGGAATAAAAATGCTCAATAAATTCATGTTGCATTGAATTGAATTATGACATTGTTAAGTAGACATGTGTTGGGAACACTTCTTTTACTCAGTGACTCAGTTCAAACCAATGACCCCCAAACCCTGAACACAATTTTTGTGCTCTGTGCTATGGCCACATTTGGTAGATTCCTTCAACCAAAGTATAGTGAGCCCAGATAAATAGTATTAGATTTGAAAAGAACATATTGGGATGTAACACTTCAAACCAGTCCAACTAGATAGGTCTCCTGGTACTTCTCGATCAGAGAACATAGTATTTACCCAGTGTCCTCAGCCACATGGGTGAGGTTTCTTGGAGCCTGAGAAGGGCTCAGAAAGGTATTATCCCAGCCCACATGTAACTCATTTGAGGCACCTGGCTTTAGAGTCTGTTTCACACGCAGAGTCATGAGGCTCACTGACTTGGGAACAATGGCCCAGGATCTGTGTTGTTAAGAATTTTTCCAGATGATTCTGATGCTGGTGGTCTTCAGACCACACTTTAAGGAACACTGCCATGCAACGAAGCAGAGACAGGTAGTGAATCACGGTATTTGTCATGTCCTTATATTTGAAGTTGTGAGCTATGGAGAATGGCGTAAGTCAGTGGTTCTCAAACTTCAGCATACATCAGACTAGGCTTGCTGTAGGGCTTGCTAACACATGAGCTGTTGGGCCCACCTGCAGAGTTTCAGGGAGGGCTGAGTATGTGCATTTCTAACCAGGTCAGGGCCACACTCTGAGATCCACTAATACCAATCATTTGGGAAGCTTGTATATTGGGAATTTGGATTCCTGTAATGCAATTTCACAAGGACAAAGTTGGGGTTCATTTTAGAAAGATATGACTAAATCCTGTTTAGTCTAGTTAGAAAGCATTGAAAGAAACAAATTTGAAAACTTAAATCAGAACAAATTTCCTGTTTGATAAAAATTGTGTTCTGTAACTTCACGTCATGTTTACATATACCCTCCAGCCAGCTATGTGCTGGTAAATGTTTAACCACCAGTTCTTAAGGGCAAAGGGTAAAGGGGGTGCTGATCTATGTCATTTGCCCATTGTGCCCACCATAGCCAGTTTTGGGCTACCCTAGTGACGTCAATGAACACAGACTGGAGAAGAGATGTGTAGTGGTTCTCCAAAACCTGGAGGAGCTAGACCCAGCAAACCATTGCCTCCAGCTATTGCAGGGGTTTGCCACCTGTCGGAGACTGCCTCCATTATCCAGTTAGGTACTGGTCACTGTCTCCAGGCTACAGGAAATGTGATTGCAGGATAGGAACTGTTGTCTGCATAAGTAACCAAAATGACAGTCCTTCTTGGCCCATGGCCCAGAGTGCTCGTGAAACACTGCAGCTTTGCTTCTAAATTCCAGGCCCAGCTCAGGAAAGCCCCTGGGAAGAACTCTCTTTCCACACTCTTTCTCAAAAGTTCTGGGTGTCTGGCTCCTTCAGGAAAAGCCGAGGCCTTCCTGACACCAAGGTTAGGCTGCCCCCGGTACAGTGGAAGATTTCATGCCACAAAAACCCAACTGAGCTGAAACCACCCCAGGCTGAAGAAGTAGCTTTTTTAGGTGACCCACCTTATTAGAAAGTGAAAACATTGAAGAAAGTTTTCTGCTTCTGGAAAATAAAACAACAGAGAAAACCAGAGTTTAGAGCCTACAAATGTCCCTTACGGTTCAGGTCAGGGTCATGGGGAAGTATTTTGACTATTGATGGTACCAGTGGTGACAGTGGATCCTGGTTCAGCCTTGCTAGTCTCCTCCAGTTCTGTCTACACCCTTCCTGCCTGCCTCCTCACTTTAACTCATTCTGCTCTCTCTTTCTTAACCTGCCTTCATCTTTCCAGATGCAGGACGCTATGGGCTATGAGTTACCCTGGGTGTATTTTGTCAGTCTGGTCATCTTTGGATCCTTTTTCGTTCTAAATCTGGTTCTCGGTGTGTTGAGCGGGTAAGCTTACCATTTCTATGTATTCTTTACAATGCAGCCGAGCAAGGTCCCAAGTCCCACTATATCCATCTCCAGGGTCCTCAGGGATGGAATCCTAACAGGCCAGGAAAACTGGAAAAAATGTCCCTATTCAAACACAGATTCTGACCCATTATCTGGACAAGCTATTTGGCCTCTGATTTTCACCTAGAGGATCCCCGGGTCCCTGCACTGCTTGGGTCAGTGTCCAGGAGCTGGTGATGGGCACTTGGCCATGCTCGGCTGCTGAGTGTGCCTCACTAACTATCATTCCATTCTTCCAGGTCAATGATGCCGTAGGAAGGGACTGGCCCTGGATCTATTTTGTTACACTAATCATCATAGGGTCATTTTTTGTACTTAACTTGGTTCTCGGTGTTCTTAGCGGGTAAGCAGGACCAAGGAAAAAGGTCTTGATTTTATTTTATTTACTCTTTCTGCTATTCCTGGCTTTATTCTTTTTTCTGGCTCTGATGAACCTGGGATAAGAGGCCACTTCGGGAGCCTTGAAGTGAATGGCCTTGGCCTGGCTGGACAGAGGATCAAATGTACAAGCATTAATCTGTTGGTTTGGGCTTCACGAGGAGATTCTTAGGCCCTCCTGTCTCTTAGCTCATCCAACCCCCTCCCACCCTCAAGCAGCTATTCAGGTAGGCAGGATGCTTCTCCTTCTACCTGAGGAGCTGCGTGGTAAGAGCCTTGAGTTAAAAGGGTTTGGTGGTAGGGATTGCCTTGCCAATAGGTACTTGCCTGATTACAGTTTAGAGCAGGCTAACAGTAAAGATTTCAGGTAGCTTTTATGCAGTGTTGAATGGACTGGGGTAATAAGGATTTGATTTAAAATATAGGTAAACAAATATAAACTAAAAATAAAATTGTCTTTGATTCTAATTAATAGACTCTACAGTCCGTGTCTTGTATGCCTTTTTTCTGAATGGAAATGGCGCTTAGCTATTCAAAGCCATAGATTATTTGAGAATAGAGGAGATGGAATATACTTTCTTTTAAATGTATCTACTTGGCTACAAGTATAAAGTTTGCCTAATTCCGGCCTTTGCTCTGATGAAGCTAAAAAGTGATAGAAATAGCATATGTTTGGGCCATCTAGCTGCCCTGGGGACGGCCAGCTTGACACCACAGAGACTCACTGGGCCTTTCCTCAACCTACCTTCTTCTTCGCAAGTCCACATCAGCCATGCCAAGGCCTAACACCTAAATGCTCCTGGTGACCTGCTCATGGGTGACCTACTCTGCTGCCTTTGCTACAAGAGGGAGGGGACACTCTATCTCTACCCTGCTCAAGACAGGTCAGCTGCTTTGAATAGCCTTTCCTATGTCTCCAGGGATATTAATGCTGAGAGAAAGTCAGGCATGACAGGAATGATTGCATTTAATTTTTACTAAGTACATAATCTGGGAACAGCCCCTCATGTCTCCTGCCATAGCTTAATGTCATGCAAGAGCACAGGTTTAGTCTTTGGGATTTGATGAAGGGAAGAATCTGCTTCCACCCTCACTCCTTCCCATGGTGGGTGACCTGTTAGAGACTTTGATGACACCATGCCTTTTGCCAAGGTAAGGCCACACAGGAAACTAGGGTCTTCCATCGGGGATAAAAATGATGAACAGGACAACATAAGCCCCTGATTAGCTGCCTGGAAGGTATAAAGATTTTCATTTTTGTGTAACAACACAAGAAAATGCTCCTGTGTTTATATGTGAATCAAAACGTTGAAAAAACCAACCTCATTCCCACTCAAGACAAATTTGGATATCCCAGCTCTGCACCTGCTGGATGCATAATGTTGGGCAACTTCACCCTCTTGAACTTTAGTTAACCATCCAAAAAACTGAAGATAATAATACCAATTCATAGATTGTTGTGATACTAGAGCAAGAGCGTTTGTGTAAAATACTTGGCATATAGTAAGTGCTCAATAATGGTGTTACCATGACAATGATTATTGTTTACTTGGTGCCTGTCATTACTGGAATTATTGCATAAAATCCTCAGCCTTTTCCTTTTGAAGATGACGAAAGTGAGCCCAGAGGTAAATGGCTTATATGTCATTGTGCTTCTAAGTATTAGAATGAGGACCAGAATTCAGGCAGAGCCTGGACCCCATCTTCCCATCACTGTCCATTGGATATACATTGAATGAATTTGAACTATAACACAAGCCAGAGCTCTGAACCTTTAAAAAAAAAATATGATTCCACTTTCTTCCCTCAGAGATTAGGAACAAATCTAAGCAAGTAAAATTCCCCTCAGGAATCCAAAATGGTGAGTCAGCACTTAGCCAATGAAGGCCCCTCCTCAAGCAGGGTATCTACTCTCAGTCATTCTTTTTTTTTTTTTTTTTTTAAGATTTTATTTATTTATTTTACAGAGAGAGAAAGATCATAACTAGGCAGAAAGGCAGGCAGAGAAAGAGGGGGAAGCAGGCTCTCTGCTGAACAGAGAGCCCGAGACGGGCCTCAATCCCAGGACCCTAAGATCACAACCTGAGCCAAAGGCAGAGATTTTAACCCACTGAGCCACCCAGGTGCCCCTACTCACAGTCATTCCTGCCCCCCACCCCCAGCCCCAGGAAAGTTGTCTTCCTGGCAGAGAAGTCAAATGGCAGCAGCTGCTGATGGGAGAGAAAAGTCCTTTTGCAGACCATGTCTTGGACCAGCTCAGTCCAAAGCCTGACATGTAGTAATGCTCCCAACATGTATTGACTGAAGAGCAACACTAAGGCTTTCAGACTTCAGAACTGTGAGCTCTGGAGTCCATAGAGCAAGACACCTTCCCCAGCACCTGCTCCCTGACCCAGTCTCATAGAGACAGTCTGCTCCTCACAGCTCTGGAATTGCTGATAAAACATCTCCCAAGGCTTCTTGGGCTATGGGCACACCCTCAGCACAGAAAGAGAAGTGTTGATGGGTAGGCATCTCCCCTTCCTGGTTTGAGGAGGCCTCTTAGTCGAAAGGACTGGCCACTCTGAATGGGCTGCATGGGTCCATGCAGTGACAAAACCTAGAATCAGCCTCTTGTTGGCTAACCACATGATGGTGGCGGTGGTTTCAGATTGGGTATTAGCATCTTGATTAGTAGGGACAATAAGATAAAAGTCGCCACAAGAATGCAACAAAATTGCTTATTCATCAGTCAAACTTCTGATTAAACCAACCTTCCAAAAGCATCCAAAACACTCTCAGAGCCCCAAAGAATTCACTGTCCCAATGCTAGCATTAACAGTAACCAGCCTCCATGGCAGTCTCAGTGCATGGAACTTTTGGTGGATAACTCATTCAATGCTCACAACAGCCCTATGAGCTAGGTGTTATTTATATCTCCATTTTATAGAGAAGAAAACTGAGGTACAGATGAGGAAATGGCTTCAATCTTTATAGGTGAAAATGGAGAATCCAGGATTAAACCCAAAGCAATGTGAATCCACAGCCTCTATCCCTAACTTCCATGTGATACAATCCCCAAACCCATTTAACAGGCTAAGCCCATGTTCCTAAATCAGAGTCAAGAAGTGGGGAGATGAAGGGGTGCCTGAGTGGCTCAGTGGGTTAAAGCCTCTGCTTTTGGCTCAGGTCATGATCTTAGGCTTCTGGGATCAAGCCCCGCATCAGGCTCTCTGCTCAGCAGGGAGCCTGCTTCCCCCTCTCTCTCCCTCTCTGCCTACTTGTGATCTCTCTCTCTCTCTCTGTCAAATAAATAAATAAATAAAATCTTTTTTTAAAATTTAAAAAAAGAAGTGGGGAGATGAAGAGCAGTAAGTGCAGTGAGGAGGAGCAAGAAGAACAGGGAGGAAGGCAGAAGCAATCCTTGAGATAGCTGTTGGAAACAGCCAGTGAGAACAGAAAGAGTCTCAAGAGGAAGCTCTAGAGCCACCACTCAGGAGGCTGCAGCCGGGGATGGTCCTTTAACGTGGGGGCTGGCAGCCCTGCAAATGTTAATAGTCCTAGAGAGAATAGATGCACCCCCTCCCCGCCACCGCCCCACCAGCATAATAGAACTATATTGCCTTGGAGCATTTTAGACCTGGAGAGGCCTGAGACCCTACACTCATCAATGAAGGGCAATACTATTTTACAGTCCAACATAGTAACACATCTTCATAAATTATGTCCTTCGGTCACCAAGAAAAGGTTAAATTATGCTTGGAGTATTCTATTCATGAAGGAAAGAGAACACTCTATAAAGAAAAACATAAACATTCCAAGAGTTTGGTCACCAGATGGTTAGGCAGCCTTTATCTGGAACATTCATGTATTCAGAACATCGTCTTCCTTATGATGCCAGATAGAGTCACTGTAAATCATATATATCTCATGGATTTTTTTCAAAATGATTTCATGTTTATTATCTATTGATCTTCACAAGCCACAGGACTAGTATTAGCACAGACAAGAATTAGCTTGCTTTTCTCCCCAGAAATCTTAGTCTCCAGCTTACTAAAATTAGAGCAGTGACAAGGAGATTCTCGAAATTGCACTTAAGCTACAGTGAGGTAAAAGTCCCTAGACTCTGGAATCTGGTCACTTTTTGTCTTAAGTGATTGCAAACTGAGGACATCAGACATGTGCCTTCAGTAGACAAGGAACTCAGGATCTCTTAGATGAAAAAAAAAAGAAGGATAGTCATCCTGTCCTCTTTCCCACCGGGAGATGGGCTTGTCTCTCTTTCCAAAATAGCAGAGGGCTTGGGGAGGAAGCATGTTGCAACCTGAAAACATAACTGGACCATGGCACTATAGTTAAAACACAATGGCTGGGCCCAGAAGGATCCAAGAGAAAGGCCAGGACATGCATTCTTGGTAAGTGGGAGCAAAATATCTATAGTCACATTCGTTATCTGTGTAGTTATAGTCTATGAGGTCACTGTGAACACTGAATTAATGAATACTAAGCCATTACTCTTGGACTCTTGGGAGAAATACAGGAGAAATTCGAGGATCCTGTGAACCTCCAATCACAGCATTTCTGTCAACCCACCAATACACAAACTCATTATATGTGTGTTTCTGTTTAAAGGCATCTTATTCAATATATATTGTTGATTCATTAACATGAGCTCATGGCCAACAGCACTCTAACTAATGCCTGAACAGAGTTTATCTGACACATATACTTTTTCCCTAAGGCACATCACAACCTTCTCGCACTTAGGAACTCTAGACAGCACTGCAGCACTGTGCTTGGGGGCTATTATTTAACAGAAAAGCTACCAACAGAAAGCACAGAAATGTGACAAACACGGCACTAAAGTGATCATAAAAAGTACATTTGTTTACAGTATGAGAGCTGAAACAAGAAGGCAGAGTGTTGCTGTGTTTAACTTCAGCTGTGAATGTGACTCCAGATTTTTGCATGTCTGCATATGACCACAAAGACACACATGTCTGCAAATGACCACAAAGGCACACAAGTATCAATCTGGGAGTTACAATTAAATTTTAGCGAGTAAGCAAAATCATAAATACGGAATCTATAAATAAAGAGAATCGACCATATTGATCATCAGAGGGCTTAGATCCCCAGCGTTCTATATTAATTGGATTTCACACACACACCTCCCTCTGCATGCTTTACATTAGCGAGCACTGGTTCCCAGTTCTCCGTTCCACCCCTCATTTTTCATGTTGGCCATTGCTGGCAAGAACTGTGTTCCTGCTTTATGACAAATCCCATGGCTGTGACTGATTGTCTAGCCAGCTCTGGTCCCTGGGCCCAGCACAGCCTGTCAGGCTGGGGCTTCGTGTCTTCATTAGCTCAGTCCCCAGAGCAGGCATATGGCTGGCATCCAGGCGAGGAGATAAAGAGAACCAGATACCACCACCCAGCAAATCCCTTACTGCATGGAATCTGGAGAAGGAAGCCTTGCCTCACCTTCCGTCTGGCTGTAAGCCGAGTTCTGCCCACAGGAGCATTCTGCATTCCACAGGAGCCAATGGGAGCCAGCAAGGCTCCAGATCTGACCCTGCCTCTAGTCCCCTCACACCCCAAACACAACTTCATTTTCTTTTCTCCTTATAGATGTTTATGTTAGCTCCCCAGAGTTAAGACTCTGCAAATTGACTCCAACAATTGCACTTCCAGAACTTTCTCTGGACATTCTGCCCACACACATTTGTGTGGGTGGTATGGATGGTGATGGATGGATAATGGTGGTCTGATGAGCTTTCATTCCACAGGGCAGATGCTATAACACAGGACTGGGTCAAGTGTTCCTTCTCCAGTTTGATCCCAGCCCTATTCTCCTGACTCCAGAAGAAGGGTGGGTCATTGTTTTGTAACTATAACTTAAGCTCTTTGCAAAATAATCTAAAGAGCTAAAGTGAACCCTCCGCTATTTAGTCCCGTTACAACCCCAAACCCATTCCACAGAAAAGAAATGGAGAATGCAAATGTGTTGGAGTCAATTTGCATAGGGAAGCAACTGCTGTATAAAGTGACTGTCTCCAGAAAGCAAGTCTACAGCCCAGGTGGTATGACCAGATGTAGGGGATTTATCCATGCTCGTCCCCAATAGCAAAAGGAAAAAAGTAAGGCAAAGCTTCCATCTTCATTCTGAGCTGTCAATCTGGCCTTTTCCCTGGCATTAAACTCCCTGGGAAGGAAATGAAGGTACCTGCCAGTTGGCAGGAAGCCGGAGAAAGAGCAAGTTCAATCCAATTAGAATTGGATTCAGTCAAATTTAAGAAGAAAATTCCATCCAAAGCAGAGCATCATTAAGACAGCATTTGAAGAAAACTCATTAGCTTGAGAGCCCCCACATCTCCCAACTAAAAAAATCCCTAGACCACTCCCAGTCCTAACCCCTTTTTATCCACGAAAATGGTGAATGCTAAAAATCTGTACTCTCCTAAGCAGTACAAGCAAAATGCAAATACTAGATAGTGGAGATGGTGATAGAGCCACCCCTATAGGACTGAATGGATTCAGGAGCTTTTGTCTACCTGTGGCTTGTTGCTGCGTCCTTCCTTCCAAGGCGCCTTTCAAGAAATTCCTTCAAGGTGATTTCTACAGCTTCCTTTCCTGAACTAGGCCTGTATTGGTGAGAGAAGGAGGAATTATGTCTGTGAATTAACCAAGTGCATGTCACATTCTCACATACACACACACATACACACACGCAGGTGCGCACATACACCACTGAGGGCCTATTTCCCATAAAGTGAGTATTAAAAATCAAAATGCTCCTAATATACCTATTTTGGAAGAAAAGACATAGACTTGCTTTGAGAGTTGAGAACTAGTCTTCTTGATCATTACATTCTGCTGCCAGCCCCTTCCTTGCTCAGAAAGTGAACTTGAAGTCAGAGAGAAAATCAGGACAGAATCAGAAAATGCGAAAGAAATACCCATTCTGTCGGAAATTTTTCAATAGGCCCTTCTTCCAGCAAATCCCAATCCAATTCCAATTTCTACTCATTATTACTTTAAACTGAATGCATCATTTAACTTTTATATCATCTTGTTTTTATGTATTTTTCCAGTCTGATTAGATTTCTTTTTAACCAAAAGGGCAGCCCCTAGGACATTTTCTTGTGTTTAGAGTCCTCATTTGTCTCCTTGTAGGGAAGAACTTTCTCTAAATTAAAAATCCTTCCAGGCATGTTAAAAGTGGCAAAACAAACTCTAGTAATGAGAAGAGAGGTTGAGGTGGCTAAATTTCCTGGGCCTTAAATCAGTGGTGTACTAGTAAATATTTACCAATTGGCTCTTTGGGTGGGGGAGGAGCCCTAGTTTATAGCATTTGCCATTTTCTGTGGTGTAAATATTCCCACCATGGCCAATTTCAAGCCACAAGGAGACATTAGTGAAGCTAGAGGAGCAAAGAGCTGTGTGCAGTAAGCTCCTGGGAGCCAGTGCCGGTGAGTGGGCGTCAGCATGCCCCTGGCCCTTAATGCCTTTGTCAGCCAGAGATGCTTTGAGGTTTTCCAGTGGCCACCCAATTCCAGCGGGAATGAAAGTTCACAGTCCCTAACTGCCATGGAGGTTTTTCAGTGACTGTTTGAAACGGGTTTCCAGGTCACGGGAGAACAGTTGTTATTAAAAGGCAAAGGCCACGACCGTGACCCAAGAATAAGGGAAATAGGCTTCATCCATCCCTTTGTACTCTGTTGGCCTGTGTCAAGAATGTCTGCTTTGGTGACTCTCTGTTTATGTGAGAATAAAGACAAAGCCTGGGATGAGGAGAGAAGGCTGTCTATGGAAATCAGGGGCAGGTGGGCGGGTCTCTTGTTGTGAAGAAATTAATCTCTTTGTTTTCTCTTATCTCCATCTCTCCTTCCTGCCCACCTGGCCTTCCTCCTCCTTGTACGCTGCCCTGCCTCTCTGCTCTCACTCCCCAGAGAGTTTTCCAAAGAAAGGGAGAAGGCCAAGGCTCGGGGAGATTTCCAGAAGCTTCGAGAGAAGCAGCAGCTGGAAGAGGACCTGAAGGGCTACCTGGACTGGATCACCCAGGCAGAGGACATCGACCCTGAGAATGAGGATGAAGGCATGGATGAGGAGAAGCCCCGGAACAGTAAGCAACCGTTCTGTCTTGGGCTGGGTTCTGGGAGAGGGAGAAGACAGGGGCCAGAACAGCAAGACCTTCTACCACCAACTTGTCCTTACAGTTTGTCTTTCCAGAGCAACATTTGATGCATTCATGGCAATCATTTCTCCTCAAAGAAATTAGTAGCAGATGTGAAATAATTGCTGTGTTCTTTTTAGAATCTGAAGATTCTAAAAGACAGTTGAGATTTTGCTAAGGTGGACTCTTTTTTTTTTTTTTTTTTAAATTGGACATCCTCCTCTAGGCTCATCTCTTTGGGCAGGAGGCAGATTACGGTCTACTCATTAGCGTTTTAAAATCCCTGTTGTGTAGGAATGTGTATACATACATATCCTAACACACATATATAAATATGTGAGTCTAGTTTCTTGTCCTTATGATCAGGCATTAATTATGTCTATTGTGTTCAAACTCCCCAGTTGGGTTCTGTGTGTTTCTGCTCATTAGTAACTGAGTTCTAACTGGGAATCTGGGAGAAAGAACAGGTGGAAGGAAAAGGGAAGAAGACAGTCAAAGATGTAAATAGAGAACAAAATCTCTGCTCCCTCATTTCAAAGACTGATTTAATATATCTATCAACTACTCCCTGTCTGGTAACTCTGCTCAAGATGCAGATACAAAATTAAAACACACAAACAAGGGACTCGTAACAACATAACTTAATAACCTAAGGAGACCTTTATGCTCTACTAAGTAGTTTTGCAAGTTGGAAGACAATACCTTTGATGGATTGTAACAGTGAACAATGATGCCATTGAGGGCCTTTCTGGAAAAATGCCTGGCAGCTCGTATTATACTGTTGATGATACAGTGGAGTAGTCAATTCGTTTGTGGGCTGAATGGTATGGTGAAAAAATAAGTTGGCCTGTGAATGACAGAGAAGCTTACCTCTAAGGCACAGGAATTGACATCTTGGCTCCTCTCTTTGCCTTAAGTCAGGGTGAAGCCCCTCACTCATGATTAATGGTGATGAGCATGCTTCTTACTGTGTTATAAAAATGTGCAGTATCCCCTACTTGCTGAGCAATTAATAGCCATCCACAGAGATGTATAGTTATTCTGTTCTCTGGCTAAAGCCAGGGCTTCCAAGAAGTATGCTGCCTTGCCCATTAAGTGAATAAATTCCAGGGAGTTTCAAGCTTGGAGTATTCTCTGCTGCTAAAGCAGACCACATTGACAAGGCCCAGGTGCCCACATTGCTGGCTAAACTTTGGGAAAAGCATACTGATCTGCATACCCCAATGGGACCCTGCATACCCCAGGGTCTCTGCCACATTTTCATAAGCCCAAATATGGATGAAATCGGACTCTGGAGGCTCTTGTGCCTCTCACCTCATGATTGGAGGACACTTTTTGTCCTCAATCTGTCCTAGGAGGATGGAATGGGACCCTGGCTCCTTTTGTTGTGGAGATGATGGTGGAACAGTTCTAGGGGATGGGGCAAAGGAGTAAGTATCCAAAAAAGCAAGATATAGAGAGTCAAAAAATAACACTTGCCATGAAGTGAATATGAGAGACTTAGGAATGGAGCCAAAAAACGGGTCCAAAGGACTGTCTGTTGGGGAAGTCCAATTACAAGCAGAGTTGATGTGATTAAATTATTAAGGAATTGGCAACCTAACAGATCTGCAGGAAAGGCAAGTCTATGGCTTCAGAACTACATTCTCTTCTTTAGAACTTCATAATTTGCCCTTCAGAACAAATACGAGGGGAGAAATGCTGCTCTTACATGTGTGTCTCAATTAAAGTAATATCTTGGCCTTTGAAATTGCTAAAACATTAGAGTTTAGTGTTCTTTTCAGTTCCAAAATTAAGTAGTCTTTTAAGGGAAAAAAGGTATTTTCACTCTTCATCGATGGCTCTGGCAACTCCAGGCAGAATCCCCTATCAGCACTTATGATATTCATCGGTGACCCAGAGTTGGCTCCAGCACAGGGAAGGTTTAATGGCATATTCTCTACTAGCCGGGCTTACCAAGAGGGGCTCCAATGACTCATTTTTTCTAGGCAAAGCTGCAAAACCACTGATGAACTCTAAGGAACAGGGGTTGGGAAGACAACAGAGAAAAAGTCATACTGGGGAAGCATTTCTCTAAGTTACCAGAGCAAACAATGTGGCCAGTAAAATTATATGCAAAAATATATTCTAGTTCATTCTTTCTTCCCTTCTTCCCTCCCTCCATCCATTGATCAACTAAGGGCAACTCTGTGCCAAGCACTGTTTTAGGCACTGGGGATATAGCAATGAACAAAATAGTCAAACTTCCTTTCCCCCCGTGGAAATTATATTCTAGTGGAGATGGACAATAAATTAAACAGTATGTCAGAGAGTGACAAAGTGATAGGTACTGTGGAGAAAGATAAAACAGTGAGAAGGAGACAGAAGTGTTGAGAGGTAGCCAACACTTGGCTCACTGTGAAGGTAGCATTTGAATAAAGACTTGAGGGGTGCCTGGGTGGCTCAGTGGGTTAAAGCCTCTGCCTTCGGCTCAGGTCATGATCTCAGGGTCCTGGGATCAAGCCCTGCATCGGGCTCTCTGCTCAGCAGGAAGCCTGCTTCCTTCTCTCTGCCTGCCTCTCTGCCTAGTTATGATCTCTTTCTGTGTGTCAAATAGATAAATAAAATCTTAAAAAAAAAAGAAAGAAAGAAAGAAAATTATGAATAAAGATTTGAAAGCAATAAGGAAATGAAACATAAATATTTGGGGAAAAAGCATTCTGGGCATGGACTAGCCCATGGAAAGGCCTCGAGGCAGGAGGATTGCTGACATAGAAACAGAAGGGAAGCTAATGTGACCAGAGAGGAGTGAATAACAGGGACAGTGGTAGGAGATGAGGTTCAAGGTTAACCAAGGTCAAGATCATGAAAATCATTGTAAGAATTTGGCTTTTACTAGTGGTGAGTCAAGAAGCCCCTGGTGGTTTCGAGCTGAGAAGTGACACAACCTGCACATATTTAACAGGATTCCCCCCAGCTGCCAAGTGCAGAATGAAATGAAAATGAGCAAGGGTGACACAGGGAGCTAGGTAGTCCACTGCCTCGGGAGATGATGCTGGCTTATCCTGGTAACATGACATGGTGTGGTCAGGCTCCAGAATGGCCTCATTTGCTGACATATCATATATGGGATGTGAGAGACAGAGAAATCAGGGAGATCCCAAGGCGATTGTCCTCAGCAGTAGTAAGAACAGAATCACCATTTATTGATTTAGGGAAGATGATGATAGGAAAAGATGTCAGGAAAACCGACTTGGACCTCTAAGTTTGAAATGACCATTGGACTTCCAAGTGGAGATGTTGAGTGTGCAACTGGGATAAATCTGAGTCTGGGGAAAGTCTGGGACAGAATTATAATGTGCAGAGTCAACATTCACTATATGTGATAGTAGGGCATAGTGTAGACAGAAGTGAGATACATCCTAAGAACCTGGGTGGGTCCCAGTGATATTTGGAGAAAAGAGTGATGAGGAAGAACCAGCAAAGGAGACTTAGAAAGGTATGGTCAGACAGATAGGAGGAAAAGTGAAGGAGGGTCCGCACTGCCCTGAGGCCAAGTTGGGTGAGCACTAAAAGCTGTACATTGGGTGTGGAGGTCACCACTCGGTGAAATGGTGAGGCTCGAAGCTGGAGGGCAAACGAGAGTCTTCTTTCGTGAGTCTCTTGGGTCTAGATACTTCACGGAGTGGTATCAGGCATTGTTTGCAGACCTCCTGCTGTTGGCGTGGCCTAGCTGTGAGCCGTCTAAGGGTTTCCAGAAAGAGGAAAGGAGGAGACTCATGTAATCCAGACTGCCTGTGTCTACAGGCCAGCTTGCATTCTCTCTCCATCTACAGTCATTTCAGTACTAGCCATTGCTTCTGCAGTTGGCTACAGACAGCCTTGGGAAAAGGAGAAAATGACACTCAAGTGCTATTTTGGTGCCAAAAAGAATAGAAGCAAGCAAGGGTCATGCTTGTGCACCATAGCATTTGTGACACTTCCAGAGCAGGCGGATGTATGGGTCTTGGCCTCCAAGCTCTGCTCCTCTTGGGTAAAGACTAGGGTAATGTGGAGCCCTCCCCTCTCCCTCCAAGCATCAACAAGCTTCCCTTGTGAAGGCACCACCTACAAAACTATTACTGCTGCACAGCGCCCACTGTCATCAGGAGAGACACGCTGCAACAAGGGCCTTTCTCAGCTTCAAGGGCATTTCTCAGCTTCAGTATCGAATCAGGTAGAAGGCCAGTCAATTAGAGAGAGAGAAGCCATAGAGAAAGAGAGAAAGTCAGAAATTTCTTTTTTCTTTTTCCTCCCCAAGATCAAAAAAATGCATGTATTAAATATCTATCCATACGGGAGTGTCTCTATTGTGCCATTAAGGTGATTTAAATGCACTCCCAGGACTCTAAAGCTTGCAGTCTAAGACAAACATTTATGTGGACGAGTCTATAAAAGACAGACAGACGGTAGGACCAAAACATTGAATTTCCACATCAATGAGCAGGATTAAATATTTACACCAGTGGTATTCAGTTATGTGACTTGGGAGCCACTTTGGCAATCATCGTTAGCTGACGAAGCCGCCTGACAGCTATGCCCCACAGAGTTTAGGGTAGTGGATTATTGAAATACAGAAATTTGAGGGCTTATGAGAGCTGCGGGTTGCCCACAAAAGGGCCCTGTGTGGCTTGAGAGCAGTAATCTGAATATCACTGATTTACATTGTAGACATGTCAAGGGCATGTGTATCATTATTTCAACCTTTTTTTTTTTTTAACATTTGAATCAGTGAAATCAGCATTTACCATGGACTTGACTTATGGTCAGGGGCTGCCACGCATCTGGATTTCTGTGACAGAATCCCACCAAGGATCTGGCTCTGCAATCATGGGAAGAAGCACTAACAATTGTCTTTTCCTTGATTCCCTTCTCAGCTTGTGCCCTTTAGTTATCATGTGTTAGAAGACCTGACCCCATGCCAAGCAGTGAAAGCAAACTCCATGCAGACCCCAGAGATCTCTTGCCTCCCACGTTAACTCCTGCTGGTCCTAACCGAGACCCTAAAACTCTAGTGTCAGAATGTGGCCTTAGAGGTAAGGTGTGGAAACTAGAGTTCAGCAAAGGAACAACTCACTTGAGCAGATTATTAGCGAGGGCAGCACTTGGAGCTGGGTCTTCTGATTCCCCATAGGGGACTCTCCACCACACTGTGGTGCTTCTCACGGAAGCCTTATCAGATGGTTCAGGGCAAAAGCCCTCCCTACCTGTTCCTCCAGGCTCCCATGGCCCTTGGGGTTTGTTCCCCTTTTTGCATGCTTGCTAGACCACATTGTGAGGTCCTCAGCCAGCCGCCCTTAATTCACTCCCTGCCCCTCCTACCTGACAAAGCCCCAGCCTTGGATATACCACTGCACGTACAAGTCAAGGGACTTAGGAGAGTTTGTGAGTGCCTGTCCATAAGCAGGTTTGGGCCCAGTGTCTTCTTTCCTGTCCTGGGCAGAGAAGCTCAGACCATCACCAGACTTGAGTAGCTTCCCCTTTCTGTCCCCTCAGAGTGACTCTCTTGCAGCATCACTGAAGACTCCCTCTCGGTGCTCCCTACTAGCTCCGAATCACTCTCCAGTCTTGCCAAGTGCCATTTGAAACCAGGAAGAAGTGCACGGAACCCCCATAAGCAATGACAGTGGCAAGGTAGGAAGATTGCCACATCATGGGAAGGTGTGGGGAGCTCTTGAGAAATGGCGGAGCGCTGTTTCCTGAGGATGCTGGCAACTAGTAGAACCGCTATATGCTGGGGCTCTGCCGTGAGACTCTTTCACGGATTCTTCTGGCTCTGGTATTAATCCGCACTCCTGGGCGGGGCCCCTGGACCCAGGATTGGGGTGGCATTGACTAGACAGTGACAAGTCAGACATGCCGATCTCATTGAGTGGCCATAGAGTTCTTAAAGTAAACCCAGTTTTGGGTAAAGCTTGCTGACCTGAAACTGTTGGGAGACCATGACAGCCTTCTCAATGAATGGCAGCCATAGGCTTCTGGAGGAATGGAGAAGAAAAGGCCACAAAGCAGTTTGACAGCCTTTGATGGCCCCCCCATATAGCCTTATGTCAGCGTAAGGGTGCCTGACTGGCGTATAAGGGCCGTGTTCCCGCTCGGGAGGCCCCTATGCACCCTTTCCAGCACCCCACCCTCCACCCACTCAGGGAGACTCCTAGTTCACAGCACCTTCTCAAGACAGAAGAAGCTGGCTACATCACTGCAGAATCTAGGGCTCCGTGGGGATGCCACAGGAAGGAGAACGACGTAGGCTGGGGGTGGACAATGGCACTCACAGGGCTGTGTTTTTAGGGGGTTCTTGCCACAACACAGTTACACCCAACAAGCTCCAGGAGACAAATGGTTACATTTATGGTGAGGAATAGAGTCAACACCAGCTGAGAAACATACCAGAAAAGGGCTTCTTACACCTTTTGAGACACCTGCCTTGGTCTTGGTTTACCCTCTATGGCAACAAGCATACAGCCAGGCACTTGCTAGGCAACGCTGCAGTTTCCCAAAGACACAGGATTACCCACCAAGCCACCAGACCGCTCCTGCTGTGGGAGGAGAACAAGTGGGAGCTGTTTTCCTGGAAGCACTGGTCAACCACATGCCCAGCAGGAGCAGAGCAAAGAGGCTGTCGGCTCTTGAAGGACCCAGCAAGATCAGGAGTCCTCAGTAGGGCCCCAGAGCTTGTAAGGCCCCCTTCTTCTCCAGTGCCTGAGGGACAGCACTCCCTGACTTCCAGCCAGGGTCTCGGCCCAAACCCAAGTCTTCTGAGCCCTCTTCTGTCTCAGCAGCTTTGCTACCCTCCCAGCGACCAGCTACTAGGCTAGAAGGGCTTCTTCTTCTCCCCTCTTTCTCCTCCCTCCTCTTCTTCTGTGATCCTTCCTCCATTCAGTCAGCCACCAGATCTTATCAGTGGCTCCCCCACCCCCACCAAAGTCCCCTGGTCCTCTCCCTTCCCTTCTCACCACCCTTCTTCCCCAAGTAGCCAGCTGGCTCCCCGGCTCTCAGCCCCACTTCCACACACTTTGCATGAGAGAGCGGAATTCGTACTTCCAGAGCTGACAGGTCAGTCTCTGGCTCAGAAGCTCTCCATGTCTCTCCACAGCTGCAGAATAAAGCCTAAGCCTCTTCTAGCTGTATTCTCAGCAACTCGGATCTATCCCAGCCAACAGCTGCAACATATGACTCTCTACTCCCCTTCAGCAAAACCGGACTACTGTTGTTTTCCAAATAGGCCCGATACTTTCTCACTTCTGGACTTTTATGCATCTCTGCCTGGAATACCCCTCTCCCTGCTCACCTGCTTTGACCTTTCCCAGTCCTCCCAGACTCTCCGTCTCAAGACAGGCACTGCCAGGCTCTCTCGGCCTCTTCCCTGCCTCACCCATGTGAGTGGGGATGGCCCAGCCCTCTCATTGTACAGAAAGCCCTCAGGAGGCAAACAACATACTTTCCCAACTTCTTACTCTCCCATCACAGTGATTTATATTTAATAGACTTCCCCCCTCCAAAAAAATATTGAACTGAACCGAGCTCTGTGGATCAAGAATATTAAGGTTTTATATCTCTACTTACTTGGCCAAATACCCTTTGTCAAGTCTTAGTAGGCCCTCGAAAAATGTATCATCACTGACAATGAGGATAGAGATGATTTAGGGACTGAGGAACTAGAATTATAGACCCACTGAAAGAGAAAACTGGATGGTCAAAAGAGGAAAGGGTGAGATCCCTCAGTCCCACATTCTCTCCCTGAGGGAGAGTCATTGTTCTTTAGCTTGTGCTTTTGGGTTCTGAGATTGGATAGTGGACACATATCAGCCATTCGTGGGCTCTCCTGATAGAGGCAAGACAAGGGAAAGGGCATGACAGTGTACATGTCTCTTCCTTGCATACAAGATAAGAAAGACATAGATTATCTCATTTAATCCTCCCCAAGATCATCTTATGTGGGTACTCCTATCCTCATTTTATGGATGGGAAAACTGAGGCTCAGAGAAGTTTACTTGTTCATGTCACATAGCTTGTGCATTACCCCAACCTCAGCTCGGAAGGCCTTGAGCCCAGTTCGGCTGACTCTGTACTATGCTCCTTTTTCCCCCCCCAAATATGTTTATTTTATTTTTTCAGTGTTACAAGATTATTGTTCATGCACCACACCCAGTGTTCCAGGCAATATGTGCCCTCCTCAATACCCACCACCAGGCTCGCCCAACCCCCCCCCAAAACCCTCTGTACTATGCTCCTTTATACTCCTATATACTCTTTATACCATAGTCCCTCCCCGCAGTGATGTCAGGGCTGTCCTTTTCCTCCAACCAGAAGGGACCTAGAAGAGGGCCTGCTAACCCCCCAGAGGGCAGAGTAAGCTCTTCATCTCCTTCACTGTAGCATTGATCACCTTAAGTCTAATGGGCAAAGCAAGATGGACAGAGAAAAGATTGAGAGGGGAGGGCAGTAGAGGGAAAACAGTGGCAGGGAAAACTGATCTTAAATGTTAACATAAAAGGGCATGAGTTTGATTTTTAAAGAAAGAGAAAAAAAGATGAGCTTGATGATTATAAGAACTACATTTGAAACATGAAAGGAAGTGGTGACATTATCTTGTTCAAGCAAAAAAAACCCCACAAAAACAAATAAGTAAACTGAGATCAAAAACTATCTATCTCATGGGGTAAGGGGTACCCAGCTGGCTCAGTCAGTAGAGCACACAACTCTTGATCTCAGGGTCATGAGTTCAGCAGGGCATTGAACCTACTTAAAATATATTTCATCTTTTTTTTTAAATCCATTTGGAATGGTTTGACAGTCTTGCTTGAAAGAAACCATATGAATTATATGACCTATCAGAGTTTCTTTCAGTTCAGGGCCCCTTTTGGACTTGAATAGAGGAGAGAGCAACCAGAATGGTCCAGGAATTGGGTGTTCTAGCTCACTGATCATCCACTCTCCTGCCTTGGCAAGCCCACCAGGAGGGCTGTGATATAGTTTGCCTGTGATGATACAGGATTGTGCAGTGCTGCAAGGCCATCCCTTCCAAGCCTCTGACAATCCCAGGAACCTTGGCAGGTATGGGCCCAGAAGAAGACTCTCTGGCCAGGGACAGCCTCACAGTGAGGAGTTCACATGTGGTGTTTTCGGAGAAGTCTTGTCACCTACCTGAAGCCACAATACCCTTTGACCAATGGATCTGCCTACTCAGCCTTGCCCAGGGTAGGTGCCCAGTAAAGTGCTGATTTGATTTTAATTTGGGGCTTTACAAACAGATCAACACACCTGGGATCTGGAAGTAGGTCAGCAAAGGGATCAAAGGGGAGATGAAGCACCCTAAATTTCCCTTTGATCCATTTCCTCCGGTAACCAGTGCTCAGCCCCCAAACAGAACCACCCACAGTACAATTGCTCTTGGCTCCCAATACCCACCCCTCCCTTCCTTCCACATAAACACTGGGAGATAAAAGCCCCATGTCACATCAAGATATATTACCTGTCAGAAAGCTGATAGTGGAGGAGAAGGAGTGACAGCTCCTGCCTCTGTCATTGCTTGCTGAAGTGGAAAATCATCATCCGGTGATGGAGGGAAATTAACCATGGACTATATTTCCATCATTAGGGCACGTGGCGTGGGAAGTCAGTGGAAAGGGCGCAGACTCTGAGATTGTTAGCCTTACAGTGGCAGAAGAATTTGGAGGAGACCTCCCGGGGTCATGCGTATGCTTGTTTGAGAGACATTTGTGCACTCGCTCAAAACATGTTTAAGCACCAGCTTGCTGTTCAGAATACCAAGATAAATAAACACAGGCAGGGTCCTAAGGGGACTTACAGCCTAGTGAAGGAGACAGATGCACAAGCAGTTTATAGCAGTGAGTAAGGGATGGACAAGGTACTGGAGAAATACAGAGGCGAGGGATTAGCGTTTGGAAGAGAATAGATGAGGCTTCCTACCCAAGGAATGATTCCAAAGGGGTGCCGTGTCAGTTGGGGTAGGCTAATCATTGTCATAAGCAACCTCCAAATTGAGTCTGGCACCTGACACGGTGAAGGTTACTTCTTGCTCCACGGTTCCGTGTGGGTTTGGTGTTGGTAGGAGGGGAAGTTCATTTCCACACAGGCTTCAGGAACCAGGGTCTCCTGCTCGAAGTTCTACCACCACCTGGGCCTCAGATGCCTCCGCAGGTCCTCTGCATCAGGCCAGCAGCAGAGGGAAGGAAGAGGGAGTGTGACAGCCAGGCATAGGAGTGTGGGCATGGCCACCTCATCGGCCAGAATAGTTCTCAGCTCCAGCTAGCTTCCAGGGGGCTAGGAAACCTAGCCTGGCTAAGTGCTGGGATATAAGTGTGGGAAGGGGAAAGAACAACTGGGATTGGGTGAACACAGGGCAGAGGCTGTGCCCCCAAAGACTGGGAGTAGTTCACAAGGCCAAAAGGATGAGAAAGGACCTTGTAAGCTGAGGGAGCCATATATATCAAAAATAGAGGCAAGTAACGGGAAGAAGGAGAAGCAGTGGAGGAGAAAGAAAAAAAAACATTACTTCAGGGTGCAGGGGGAGAAACCAAAGATTGAGCCAAGAAGGAAGACAGCCCTGGTCCCAAAGTAGTTTAGATATGGACCTCATCCTGTGAATAAGGAGGAACCACCCAAGAGACTTAAGCAGAGTTCACTGTAGAAAAGCCACCATGACCTTGATGGGAACCAATGGTTGGAGTGAGGGAGAAGCTGGAAGCAGGGAGGTCAGTCATTTCAGGGCTGATACAGCCAAAATGAGGATCCGAGAAGGTAAATGGATTGCAAAGGTGGTCTTTCACTAGTCGCCTGCATGCACTAGGACAGTCCTGGGCGCTAGCCAACCACGGAGCCTTTAGAGAACATTCCCTGTGCTTTTCCAGACCCAGGGATGGTGGAGGGGTTACAGCATTGACCTGTGCCCCTCAGGCACTCCCCCCAGGAGCTGGCTCCTGTCTGGGAGCTCTGTCAGCCCTTGGGCCCTGCTGTCCCAGGCCTGTTTCTATCCATGACTATAAACACAGCAACAAAGAGCGCCTTTCCCCTGACAGGTGCCACATGTAGAATTCAAGTGACTCTAACTCATTTAATCCCTGGCCTTATGATTAAGTGGCTTATGGAAAAGGAAAAAAAAAAAAAAAACCTTGAGTAACAACCCAAAACATAGGGCTTTGATGACTCCATCCTTCAGGATTACTTCATCAAATGGAAATGCACATGCCTCTGGTGATAACTACAGTGTTTCCAGAAGAGATTTATGCTCCCATATAATAGGAAAGATTTCGTCCTTTTAAATCACTACAGTACCTGCTGTAAGTGCTGGACGATTAATCATTGTGATCACTTTGTATTTAAACCTCGTGGTTAGTGGGATGGGACTAGAGCCTGGTCAGAACAAGGAGAATCACCCTAAGGGAGCTGCTCAATAGAAAGGTGGTCCCTTGGGAAGATGGATGGAATTCTTAGAACCAGAAGGCAACATGTCAGCATTAGGCTGGGCTGTAGGCAGCGGGAAAAGGGAAAGCAGAACAGGGAAGACTGGGCCAGTTAAGTATCATTCCTGCCTCCATCGGGGCTGCTAGAACAAATTCCTATAGACTGCCTGGCTTAAACAACAAACATTTATTTCTCATAGTACTGGAGGCTAGAAGTCCGAGATCAGAGTGCCAGCATGGTCAAGTTCTTGGGGAGGGTCCTCTTCCTGTTTATAAAGAGCTGTCTTCTTGCTGTGTCCTTATGCGGTAAAAAGAGCGCAAGCCATCTCCCTGACCTCTTCTTTTGAGGCCACTTATCCCAATCTTAAAAGCTCTATACTCATGACCTAATGACCTCCCAAAGGCCCACCTCCAATACCATCACACTGGGATTAGGGTTTCAACATATGGATTTGAGGCAACACAAACATTCAGTCTATTGCAGTGACCTTTCTGTGTCCCTATACTAGGTCCTGGATTCTTTAGCCAAGTGTATGGCTCCAGCACAAAATCACAGAAAATCACAGAATCCTGAAGTCCCAGGGCACACAGGAGTATCCTAAGTCCCTAAGGTCACTAAGTCCATCTCCCAGCCTCTGGGCAGAACAACATAGTCCAGTCATGCCTTATATACCTGTTGAGTGCCCTGAGGGTCAAAGGAAGCATCTGGATTATTTCTCTAGGGCCCTATCTCCTCTAAGACTGGGTAGTTTTCTGAAGACAGCATAGGGCAGATTTCCTCCCCGCTCATGGTGCTCGCAAACTTAATTTCTCTCAAAGATGCATGCAGGTTTCAACACTCCCAAGGAAGATCACAGAATGTGCTCAAGGGTAACCTAGTGGGAACTAAGCAAAGGCCTCCCAGAGCAGAACAATCAGTGTTGTGCATTTCCAAGCACTTGATTTCAAGGCTAAACTTGGACTTCAGTGGAAAGGCCATAAACTTTCCTTCTCCTGCCCCCAGTTTGGATCCTCTAGCAGGACCCACACGTATCATGACATTCAGCACCAACCCTCCTCAAAAGGGAAGATGGGCAAGAAAAATGTGTTTACCCAGAAGACCCTATTCCCAAAATATAGTCCATGAATGAATGGTCTCCTGCAAAAGTCACCAAGGAAGACCAGAGAAAGAGTTGAACATCCAATTCCAGGTGATATCTCCAGATAGCCTAGGGAAAAAAAAAGGAAGAGAAAGAAAGATTTAGCCATTAATTCAGATTCATACAAATATATACTTTTGGCAACAGAGACTTAATTTATATTAGTTCATCAGACTGACCAAAACTACCCCCAGCAAAGATCTGTAAGGGTGATTCACTAAGACAGAACTTTGATGAAAGAAGTTTAAAGTTTGTCCTTTCCAATAATGCATATTTGAATTTTGATAAGGTTCCTTGGTGCTATTTGTTTTATTTTTACTTTTTTACAAAAAAAATATGGGTATGAAGATATTTTTTAAACGTCTGGACAAAAAAAGCCTTTGATGCTCCCTAAATCATGCTCTAAAAATCATTTGCCAAATATAAAGCAGTTTTGCATAACCTAACTCATGGACAGGACTTCACAGTGCCTCATATGCAGGAACACAAACAGTCCAAAATTAGAGGTCAAGAGAAAATATAAACACAGTCTCAAAGCTGTTAAAGAATTATTACAAGTGCCCTGAAACTTGTCTGTGCTCTGTTTGGGTGTGACATAATAGATCTATTCTCGATGACTTACTGACGAGGTGAAAAGCCTTAATTATATGTTTGACAGGCTGGCTTTAAGGGAAAAGCCTTTGTTTACCTTACCAATTCCAGGCTTCAAATCAGCCTGTCCAACTGTTATATCTCATTTCAATGACTCATGAGATATGATAATGATACCTCCTATCAGGCCAGTTGTTATGTTAACAAAATTCTCTGAAAATAGCAACACGTACATATAGATACAGACATACGCACAAACACACACACATACACACGCACACCCCATACACATGAGCAAGAAAAAATTGAGGACCCCTTTCTTGTCAGAAATATTCAGAATTGGAGTCTCATTATATTTATTATTACTTGCTTCGGTAAGCTGATATGACTAGAAGTTCGGTGTGATGTTTGCCATGCCCAGCAGAGGCAGAGAAAAAGATCCGCACTATCACCTGAGGCAAGAACCTCTGCTTGGCATGAAAAGTAAAGCCAATGGTAGAGGGTCCTAGACCCCTCGACCCGCAGCCCGTTCTGCCATTCGGCAGGGACTACGAAGTTGCGATGGTTATTCGCTGACAACCAGGCAAAGCGCCTTTCTGGTTTTCACCAGAAAGATCACAAGCCTTAGTAAAAATTGTAGAGCTTCTTCTTGAGCCTCTCAGATGGTGTACGATCGTTTTCATCAGTTATAACTTCCATGATCACATTAGTCCATGCAGTCATGCTCCTTGCTTGGGTGAGTTGAGGATACACACAATGTGAGATAAATGGCCTTCCTCTTTCTGTCCTAACAGGTTCAGAGTTTTAGATGGGGACAGTCCCGTGTGTTGTAGTGGCACGGAGGAGCCTGAGAAAAAGAGGCCACCCAAAGCTTCCAGGCCCCACTCAGTTACCAACCGGCAGTCTTTCTGTCTTCTCATTAGTAAAACAAAGGGTTGGGCCAGACAGCTGTGAAGACCCCTTCCAGATCTGTGTTTTGTTTCTATAGTTCTAGTTTGACATACATTAGCTTTAGTCCTAGGAGTCTGAACCAAATCTGGGTCTTTCCAGTCCATCATACCTCAGCCAATTCTAGAAGCCTGCAGTTCCCAGGCTCCCAAAATTGGTCCTGGGTCTCCTGCAGGGCTCCCCAGCCTCTGAAAGCCAGCATGTTCTTCCAAAGACCCTCCTGGCACCTGCATGCCTTCTGCCCTCCCTACCTAGAAAGCCCGGCTCCACCATCTGTCTTTGGAATTGCATTGTCCCTGTTCCTGTTTTCCCTCCCCTCCCTTCCCACTCCTCCCTCCTCACGCCCAGCTCACCTACTCCAGGCCTGCATGATATAGTGTGTCTATTTATTTATCCATCTTCTACCATCTGCTGGGTGACGTATCTTGTGAGGGTGGGAACTTTGTATTCTCAGCACTACTAGCACAGTGTCAATGAATCTCTGTTAAAAAGGGGGTGGAGATCGGGGGAAGAAGAAGGGGTTGGCCTGAATGTCTGGTGCTCTGCCATCAGGAGCAGATGACCCGGCCCTGCCTTGTCACTTTGTCAGAGCTAAAACCAGGGAGGCCCAGATCTGATAAAGTGAAGAATATATAATGAATCAGACATACAAATTAGTGCTTTGTCTTCCATTTCTTGTCAGCCAGCATTTCTTCCGAACTTCTGCGAGAGGACGGGATCATTCCATGGCACTTTTCTTCAGACCCTCACCTCTTCTCTCCTTTATTCTTCAGATCCATCCAAAGAAGTGTCAGAAATATCCTTATTCTATTTCTCTCTCCACGAGGCCAGTTGGCCAGCAGTCAGGAAATGGTTAAGAGAGTACCAAGAATAAATGCTTAACTGCTTCTTTAGGATGGAAAAGCTGAATACATTTAAGGCTTGAAAAGGTCAACTCTCTTCCACGGGGGCAGAGGTTTGATTTCATCCATTATGTGGTCTTTGGCATAATGCTCGTTTCATTCACTGGATGCGATAGAGATTTATGGAGTAAATGTTATCACAAGCTGAGATTTAATGAGATCTCAACTGTATCTCCTGGATGTAGTGGAAAGCAACCATTTTGGTAATAAATAGAGAACAGCATCTAATTTGTAAATTCCCCTTTCCGTTTCTAAGTTTAATCAGATCAGTGAAACTGAAGGGAATTGTTGATGACCCAAAATTATTTTCCATGCCTCAGTCTGGCCAGGAAGCATTGCTCCTAGCGGAAATGGCATGTTGCTCTGGCAATAGAAGGGGATGACATTTGTCATTAGACTAACCCAATTGTTGCATATTAAAAAATACGTTTATTAGACCAAAATCTATTTAAAACCAAACTGGAACTGAGGCTCCATAGCGCTATTACTAGTGTCACTGGTTCAAGCAAAAATTCTTTCTAAATAAGCTACAGAGATCTGTAGCAGAGGCCACTCCAAAAGGGCCCAGGACCCATGTGACTTCATCTTGACCCAACTGAGGCATCCAGAGTAAGATTAGAAGGGCCATCACGGTTCCCCGGGCTGTGGTCGCAGATAACCTTTCATGGCATGGCAGACCAGACCAGTTAGGAGACCAGAACTCAATCTCTGGCAGGTTCTGGGTTTCACATAGGGTTTAAAAAAAGAATTAAAGGAGCACAAAAGGGAGGTAAATGCAGCTACCTTTTTTCCAGTTGTGCTTAGTTTTTCACAATGAGTGGTAGGTAAAGATTTTCACAGATTGTCTTCTCAGGAGTTGTTAAGCATTTCCAGGGCAGGAAATAGCATGGGGAGGGGGGAGGTCATTGTTAGCACACAGTAGGAACTTCATGAATATTTCATGAAAGGACTGACAGCAATGATGAAGATGCATGGGAGGTTGATGGCCCCAAAGGGAGAGTGGTTAAATGCAGCCGGCCTCAGGATTTGGCCCTAGGAGCACATACGTCATCGCTAATAAGTGTTCAGACTCCAAATGACCTTTTAAATGCAAAGCAAGTGATCTTGAGATCCTTCTGTTTAGCCTGCATTCTGCTTTTCCATTCCCTAATAAACGTATATGGCATCCAGGCATGCTACACACGGAGTGTTATTACTGAAAATTATGAACAACAGCTACCACTTCTCAAGCACATCCTTTAACTCATAGTATCTTTAATCCTTGCTTAAGCCTCCAAGATCGGTAATATTATCTCTCTTTTTCAGATGAGAAAGATGAGGTTCAGATAATTTGCCCACGGCCAGGCAGCCAACAGAAGGCTTAGCCAGGAGTCATGCCCAAGGCTGTCTGACTCTAACGGGCAGCCTCTTTTGTCAGCAGGAAAGATCAAGCACAAAGAACAAGGTACCTCCCCCAAAATACCTGGTGATAGGGAGGGGAAATGGAGGGGAAGGAAGACCCCAGAAAGCAGTCACAATTGGGAGACCTGGTTCTTAGTCTCGGCTCTACTCTGAGTAGCTCTGGGACTGTGAACAAATCCCTTCCCCCTCTCAGGCCTCAGTTTCCTAGGATGTAAGAGTAATACTCCATCTCCAGTTTTCTGTAAATCCTTGAGCATTCTGATACCTTAAACTGTCTCTTTCTTTGAATCCTGTATTCCAGAAGCGATGGCTGGCTGGGCTGGGGAGAGAATGTCCTCATTTTGCAGACCCTGGCTCCCTCCCTCTTGGCTGGCTCAGCAGTGGCTCCAAGATGGAAGCCTCTCTCCAACATCCAGCAGCTACTTTGTGGCCCACACTCTTCTGCCGTGTGCCCAGAACCAACATCCCGATAACTTTATCTTGGCCTCGAAAGCATGGAACAGTAGAATTTTAGCACGGGAAAGTGTCGCTAGGCTCATTCTTGCTCCCCTGGTGTCTCCATCTCTGTCCATGTGAAGCTCCTCTATAGCATCTGTACAAAACAGAGTCTCGCCCCTGCTTTCTTGAACACTCTATGGGAGGAAAACCCCCTCCCTTTTTGTGCACCTCCAGGTTTTATAAAAATTCTTCCTTCTCTTGAGCTGACACATGCGGCTGTTTCCCTTCCACACACCTGGGGTGCAACACGGCCCCCCCAACAGCACTGTTAATTATCCTCATTCGGCTAATTCCTCACACTAATTGCTTCCCTCTCTCTGCTCTCCCTTCTGCCTTATGGTTCCATTGGGGGCGTGCTTCTGACATCCTTGCCCATCTCTTCTCATTGGTCCTCTCAGTAACCAATGAGGGAAGCACCAAGCTGTTCCCTTTCCAGACACTGCGTCAGGGTTAAGCAGGGCCCTGGAATGCAGGGCTCCTGACTCTGGGACAACACCTTCCTGCCTGCATCTCTCTTTCTCCCACCCCCATGCAGCCTGACCTCTGGCTTGGTCCCTCCTATCTGCAAGGAGGCTCACTCCCCTACAGTCTTATTGGAACAAAAAATGGGCTATTGTCTCCTTTCTGCTTTACCCAAATCAAGCAAACACCCTATCTTCACTCCTTTGCAGCTAACCATCAGATTAGGATCACTTCCATAACACAAGTGAGAAAAGCCAATAGAGTTGCATGAATCTGCCTGAGGTCCCCGTGTCCCCACTGTACAGACCCACCGACACCTGTTGACATTGCTGTCCACACAAACAGCCCTTCCCTTCCTTATTTGAAAAGCCTGGTCCTTATCCCACCCACCATGATGAAGACTTCATCTGAAAACCAGAACTTCTGTGGCCTTCCTTCTAGGTTTCCTGGGCCGTGGAGCCCACAGCATGAAGCCTCATAGAATGAGGCCCAGATGAACCAAGGTCGTGCCTTCCATCTAAAGTTGCTTGCTGGAGCATTAGTATTCCCACTTCCCGCCACTGCCTCCAGGCCTTTTGCTTGTTGAAGACAGTGGTCCCTGTTCTCTAGGTTTCAAACCTGTTCTCTCTTCTAAAGGAAGAATAGTCAGCCTCTCCAGCAAGGCCAGCTCTCTTGAGAAATTATGGAAGAGTTCTAAGATTAGGGAAAAGAGGGAGGAAGGATGAAGGGTGAATAATACCTTTGATTCAGATTAAATTTGGAGGGGAAGATTCTGGAGGGAGAGGCTATGGAGTAGAATAATAAAGCAACATTGTCCGACATTACCACCCCAAGGCTCTCCTTGCACATTTGGCTTAGGGTTGGTTTCTCCTCCTTTGCCTGATTCAGAGTCCCCCTGCTGCTGTGGGCATGAGCACCCTACCCAGTGGCGGCTCATCTTGGCCCTTCCCCAGTATAGCCCAAGAGGGAGGAAGGAGCCTTCAGTGGGTGGCTGATTGCATGTGTTCCACTCCCCGCCCTGATGAAACGGTGCCAACCTTGACCCCATCCCAGAGAGGCTCATCTGCACCCCTCTCTGAGCATCGTGGAAGAAAGCTAAATGGGTGCTTGTGGGTTGGCTCCCAGGCCTCCAGCAGAAGTTGAGTCCTGCTCCTGGCCTTGTGCCACTTCCCATCTGGTTTCCCAGGGAAATCGGCATCACAGTACAGAAGAGGCCTTGCTTTCTGAGGGCTGTGGTGGAAAGAAAAGGACAGGAGTAAAGCAGAAAAGAGCTGGTGCCTCAGTGAGGTGCGGCTCTTCCTTCCATTCAGGAGCCAGAAAGTCAAAGGCACCGTCGGCTGGGGGAGCAGCAGGGAGCAGAGGACTGACCCAACGTGCCTCCTCGCCAGGGCTCTGCTCCTGCACAGCCTCAGTGTCCTCATCGAGAAATCGTGAAGGAAATCACCTTCCCTGGCTATCTCTCAAGGGGGTTGTGAGAATTAAAATGGCATCGTTTTCTGAGAATAACACCGAACAAAGCTGTACTCTTTCTAGCGAGCAGAGAAAGAACTGGGAGCACTAAACTACATGATAGCAACAGTGTCTGTTCCAGGGACAGAAGGCTGTGATTCTGCAGGATTCAAGAAGGCTTCGGGAAGGCAGTAGGACTTGGAGGGAAAGAGGCTCTTGTGCCTGTGGAGGAGCCCAGGGAGCAGTCTAGCAGGGCACGCAGGTGGAGGTGGGTGTGTGGTGATGGGCCAGCATCAAACAGTGGCATCAAACCAAGCTTGCCCATAGCAGAGCTGGAGGGGAGCACTGACTGCCTGGCCCTGAGCATTCGCTGGGTGGAGATGGAATGAGGCTTTGGGTGAGTGGAAAGAAACCAAATCACAGGGGCCTTGGGAGGCAGGCCTAGGGTTCTCTGTGGTGTGGGACAGTGTTCTGACATTGGGAAACGGTTCCGAAGTAAGGCTCCTCAGCAGGTGAGAGAATCAAGTAAGGGCTCCAAGAACCCCTTCTGTCTGGGCCCTGCCCCACTCCCCACAAACAGTCCACAACATGGTGATGCGCCAGTCCAAGCATCCTTGCTGTAAAGCTCAGTTTATCTTTCCTAAGCAGAAGAAACTTTAGGGAGCTCCTCCCAGTCCCCCAGCAAAGGCTTGAAAACCTCCAATAATGACTACTTCCTAGACTGTCAAGGCAGCCAGGCCACTTTGGACAGGTTTCTTATGTTAGGGCAAAC
This sequence comes from Procyon lotor, assembly GCA_028646535.1. NCBI lineage: Eukaryota > Metazoa > Chordata > Mammalia > Carnivora > Procyonidae > Procyon > Procyon lotor. The sequence continues at coordinate 20,928,360 of CM053611.1, read as the reverse complement.
TCTTCACCCCTCCAGTTATTCTTTGATACCTTTTCCTTGTAGAACTACTCTAAGCAGACAGTATCTTCCCCTTAAGCAAGGTCTCCAAATGTTTGAGGAGGGTGATGAGACCTCTTTTTTTTTCTTTTAAGATTTTATTTATTTGACAGAGAAAGAGATCACAAGTAGGCAGAGAGGCTGGCAGAGAGAGAAGGGGAAACAGGCTTCCCGCTGAGCAGAGAGCCCAATGTGGGTGGGGCTCAATCCCAGGACCCTGAGATCATGCCCTAAACCGAATGCAGAGGCTTTAACCCACTTAGCCACCCAGGTGCCCCATGGCCTCTTTTTTTTTTTTTTAAGATTTTTGTTTATTTGAGAGAGAGCAACCTAGAGGGAAAGAGAGAGAGAGAACAACAAGCAGGAGGAGGGGCAGAGAGAGAAGCAGACTCCCTGCAGAGCAAGGAGCCCAATTTGGGGCTTAATCTCACGACCCCAGGATCATGATCCAAGCCAAAGGCAGTTGCTTAAGTGACTGAGCCGCCCAGGTGCCCCGTGATGAGGCCTCTTAACCTACCTTATCTAGATTAAACCCTTTAAGTTTCTTTCTAGAACATGACATACTACCATTTCACCATCCAAGTTCTCCATCACAGAAATCCACCTCTGGCTGCTGCCCCTCCTTGAACAGGATCCTGAGCTCTGAACCCCAGCCTAACACGATGTGACTGATGCAGAGTAGGGGAGCACCACTTTCCTGGGTCTTTGCCCAGGGCAGGGGGCTTAGGATCGTGTGAGGTGACACTGCAAAAGGACCTCTCTGTGACAGATGTGGGCCGGTAAAGTAGCAAGACAGACCCCAGACTTCATTCTCTCCCCAGCAAGAAGGAGGAAAGTAACAAGTGCAAGCCTTCTGCAGGCAGAGCAGGGAGATTAATTAAAGGAAAGGGGGCGAGCTGACTGATATTCTGACAGCTGCCCATAAACCCACTGATGAAATGACGGGGCTGAAGAGACACCATGGGGTTTGGGAGCTAAAGTGACACTTCACATAACTGCTGCTAATGGAGGCAGCCTCAAAATTTAAGGCAGCAATTTACTTGCACAGTGGATGGTAAGGAAAGGCTAAGATCCTTCCGTAAAGATAGTACTCCTCGCTCAAGTCTGCTCCCGCTCTATAGGTACCCGCAACTTTCAAGATTCTGCTGGGCCCCTGGAGGGCTCCCTGCAGGAAATCTGACCTGGGTCACAATTATCTTGAGAGCTGTGAAGGGGAAGACAGAGCCTGAGAGAAAAGAGAACGTGAGAGTGAATTGTGAGCTCTCTAGAGCCTTTGTAAACAGTAGAGAACAGGGTGCAAAATGTAAAACTCATCCACAGTGGAACTTTTGAATTCCAGACAAGAGGGGAGCTCAGCTGTGATGTTCCAAGGTGGACTTCGATCCTCTCCACAATGCACGTGAATGGCAAGTGAGAAAGGTGACAGCATTGGATGGTGGAAAGAAGACTGTCCCTCTACCACCAACCAGCCTTGTGACCCCAGGCACATCACTGACCTTCTTTGAACTTTAATATTCCCACCTGTAAAATGAAGGCTACCCCTTCTAGCCCTGCAATGCAGGTGTGATTCAGATCTCCATTCACAGTGCAGAAACTGAGCCACAAAAGAGTGAGGTCCCATGTCCAAGGTCACAGAGCTCCAAAGTGGCAGAGACAGGAGGCAGACTTAGGCCACCGGGCTCCAGAGTCCAGGCTTCTAACCATGCTGCTCTGCATACTGTCTCCCCCTCTTGGCCCAGAAGAGCTGGCAGGGAGGCCCTGGGCAGGATTATGAAATAAGTGGCTTCTCTCCCAGAACCTCAACCTATATTTTCTGCTTGTCTTCTCCTCTCAGTGATCCAGGCACATCCGCAGGGCTTTCTAGTCCGCTCTTATGATTAGGAAAGGACTTAATAAATTCATGCAATATATATAATGGTAAGACGGGAGACTTAGCACAGCATACCACAGTTCAAATGCTGGATCTTATTAGCTGCTTGCTTTGAATAAGTGACTTAATTCTCTCAGCCTCGATTTCCTGATCTATAATATGGGGACTTATAATGGGGACATATAATCCTTCGTAGGATTGTTCAAGGCTGATTGAATCAGTTAGTATCTATAAAGTACACGGAGGAGTAGCCATTATATATAGTGAGTGATCAAAAAACTGTTACTCAATACTATTAGTATTACGATAGAAATGGCTGATACTACTGTTACACATCCAAGAGTATTTGCACTCTGAAGGGAAAAGACCCTAACATGAAGGAATGACCAGTAGACATACTGGACTGGGTTGAAGAGGGATGGAGAACACAAGTCACTCTCCGTCCCTTATATATCATATCACATGAGCGACCAGCTACCGCTAAATCAGGCTTTGGGAACTAGAATAATGTCCTCCTTTCAGCCTAAAATCATTTTGCGCCCTAAAAGAATTAAGTTTCCAAAGGGATCTTACTCAGAAAGGCCACTATAATCCATGTCTAGAAGATCCTGTCTCAACCCCAGTGGCTGTGGTGAGCTCTGTTTTCCTGGGGATGTCCTTGCTCTTTTGCATGATGGGATGTCCTGTTTCCCATGGTCCCAGGGGCCTGAGAATGTTCCACGCTGCCCTACCATCCCCAGTGAAGGTGGGGCAAGGTAGGGGAGGAAGGAGCGCCAGGGGCCAAAGTTCAGACATTTGTTTGATGAAGCTGAACTTCCTTCCCCCGCCTCTTCCTGCCACTGTCCACCTCCCCCTAGCCACACTGATCGCCCGACTCAGTGATGCCACGATTGTGGAGAGAAATTTTCTGCTTGGGAACACTGGATGTTTATGGCCTGCTGAGGGTAAAACGACCCTGGTTTTCTTCTTCAGATTATGGTTGCAGATCAAGGGCAGGCATTTATGCCTCCTCCCAGTTTATAGCAGTAATAATAATTATTACGATGGCACATCATGCTTATATTGTGCCTTTTTAATAAGGCCACTTTGTTTGGCTTCTTAATATTTAATCCTGTTTTATATTTACTTTCTGATGGCTTAACATCAACCAGGTTTTAATTGCTTATGTGGAGGAAGCATTGCTGGGCCTGGGCTGGCAGGAAGCTTCTGAGAAGGATCTAGAGGCTGTGGTACCTTTCTTGTGACCTTTCAACCCAGACAATCTGCCATGGCTGGGCTCCATTTTGCTTTCCCTCTCACCATCTCTTCCCTCTTCTTTTCTACAGTTTACTTTTCTCCTTTCCTTCTCCCTCTCTTTCTCTCCCTTAGAAAAGACCTGTAATCCATCATCTAATTTAATTTGTTAATGTAAGAGATGAGAAGGATGAGACCCCCAATCATCATGTGATTTGTACAGGGTCTGGAGCTATTTTGTGACAAGGCCAAGGTGAGGATCATCTTTGGCATTTCCTAGACTCACAGCAGCAGGGGGATTCCTAAGACTCTGAGCTAGATAAAGACATATAAAGGACTACTTCACCTGTCAGCCTGAGACTGTATTTGGCCATGTGTTTGACCTATCAAACTGTAGAAAAATAGTAAGGAATAACTTTCCAAGTTGTTCAGTTTGGGTTTTTGTTTGTTTGTTTGTTTGTTTGTTTGGTGTTTGGTTTGTTTGTTTGGTAACAGAAAATGAAATGAAATGAAACATAGCATAGTTTCTCCCAAGAGAGTCTCCGGGGTCAGTACCCACAACCAGAATATCCAGTTCTATTCTGCTGTGGAGCTAAAGTCGTGCCCACTATAACACCCTACATCACTAGTTCTTGTCAATTAGTTCTTCTGTATTTGAGCAAAATTATTCTGGAGGTTGTCTGATGTAGCCAGGAAAGTCCTAGGTGCAAGGCCAGACATTCATGCCATTTACAAGCTTTCACTCTGGGGGCAACTAAGTTCCACTCGTGCGGACTACCCTTTCCCTTGACAGGGGGGGATACATTCATCAGGCTCCTGACAGAAAGCAGACTCATCATGCGTGATTGAAGGAGAGGTTACTAAAAAGAAGCAGGAAGGTTTAAGGAAGTCAACAAGGGGGAATGACCTGAAGGGACAAAGTGAAGGAGCAATTTCCAGAAATCAGAGAGGGTGGCCATGAGGAGAAGGTCACGTGATCAGGCCTGTGGTCTTCAGCAGCAAGAGGCAGCCAGTGTGTACCAGCCCTGCACACAGTGCCAGTGAAGTAAATACCTCTGCTTCACTTTCCTCATGCCTCATAGATGCCCTGCCGGCACTTCCTATTGGTCAACACAGCACAAAAGTCCTAGCGTAGAAGTTGTTGATGTAGTTTACAAAGGTCAGCCTCCTGGAGTACAAGGCATAGCAGAGAGGGATGGAGGACACCTCTGAAGGATGAACCCTCAAGTTGTCCAGCATGTAGGAGTGCCCTTAAAATTCCCTAAAGATAAGAAGCATTGTTATTATAGTTCCAAATCCCATACCACTAGGATTTGAAAGAAAGTCCACAGAATTCTAATATAAAGACTCTGGCCTTGAGGAAATCATAACTTCATTAGGGAGATAATCTAATACTCATACAATAAACTATAAGAAAAACAGATTAAAATTAGTTGGTAATATTAGCCAATTCTTGTATCACCATTTAAAAAGGTTTTTTTATTAAAAGATTTTATTTATTTGACAGAAAGAGACAGTGAGAGAGGGAACACAAGCAGGGGGAGGGAGTAGGAGAGAGAGAAGCAGGCTTCCAGTGGAGCTGGTAGCCCAATGTGAGGCTCGAACCCAGGACCCTGGGATCATGACCTGAGCTGAAGACAGACGCTTAATGACTGAGCCACCCAGGCGCCCCTACAAAGTTTTTATAAATACTGTTTCACTTAATCTTTGCAAGAACCTCATGAACTAGAGAGTATCATTAACCTCTTTTTACATATAAGGAAATCTCAGAAAGGTTAAATAACTTACCCATTTCATGGCTTAGTAGAGGTTAGAACTAAAACTTGAATTCACATTCTAATTTTAAAGCTTCACAGATCCCAATGTTCCAGGAGCTCAGAAGAGGGGACTCTGTGGCAGTGGGTGGACTTGAAAGGCTCCACAGATGACAACTAGGCCTCCAGGAATGGATGAAATTTGACTAGTGCAGGAATCAGCGCACTTTTTCTCTGAAGGGTCAGTTGGTCATTATTTTTGGGTTTTCAGGCTACTCAGAGCCTCTGCTGCTATAGTGTGAAAGCAGGTGTGGACCAAACAGAAGCAAAGGCCTTGGCTACGTTCCAGCAAAACTTTATTTACAAAACAAGTAACAGTCTGGATGTGGCCCAAGGGCTATTGTTCCTTGACCCTTGAGATTCGTGAAGGGGAGGTGGACAGGGTATGATACGTGACATCATAGCTACAAAAGCCAAGAGTTTCAAATAAAGATGGCACATTCTAGGGACAATGAGGAGGGTAGCCCCACTTGGGTGGAGAATTTCTGCAGGAAGCAATGGGAAGTGAGGATGAATCAGTAGTGTCTTAGCTAGGGCTGCTTTAACAAAGTATCACACATGGTCAAGGTGCCTTGAACAACAGAAAGTTATTGTCTCATAGTTCGGGAATCCAGAAGTCCAAGATCAAGGTGTCACCAGGCTTGGTTCTTTCTGAGAGCCATGAGGAAGGGACCTGCTCCAGGTCTCTCTCCATGGCTTGTAGATGCCCATCTTCTCCCTGTGTCTTCACATTGTCTTCTCTGTGTGTGTGTCCGTGTCCAGATGGCTTCTTCTGATCAGCATACCAGTCAAATTGCTTTAGAACCTGTCTTTGTTATCTCATTTTAATTTAATTACTTCTTTAAAGACCCTTTCTCCAAATGAAACTATACTCTGAGGTACAGGGGCTAGGACTTCATATGAACTTCTGAGGGGCACTCTCAGTCATCACATACAGCATGGAGGGATTACAGGGAGTTTTAGATTCCAGATTAGAGTGAGTGGGGCAGCAAATTAAGGATCTTTTTGCATGTTAGTCATAACTTGGATTAGTACTTTGAGAAAATGAATACTAATTATACCACTCATATACAAAAAAGATAATAAAATGGGCAGCTTCCAATTAAATGGCAAAATAAATTGTTCAGCTCCTCCAAGAGCGTGTGGAAGCCTGAGCAAATGGCAGCTTGGCAGACTCAGGATCCAGCCGACTGGCTCCATACAGGCCTCCACAGCACTGGAGAAGTTCAGGTTGGGTGAGAAATGCCCTCAGTTCCTCAGGCTTCTGACATCCCCACCATGCCTAGGATGTCTGGCCCTGATGTGCCAATCCTCTCCCAACAAAAGGAGATAACAGACAGACAGCAGTTGATGAGTTCTCTGACTTTGGGTAATGAGGCTGCCAGCTCACTTCCAGAATGACCACCGGGCATTTCGCTTAGCAGATCTCAAGAGAGGCTAGCCATTCCTGCTGAAAGTCACGACAGAATATTGCAAAGTCCCATTTGTGTGACAGTGTCAGAGCCATTTGGATGACCAAAGATTTCAGAACTAGGCAGATTTCTCCATCTCTCTCAGGTCCATTCCTCGTTCCCTCATGTGGAGTTTTGCTGTAATGTCACTTGGTCAGTTGTGATGAATAAAAATATCTAAGACAGACAACCTCAAGAAACAAGGCCAGATATTTTATGTGTGGTTGCTTCTCCATGCATCTCCCCCCAGCTGAGGGAGAGGAAGGAAGGGGAGAGAAGGAAAAAGAGAGTAAGGGAAGGGATACCTGAGAAGATTTTGCTTACTGTCTTCTTTGTGGATTGGTTGCTAAGTAATGTTAGTAACTTTCTTTTTCTTTATCAAGACTAACATTGCTCTTACTCTCAAACCTTGGTCAGAGCCCCTCTGAAGTCAATTTTTATGCACGTGGATGAGTATGGCCATCTTTGGGGATACATATTTATTACAGTAGCTAAATGAGATCTCATATATTTTTATGGCAAATGTGAGTGCTGACACACTGGGACAACCTGGAGCAGAGTCACCACTTAGAGGTTTATTTTAAGCAGTATGAGGAACTGACTGGAGACATTAGTCTTACAGAGAACTTCTCTGTTGACCATGGCTTTGGAAGGGCTGGCCAGCTGATCTGTGCAGCCATGCTTTCAAAGAACTATCTGGTGTTTAATGGAAGACTCTTAAATTTTAGTAAATAAACCTTCATAAGGTTTCCAAACCTATAAGTACCAGACACTCCCAAGCTTCATCATGGCTTAGATCTAGTGCTCCTCCCCCAGCATGATTCGTATGATTTCCAACCATGTAGGAAATGGTTTATTATAATCCCCCCAATATCCACACAACTGTTCTCCAAGCAGGTCAGGAGAGACATTTGTTATTGTGAAACAAGATCTGTGCACCTTTCTTGAGACATAGAAATCATCTACCAGCCACCATTCAAGCAAAAGTTGTCACCAAGAGAAAATATTCTGGGGAAAGAAGACATTAATTCAAGATAATAATCAGTAGTTGACAAGATGGAGTCAACACAACTCTCTGTAACAGTTGTGATATTACTAAAAATGTAATTATGTTATCCACCACCTGCAATGGCGGCTGTTAATTACTCTTTCAGGAAAATCTCATTTTCTTTGGGAATCTTCTCAGCAGAAGTCAAGGAACAGGACGGCCCAGAAACCCAGATTTGATGCATAATACCGGCTAGCAATGAAGTTAGAAAGTCAGAAAACTAGCTTCCTCTCTGGCATTCTTTCTCAGTAATAACCTTCCTAAATCAGTCAAGAAGCATACTTCATTCTGCAGAAGGCATGTTATTGTGATAGTCTGCAGATGAGCACACATCAAGTCTCACTTTACAAGCATCAAGACGGGTTCCTTTAGAGGAGAGGTGCCCTTGGGCACCTGGGTTCATTGCTCTCTTTCTGCCTTGATTTCCAGCCAGTTAATCTCTGAGTGGCTACAGGAAGAGGCAGGGTCTCCAGCTCATCCACCATATAAGTATCCAGCATTTATCATTCTCAGCTTTCAACAGTTTGGGCACTCAGACTCCAGGAAGGAATGCAAGTCCATCATCTCCCTAGGGCAACCCGATTCCTTAAAGAATCAACTATGATCTTGCCGTCTAATCCCTTAGTAAAATAGGAACACAAAATGCATTTTCACCCATCTATATTTCCTTAGGTACTCTTGGAATAAACTATCACAAATAGGCACTAATATATTAATGTACTGCTCCCTCCAGCTGAGAGATTTTCACTTCAGCAAGGAACCTTCAGATATATGACTTGACCCAAAAGAGCAGATCTAGCAGAAATAACTGCACACTCTTAAGGGAGATGATTTACATGCTCTTCAAATCACTTTCCACACCAGTGGCTTCCAGCTTTGCCCACATAAAAGACCAGCCCTGGTCAAATCCAGTCATACACCTTTTTATTTTTTTTAAATCAAGCTCTTACTATTGTTTTCAAAGTTATCATGCAGTTATTTCTGAAATCAAACAACATATGCAAATATTGGTGCCAAGGTTAGGAGCTGAATAATGCTTCTGTATAATAGGTCATGGTGTTCTGGGTTTTCCATCACTGACCATGGTTCTCGTTCCCCCAGACAACAGTAAACAGACAGAAACTTGATGACTGGCAGCCTCAAGTTGACCCCTGTACACCTCTAAACAAAAGACCACTTGCTATGAGATGCTTACTTCAGTAACTGTTATCATTCTGTGTTGAGACATATCTTTTGCTAGAAGGCAAGTTGGAACCAAGCCATTCATTTCAGCTCCTGACCCTCAGTGCTTCTCTCATATGGGATTTTTGAGAAGTGTCAGCTTATTCCAAGATTTGTATTTTAAAGATGTGTGGTTGGGACATGGCCCCAGGTTAAAAATAAGACTGATCTTGTTTTTCATGAACTGGTCTTCAGAATTCTCACTAGCAGGCAACATTCAAGGATGCTCACTGAAGGTGATCCAAGTTCCAGGGGATGTGGATAAAATAAAGAAGCACCTAAAAACTTGGATTGACCCTGTCTTCATGCCCTTTCTTGGAACTGATGGGGCCACCTACTCATTCCCCACCAGAACACATGCTTCCTTTTCTGAGTGGTAGCAGATTTTCCACCTCAATAAATTGTGACTAAGCCTCCCTCACCACTTACCCCCAGCACCCTTCGTAGAGGCCTGGCAGAGGTGCAGTTCATGCTAGTTTTGTCAAACAGGGTGGGAAAAATTCTCTTTCTCTGGAATGAGTTAAAGCATTTGACATCCAGAACTCAAAGTCTGTTGCAGAATAGAGAGCTCCCCCTCTTCCGTTTGTGGTAATCAGTGTCTTTACAATCTTCCCTAGCACCTTTTTCTTCAAATATAGCCCAGAGCCAAAAAAGTTTATAGAATTCTTCTCCCTTTTACACCAAACTCCTCAAAAGATTACCCACAGACAAGAAATTGAGCAACTACTTTGCCTGTTTAAACTGATGAAAGGCAGATACATATAGGTTTTGGATATGATTAGGCCTGAAACCCTTGATGGGTCTTTACTGAATGGGATTGAATAGTTGAAGTGGACAAAAGGGCAAGTAGATCCTTGGGCATTTTTCATCTGCAAGTGGCATGATCAGAGTCTAAGTGGTGAGGGAGGGGTGGATCCACTACTGGTGGGGAAGAGGTTAAGTCACTTGGCCATTGGGTAGAAGTGAAGGGGTAGCACCAATGCTAGTTTGATTTTAGCAGTTACCCTACTGGAGCTGTAGGCAGCAGGGATGAGTGGTGGCCTCTCCCAGAAAGCTCTTCCCTCAAAGCCACTAACTAGATAGACCGATGTAGACTGATGCTTCTGCTGGAGTAACTCCTTCTCCTCAGGGTCCATTATTTGTTTTGTGTCATTAATTCATGTGATTTGGGGTTTTGGTTCTACTTAGTTATGTTTTCTTGTGTGTTTTGGTTTATTGCTTTTTACAATTTTCTTAATTTATGTTCAAAGATGAAAATGGATGTTCTATGTGAAAGCTGAGTTCCTTGTTTCTTTCTTTTGCCCGTGGCTGACTGCATGCTCTCTATTGATGTCTTGTTCCTGGTTCTTGACACTGACCATCTTGTCTGTGAAAGGAGGCACTCCAGCGGGCTTGCTTGATCAGAAGAAAGGGAAGTTTGCTTGGTTTAGTCACTCCACAGAAACCCATGGTAATGTTCCCCTGTGCTCTATGTGTGTAAATGTGCATTGGTACATACCAGACTGGATGGGAGGGCATTTTTCTCGATGTCTTGTGATGCAGTGATCATGAATGTGTAGTGTGTGTGTGTGTGTGTGTGTGTGTGTGTGTGTGTGTGTACAAGGGGATGGTAATCTGTCCCACTCAAAGCCACTGCCCTATCATCTCTTCATAAATATGAAGCCGGCAGATATGAGAATCAGCAGCAGCTATTCCTTGATGGAACACTTACTTTGGATAGTGCAGCCAAGATTAAGGTCTCCATAAATGCCAACTTGGTACTGGTACAGGCTGTTCTTTCATTTAGGAGATGATACGGCTCCTCCTAAAGCCCAAGCCTATCCACTCCTAATTTTTCCAAGCTTAGCACCACCACCATCATACCACTCCACTGACATATCAGGGGCTCTTTGGGAGCAAAGTGTCACAAAGTCAGAGTTCCTTAACTTTATTCTTTTTTAAGATTTTATTTATTTGTTTGTTTGTTTGTTTGTTTAGGGGGTGGAGCAAAGGGAAAGAGAGAACTCCAAGCAGACTCAGCACTGAGCACAGAGCTCAATGCCGGGCTTGATCTCATAACACTGAGATTATGATCTGAGCCAAAACCAAGAGCTGGATGCTTAAACCGACTGAGCTACCCAGGCACCCCCAGAGCTCTTTAACTTTAAACAATGATGCCTGAAGAATTAAAGGAAACTTAGGTCAGAGATGACCAGAGATAGATGAATTGAAAGGACTGAAGGCTCTTCAATTTTATGACTTCTTCCTTAGTGTGGATGGAGGAAGGAACTGGCAAACTCTGAAGTTTGTCTCCCTGGCCCCAAATGCTAAAACCATCCCAGAGGTCTGGCTTCACACACCAGCTACCTCAGACCTCAGGCTACAAAGGGTGTGTAAATGCTGTAAAATTCAACACCACCATTTGGTTATTTACCATGTTCCTATGATACTTCCGTAGCCTGATTTGGCTATAAGAACCTCATCTTGTCTTAAGGTATAGATTAGGGAGCTGGTCAACAGAGGGGCAGTCAAGATAAGTGTGGTACAGGGGGTCATAACACTTGTACTCATGACCAAGTCCTACCCCAAACACGCTGTGTGAACTTGGGCATCTTCCCTTCCCTAAACCTCACTTTCTTATCCTATAGAGTGATGGGAATAAACTAGAGCTGGGTAATAGCTAAAGGCTCATCCAGTGTCAACCTTCTTTGAAATGGCATCTAGATTTCTTTTTACCCAACTGTATTAAAAATGAGTCCAGGGTAGAGAGTTCTCTCATACATGACAGTCAAACATATGTTAAGTCATGGGCTTTCTGTTTATATCTTGCATGTTCCTGAAATGAGTCTCTTCTCACCCACCCATCTTGTCTTCATCCAAAAGAAATGAACCTTGGACAGTCTCCACCCAAAAATATTATCTACACAACCAGTAGAAGCTTTTCCTAGGCTGTGGTGGCCCCATGGGGACTTGTACGAGGTGCCACATCTCTCGATGCCACACCTTCACTAATTGCATATTCTGTGGCTGATGAGAGCTAGTGATTTTCTCACCACACAAGGAGTTCTGTTCTGCAAGGAGAATGGAACCAGGACCCATGCCGTAACGGCCACTCTGAAGAACAAGGGTTGCCAAAAATAAAACTCATTGCTGTGTTATATTAAAAGGGTAAGAGAAGGTGAAGAGGAAGAGTTCTCTTGAGTGAAACTTCTATTTGAAATAAAAAATAATGATAAAATAATGGCTTCTGTAAACCACAACACTGGGTTCCAAGCTAGAAAATTCCTGTCACTCTGGAAATGTGCCCACTTCTGCCTTGGGAAAGGACTGGAGATTGACCAGAGAGATTGGCACCAGTTTATATCCCAAGTCAGCCTGCTGGGGTCGGAACATCGGTCAGGATTGCTGGAAGGGGAAATGACATCCCTGCAATCTATCTTCAAGTCACATTTAAATTTAATCGGTGGATTCCATGGTTATATTCCCCATTCCTGGTGTCTATAGTGCTAGTTTGAAGCTTAGTACCTGATTCTGGTAATAGTCATTTATTTCAAGCTCCCTATTTCAGATATGGTCCTAGACAGAACCGACTCAGAACCCAGTGTGCACTACAAGTAAGGGAGTAGTCTTCCACATCTATCTAGTACTTCATGAGACGGCAAAAACATCCTTCCTACAAATAAGCTGGACCCTAAGTTTGGGGATGAAACCCCTTAGAATTGGTGGGTGGGGAAAAAAGCAAAATAAAATATTTTGATGAAAGATCCTCTTTTTATGGTTAGTAGTGGATGCAAATGGAAACTCTTGCACAGCTTTTCTGAGGGCACAGAGGTGAGAGCCCACAGAGGCAGTCAGTGTTCTCAGGAAGTAAGTCCCACCTAGTTAAACTCACCCTAGACAAGCAGTAGGTATGACAGTCAAAGAAACCCCCAAACTTGGCCACAGGAGTGCCACTGCCCCAACCTGCTCACAGCAGCTACTGTGAGCTCACAGTAGCTCACAGCTACTACTACCCCCCCCACACACACTAGCAGATACTGCTCAGGCTCTCCTTCTCCCAAGTAGCCCACGGTCTTGGGACTGGGTGTTTTGCAAACTAATGCTCTTCTCTTCCCTTTTCCTCCCCACCCTCAATGTCTTGTTCTGCATCCCTTTGATTCTTGTAGTGAGCATGCCCACAAGCGAGACCGAGTCTGTCAACACCGAAAACGTGGCTGGAGGTGACATCGAGGGAGAGAACTGCGGGGCCAGGCTGGTGTGAGTAGGCACGGCGAGCCCAGGGACTCGGGTTTCTCCAGGGATGCGGGCAGGGATGCTGTGTCCTGAAGTCACAATGGGCTGACCCATTGTGGGTGCAGCAGAAGTTAGAGAAAGAAAAAGCTCAGGCAGTGACTTCTGTAGGGAAAAGAAGGCCCTGGGTTGAATATGGCTCCTAGGCAGGGTGAAGAGTCTTAACATTAAGGCTGGTCTCCAATTCTGCACTCCTGGAAGGGTCTGACTCAGGATTTGGAGCCCCTGCCCATTACATCAGAGAAATACAGGACATGGGTAGGGGAACAGTGAGGAGAGGTTGGCGGTAGCTCCGAAGTCTGTTTCTTCCCACTCCCCTCACCCCCTATCACATGAGACACCTAGGTGAGGGTCCCTGGGTCTTGCTAACCAACTGTTCCATTTTGGTAAATGTGACCTGGAAGAAGAGCAAAAAGGTAAGAAAATATCCTGGGAGATAATCAACATGTTGGTCCTTCTCTGCAACTCTAGTTACCCACCTAGTGAAGGAAAACAGAGATGCCTGAAGTACAAACTGAAGTTAATACAAAATTCACCTGTGCTTAGCTTGGAATGTGGCCAGACACCTCCTCCAAAAGTAGCTCCAGTCCAGGTGCCCACAGCTTCCCTTCTCCTGGGTCAGACCCCAGGCCCCAGGCTTTGGGGAGCTGTTGGGCCCAGGACTGGCCCAGGTGCACAGAGGAACAATTCACACATGGACTATCATAGTCAAACATCTTTGATCTTAAAAATGGAAAAAGAAAAAAAAAAGAAGGGGAAAAAATAGGGTTTTTTTTCTCCACCAAAATGAAAAAAAAAAAAGGAGAAAAAATAGTTTTACTGCTAAAAATAAGCAAACTGCTGATTCTATTACCAGCATCTCAGCAGAGTCCAAAGATTAAAGTCCTATTCTGTCAGGGATTCACATTGACCTTGGGCATGAAGCCTCCTGGAGCATTCAGGGTCTGCTCTTGGAAGTGGGCTTGGTGGTGTAAGCTCACGCCACTCACTGAAAGGCACTGCATCCAAGAGGAACCAGTCCCAAATGAAATGAGTTTCTAAATTACTCCATCAGTGGAACAGTGTCTTATTTCACCCTTCATCCCTGAAATGACTCAATAGTCTAAGCAAACCTAACCCTTTTAAAAAGGTTCTCCATAGGTGAGTCTGAACACAAGCCATGCCAGCCTTGAGAATGATCTCCAAGAAATGAGAAGAGAAAACAAGACTTAGGAACAGACTGGCTCTTGCAACTTATATTTCCAGAGTGCATGGGGCTTTCAGCATCACTCACTCTGACAATGGCACCAGGGAGTCTGCACTGCAGATTTCTCAGCATCGTTGGGAAGCAATTATTGTGAAAATGTTGTTAAAATACGGGGGTAATTACATTTTTAAACAGCAGTTCAAACCTTTCCCTCTTCTCCTTTTGGAACCATACAAAGCAAACACTCAACTTTTTGTAAATGGGCCCCAGTGAACCTTCTAAGTCTGTCAGGCCTTTCTGTGGTCTTGACACCAATGAGGGTTGTAGAGAAGATGGTGTAGGACCCTGCAACTTGGGCTTTTGGGCATAGCCCAAGTTGCAAATCAAGAAAGACCAGGGAAGTTCCTAGCCTTAGGAAATCACTTGAGAGTACATATCAGGAGAACATGGAAATCTGTTGGAAGGAGAACATGATTTTCCTCCAGAGAAGGAAGCTAGCACCTCTAGTTTATCTGTCATTTCCTTGAGGACATATTCTGCAGGCTGGAAGAGCTCTGTAGAAATGATCCCTGTTATCCTTATGAATATCCATATTTATGCTTCTACTCTGTGCATATAAAACACTTAGACCCAGTGCCAGGATTAAAATATATACTTAATAAATTATGGTCTTTCCCCATCTCTACCCAGCCCCACCCCACTCCCTGCCTCAGACAACCATGGGATAAGACTGTCAACATTCCTTGTGGGAGAAACAGTATGAGAACAAGCTGGGAGCTGAGACTGAGTGAGATGGGGAGGAGACAGTGAGGGGCTGACATTTTTAAAGCTAAGAATTAGAAATCTTGTGTAGTCAGTTGAGGTCAGGATAAGAATTTATATGTAGTGAGAGGGGCGGATGAAGATGGTCCCTGAGGAGGTGAGGGCAGAGAGAAAAAGGAACTGCAATATGATATTTTGTTGGGGAGAGGGAGGCTATGAAGAAGAAGGAGCTATCAATGTTTGAAGACAGAAAATAGTAAGGATGCTGAAGCAAGGGTCCAACCAAGTGACCTACAGGTACCATGCAGGTAACAAGATATGGAGGTCCAAGGCTCTGCTCTGAACAAGGATAGAGCCCACCCTTGAGGTCATCAGTATAAAAACTATTAATGAGGCTATAGGACGAGGGTTGACCAAGGGCTGAATCTTGGGAACCTGACAGACAGAAGAATAAAAACATGTAAGTGAAATAGATGAAGAGGTTCTAAGATAACAGACAGCAGCACTTGCAGGAAGGCCACGGGAAAAAGTTTCAAGAGAGAACTATCTATTTGTACTTTCATTCAGCAGTGTGCCCAGTGTGGTGCAAAGTGATGGTGATGCATAGCAGTAGAAAAATATTGATACATCTCACTGGAGTTTATAATCTGGTGTGGAAGTGACATTAAACAAGTAAATCAGTCATAGAAATAAGAGTAAGTATTAAGAAGAAAAAGTAGCTATAATGTAGGATCAATAACAGGTTAGACTTGCAAGTTAAGAAACACTTTTTTGAAGAATTAAATTTAAGCTGAGAACTGAAGAGTAAACCGTACATATTGAGGTGAAGAGTAAGAAAGAATGCTCTAGTCAAAGGCAACAGTGTGTTTCAAGGCCCTTGGATGGAAGTACTGAGAGACCAGTGCATCAGGGACAGGGCACTTGTAGGGGAGGTTGGAGGTGGAGCATGGCCTGGTAGGCACCTAGTGATCTTTGTCTTTATCACAAGATTGTGAGAAGTCACAAGAACATGGAGCTGGCCAGGGAGATTGATTGGGTTATTTTTGCATTCTTCAAGAATCACTTAGATGTCAGGGAAAGAATGGGTAGAAGCGAGGCCGACAGGGAAGACAGTGAAACACAGTGTAGCAGCCTCAATAGCAATTAGCGCAGTGTGAGATGATGCTGGCTCAGGCTAGAGTCACATATGAAAACAAAGAAAGTGGTCATGGATTCTGGAGGCATATTCTACAAGACTTGTTTGCCAGAGCTGAAGTCTTAGTGAATGGGAAGGAGCCAGCATAGGGCACTCCCTCCAGAAGCGAGGCCGTGGAAAGGAAAGGGGAAAATAAGATGGTAGAAAGGGAGGCAGCAATGGCCAAGTGAGGATTTGTTTTTCCTCATAGTGTCTACTATGAGGCAGTCTTCCCAGTAAAAAAACAACCAGTGAAAATGGAGGGTCTAAAGATGCTGGGATGGAAATGAGTGACTATAGCAAGACATTGTCTAAGTAAAGGAGAAGGTTGACTCCAGAGACACAGTTGGAGACACTAGATTTACACAGGAAGAAGAAGTTCCTTACCTCTGGTACTAATTGGAAGATAGAAAAAGAGACCTGGCATCAGGAGTCCTGTCAAGTCAAGTCCCAGTCAGCCACCAACTAGCCATGTGACCTCAACAAAAGCACTTCTGAGTCTTGGTCTGTCCCTCTGGGACACAAAGGAGTTGGCTTGATTGTTGGCTCAGGGCACTCCTAACAGAGGCCTAGGATTCTTGGGGGCCATTTTCAACTCTTGTACATTTGGGTTTCCATGTAAGATTTCATATGAATAAAATATTCTACAACCCGATAAACTGCAAACCATAGATCCAGGTTACATCTAAGGATCCCTTCTAAGCTCTCAAACTCTATAGTTCTATAAAGAATATAGAATCAGAAGTAGACTCTGATACAGAGAGTCAATGATAGGAGTCATACCAAATTATCTGTCATCTCATCACAGAAAGTGGGTATTAGGTGTCCTAGGAACCTGAAGAACAGTACAGAAGATTCAAGCTAGTGGGTCACCAAGAGGTCACTAAAAGATTGCTAAGCATGAAGCCACAGTGGAGCCTGATATCATAAATGTGAAGACAGCCTCTCAAAATGATTCAACAGGGGTTTTTTTTGCAGTCTGCATAGTCCAGAAGCACTAAAAACAGATAGAAGTGTGAACCAGGGTGGCAGTGTAGCAAGGCAGGCAAAGTACAAGTCCCAGGCCATGTGTTGAGGGCAACATCAATGTGCCAAGCCAGGAACTGGAAGTTAAGCCTGGCATTAGCCTGGGAGCCCTGGAAGTGGGTGAATGATGGGGAAGACCTAGTGACGGCAAAGACTGGGTTCAGAGAGAGAGCAAGAGGATGAATAGAGGAGAATCTGGCCAGAATGTGGAGCAATTGAGTTCAGCACCCAGTTGCTGAAGCAGTGCTCTGGGATGACAAGGTCCATTACCCCTCTAGGAATAACAGCTGTGGACAGTGTTGAGGTTGTGGCATCAAGAAGATTGAGTCAGATGTGTGTCAGCCTGGATGGTGACTGCAGTGCCATCTGACTTACATTAAAGGCAAATTGGGACAGTTCAGGGAGATACTATTTCATACCGTAGGTAGTAAACAAATGGTGTTCATTACTAAGAAGGGGAGAAAGGCTGAAATATAAATAGGTTCCCAAGAAGTAAGTAGTTAAGCAAAAAGAAAGGAGTTTGGGGCTTGTCTCTAATTTTGAACCTTAATATCAACAAAGAAAATCATGGTTCCCTAGAAGGTTTGTCTTAGAGACCTGGGCAGAGAAAGATCTTGGGTTGAAGCAACTTCGGGTCCAACCCAGTAGAATTGCTCTGATGGTCTTAAAGGTGTTACTTTGTCCACCTCCTAGCTCTTCTTCAGGAAGCCATTTAAAAATACGAAGTGGGAATTGTACCTCACTAGGACAATAATGATAAAAAAAAAAAAAAAGCCAAGTAGGCTTCTGAGCAAGTTGTGCATCCCCCACTGGGATTTGGAGAAAGTAAGGCCTCTACTGTGCTAAGGAATCTGAAGTGGTTTAAAAGCCAGTAGGAGGAAGCATTTACCACACATCAGCCAACCCAGGGTGTGGCGTGGGGGTCATGACCTCAGGCAGCTATGGACTCCCCAGCTTCCTTACTTACACAGTGAGATGGATCAGCTTTCCAAACCTTGAGCCAATGGTTACTTCCCAAGAGGTGAGGCTGCTGAGCAGTGGAGTCCCTCTGTTTTCATGAAGTGGGGTCCTGCAGTTGACTTCCACCTACATAAGAGAGTATGGAGGAATCAAGACATTTGGGCTTTACAGAGTTCTAACCTCAGCTCTCCAAGAGTTGGGTTTTCCTTTGTCTCCAGACACTTGCCACTTGAGCAATACTGTCCCCTTTCTTAAGTAGGGGTGCTTAAGCAATGTGGTATTTGAAAGAGGATGAATGTTTCTGACCCAGTGAGCCTAAAATTATGCTCACAATCCCCTGAGATTAGCAACAACAATAAAAAATCAACCTTCAAGTGTGATGTCAAGGGTTATACATCAGGACTTGTAACTAAGTGGAAAAGAAAGTTCTGCATTTCCTCCTCTTCAGAATGTGCCAGAATGCCATGGAAGGGCCCATAGCTCATGACCATGCTGGAACTAGGACCAGGATGTCATTTCAAAAAGTCACTTAGGCTCTGAGCCTCCTCTGTGCCCAGGTCCCAGAGTCATTTCCCCGGGATATATGATTTTGGGTTTTAAGAACCCACTTTTGCTTATGACCCCCTTGGACTGAGAGAGCCTTAAAGGAAAGAGCACATGGTCTGCACTGAAGGACACCCCCAAGAGGATCACTGAGACATTACTGAGAGGGGTCAGGCCAGGCTCTGTAGACAGATTCATGAGACTAAAGGCCATAGCTATCCACTTTGGCTTATGCCTAACAGCAAAGAGAATCAACTGCCCAAAAGAAAGCCTAGTGAAGACCCTGAAGGTCCCCAAGCTCAGCATGGGCCTGCTGGGGAGAGTGAGGACCCTGATTCTCCATCACCCAACTAGCAGCTGGAAAACATTTGTTTCCTCCATTAAACTGTGGCTCTAAATAAAAATGCTGCCCTTGGCTCCTGGTCCCCCTCCCACATGCTTTGTTAACATGTGATTAAATACTCCAGCCCTCACAGGCAGTCTTGGGGGTGGGAAAAGGTTATTAGCTAACGGTTCAGAGCAGTAAAGGCACTTGGCTAGGATTCTCAGTGCCCCAGAGATATAATTATCTCATGCACGATGGCTTTGCCACCTGTCACATCTTCTGGTTTAATTTTTTTTAATAAAAAAATAACGAGAGGGGTTGTTTTCTTGCAATGCGACAGAGCTCTCTTTGTGCTGAGCTGGGACAACACAGGCTTGCAGCGGTCACCTGTGGAACTCCCTGCTCCCGTTTTCTGTCTGTGTCTGTCTTCATCAGAAAGGGATGGTGTCTCCATCACTTTCTTCGTCTCTAACTTGCATTCGGTATCCATCCATCCGTGTGTCCATCTGAGCATGGTTGCTCCACCTGCAGTCTCTGCAGTTCACTCCTGGAACACCAAAGCCTTTTCTGACACAGCGCCTTCAATTGTTTTGTCTCAAGACTTATGTTCCCTGCCCCCTCCCTTCCTTCTTCCCTCTCTCTCCCTTTCTCTAGCTCCCTCCTCCCTCCCTCTCCTCTCTTTATCTCTTTCTCCTCCCTCCCTTCCTTCTCCCATCCTTCCTCCTCCTAGTCTTCCCTGGACTCTGCAACACGAACTCAGTAGCCTCAGGGCCTCCCTGAAGGGTCTACCTTTCAGTGGCCCTCCCTCCCCACACCATGACCCATACCTACCCTGTGCTTTTTCCCAGAAGTCCCCCACATCTGCAAGGCTGCTCCTGACTGTCAGCATCCTGGGTTTCTGTTCCTTTAGGCCTAGTTATAGCCCTTAGGCCAAGACTCAGCGACCTCTCTGTTCCCAGCTGGCTTCTTTTGCTTATCTTCCCTTCATACCCCAGCCTTGGCCGGACTCCCATTGAGACAGCAGTGAGGTCTACAATAACATATTCCTGCTTGTGGTTTCCAGTTGGTGAGACCTTCACATCTGCAGAGAGGCCTTCCTCTCCTGCATGGCTCATTCCCAACACACAGCCTAACCTGACTTCATGGAACCTGCTGGGCAGATGCTGTGTGCCACATGGCACCCGCCCTCTCCAGGGACCATTGGTTCCACTTAGAAAATACTAGATCTGTAGACACATCAGCTGGTCCAGCCCTCAGTGTCCACATTCATACACATAAACACACCAAGAGATGCTGACAAGTAGGGTTTTCTCCATAGTCATTCTACATCACCCCACACATCCATCCAGTGCCCATTTCTAGTCACCCAGGGCCATCCAACTTCTCAGGGACTGCTGAACATCTTTTATTTATTTATTTATTTTTAATTTTTTTTTTTTTTTTTTTTTTTTGCTGAACATCTTTTAAGTGGAAGAATATGAATATATGTCTCTTGGTAATGTCAGCTTTTTCTCTTTCAGCCACCGGATTTCCAAATCAAAGTTCAGGTGAGTGAAATGTGTGCTCTTCTTTCCCACCACATACCAGCTCTGTCCCCGGCTACACTTTTGGGTAGCCCAAGGTAACACCTACCAGGGGTGAGGGTGGGGGTTACAGCGAGGGTGTTCTTCTAAGGAGTAAATGGCTCTCTTTTGGATGGCTACCAAGAAAAGACTTTTAGATCAGATCCCATATCATTCAGGGGTTGATATTTGTTGAATTTTCTCTGCCAGTCCTTTTGGCAAGTACCATCCCTAGGAGGTTGTGAGACCTAATGTGTCTCCCTTCCTTATAAGATGAAGTCCAGTTAAAATAAATATAATGTGGACACTTGCTACTATTCTTGCCTACTTCATGTTTATGGAACACAGTAAGAAAAGAACGTTAAGGATTATAGAAAGCACATAGGATCACGACATTGCTGTTTCAGAACCTTTCACAGGACCCATGGTCTTCAGCCCTGTGTTTACCTTTCCAGCCTCACCTCTTACACTCCTCTGCACACACTCCGTTCCATCCACATGGAACTTCTTGCAGCCACCAGAATGTTCCCTGTCCTCTCAGACATTGAGGCCTTTCCATATACCCTTTCTTCACCTGAATCATTGTGTCTACATGCCTCCATCTGGAGAATTCAGGTTTTTGTTAAGATGCTCAGATGTTACTGCATCTACGTCTTATGCAAACCCTTCCAGGGAAGTTACTCACCTCCCTCCACTCCCATAGTGCTTTGCTCATACCTCTGTCACAGCACTTAGCATACAACACTCCAATTATTGGCTCACAGGCCTGTCTCCTTCAGTAGGCTGTGCAATGCTTCAGACGTATTCTTTCTAAAGAGCGTAGCTAAGTGCTTGCCCAGGGTTAGGCTGTCCATACATATATGTTGAATGGATAGATGAATGGATTTACGGAGTGGAGACATAAATTTTCCCCACAAAACTTGTACATTGCCAAAAATATTGGTATTTATGTTTTGTAATTGATCTAATCTTGCTTCCCCAGCCTCACCCACTGTGTGGCAGGAGCAAAACTAACACTAATTTTTAGTCCAGCTGGGTAAATGGAACCCAATGCTATGCTTTAAATATTCCCTGAAGGTAAAATGTTCAGTGTCTCATATTTCCACTTACCCAGCTTTTCTCCAGAATGGAGTCTGGATGCATGGGGGCAAGGAACTTCAAGATCCTGGGAAGTAAACAGGGTTTGGTGAGGGCTTCTTCTGGAACCCTTCTGAGTTCTTTGCCTACCTCCACTGTTTGATGGCTAGTCTGGGCTTTTCTCTGAACTTTCAGGTCCTTACTGGGGTGCAGCAGCCCACATAGTTTGGACATCCACTGCTGGAGTCCATGCTCCCCATATTTACATTTGATCTTGAAATCTCCACCTCTGCTTTCTGACCCCCAAGCTCTTTCAGTCCCTGACTTCAGCACCACCACACCTCATCTAAATGCGTGGACACTTCCAGGTCTTTCACACTCCATGAGCACGCTATGAGGAACCCAGAGCACGATGTCAGTCTCACCTATCTATTTGCCTGCTGCTGTGCCAGCCTGAATAAAGCTCTCAGCCAAAGACTGGCATTCTCCCAGGGGCCTGCAGAAATCCACTCCCATACTACACCCAGTGGAGGCTACCCACTAACTTCAGCACCCCTGGGTCTCTCCATGACTATCTGGGCTTTTCTAAAGCAACCCTCTGCAACCTCTTGAGACTTGACACCCAGCGCTAAGAATTAAGTAAGGGCTCTGGTGTCTGACTTTCACCTCTATTTCTGATACCTTCTTTCTCCCATAATTCACTGGAATTGAAAAATGTAGGTCTTTCTCCCCTTCCTCTCTCTCTCAAGCCAAGACCTCCTTTACATTAAAAAATCTAGGGTCAAGTCTACCAGGCCTAGCTCTTATTACATGAAAGAGAGTTCTAGAAATATAAAAAATTCTTTCTCTTTTGATAATGCTTGGATTTTATTGCTTTATCTCCAATGTCTAGAGAAGTGGCTAATACTTAGTAGGGACTGAATTAATATTTGCTGAATGAATGAATGAATGAATGGTCTTGCCTCAGTAAGACAATAGGCTTACACAGACTCAGACAGCCAAAGCTGAGAAAGCAGTTTGTGTTCCTGACAGTTTTAAATCCCCCACACAATAAGAGTAAAGGGATCTAAAAATCCATTTGAAAATATTTCCAAAATATCATTCTCATTACATGCAAATGAATGAATCATAAATTAACAAATGAATGAGTGAACAAATGAATGAACATGTTCTGAAGGATTGGAAGAGAAATGACATTTTTATATGTACTCTGTCTAGTAAGAGATTGCCCAGGAGATTCTGGGAACACTTTTCTACCCGGTGACCTTCGTACCTAAAAGTTTGTACCTAAAAGTACAAACCGTACTTTTAAAAAAGGAGAGGAACAGCGCTCTCCCCCCAGACCTTGGGACTCTTTGCTAAGCTTTAAGACTCAGTTCAACCTGCTATCTACTTAACCTTGTGTGTATTCTAGCCATTGGATCTCTGGGAAGGGTTTTTTCCCCATGCTGCTACTATTCAAGATACAACAGAAATAAGGGAGAAAGCTGTATTCCCAAAAGGCATACTACCAGTAAGTTAGCACTATCGTTCAACCCTTTTTCAGTTGAAGATACTAAGGCTAAGAGAGACCAAGAATCACATGCTCATATTTGGCCGAGTCAGAACCCATAGCCAGGTCCTGTATTGCTGACCACCATGCTAGCCTAGTGAAAGATTCTGCCTGGGAGTACTAAACCCTGTTTCTGCTCAATTATTATATCTTAGGCATGGGCCCATAGCTTTTAGCAGTGTTGACGAATAAAAATACAATGTGAGCCATGTTAGGACTTTTTAAATAAAATAAAATTTTTAAAAAAATTTCTAGTAGCCATGTTAAAAAGTAAAAAGAAACAGGTGAATATAAATATAATTCATTTAGCCCAATGTATCTAAAACATTATCATTACAACATGTAATTAATATAAAAATTACTAATGAGATATTTTACATTCATTTTTTTGTATTAAGTTTTTGAAATCCAGTGTATTTTACCTTTCTATACATGTCTAGGTTTGGACTGGCCAATTTCAAGTGCTGAAGAGCCACATAGGGCTAGTAGCTACTGTACCAGACTGTGTGGCTCTAAAAGGTCTGAGCAGATAGCAAACGGTGGCCCTCTAGTCCAGATGTTACAGCCCACTGACAATGTGTGTTTAAGGAATAACAAAAGCTGGCAATGGATTGAAAGTGCCATAAAAATTGTCAAAGTAGACCCAGAACCATTTCTGTCTGCTGAGAAAGAAGATTTCCACTACAGATTCAAGAAGAATGTCTCTTCATACTTCCTGCCTGCCTGGTTGTGGGAGCCATGATTGAAAAATGTACTATAGAGGGAAAATGGAGAGAGAATTTTTGAAACTCAGAAATAAACTTGTAAGCAGTGAAGAGCCTGACTAAAAAAGATTCTAAAATTTGAGTTTTAAAAAAAATTAAAATATCCTGATCATATTCTCAGTTTAACAATGACAAATAAGAGAATTTGAGTTTCCAAACAGCCTATTCCATTTGTAATACTGAATGATGCAAAGTCATGGTTTACTTAAAAGAAATACTAAAAGAGAGACTTTAGGGGAAATTCAACCAATTAATCAACTTATAATATTAGGGCAATCTTAAGGTATTCCTTTGGTAAGCCAAGTTTCCACTTGGAGGAATTAGTCACAATAAGGAATTTTGTAACATTTTGTGCTCACTGTTCAGAATAGGATTCAAACAATTAAGGAACAAATGATTTAAGAAGTCTCGTGCAATTTGAAGGGATTAATCAGATAACCTGTCAGTTTCCAGATCTTGACTTTATAGAGTTCTACAGTGAATCCCGTAGGGTTCTAAAATTTGGGAGGACAGTCTTGCCCCATCTCCATTGAAATGAGCAGCCAGGAGAAGGCACATATCCAAATCTGTCTAATCTCTGGTGGTCCATTCTAAGTTACTTATATATAGTCTAAAAGAATTAAATTTCATCATTTTCTGTGTTGTTTGTTCTCAGTTAAGATAGGCACTTACTGTGGCCACTAGAAAGAGCCTAAAGTGTCCACCATTTTGATGTTGTCTACGCTTCTAGATGCCTATCCAAAATTATGTGCCAAGTAAACTCTTAGTAATGTTGCCCTCCCTCACCCCCCACCTTCATCGCTGGGTCACAAGAGCTCCAGGGCTCTCAAGCCTTGACTTCAGCAAGAAGTTAGTAAATCTGCATAGAGTTGTCTCTGCTGTTCTACCAAGCTGTCAGTCTAACGTCCCTACCATGTAAGATGGACTGCACTAAACTAGGGAACTATAGCAAAGTACAAGACACAGCACCTTTCCCTTGAGGGTCTTATGATCTCACTGGAGAGGCAAGAACCGTATAGTAAAAGATAACCAACAAATGGGGAAATGGGAAGCCATTTCCTCTGTGTAACCTTTGCTGACTACTCCACCACTGGATAGGAGGCCCTTTGGTGCATTCCTGTGGCACCTCTGTGAAGCCTGCCATGGTGCTAAGGACACTCTTTGATTGCTTGCTTAAAGATCTTTATTGCCCACATGAGTTTTATGCAGAAAAAGACTACTTACCACATTAAACAATGCATATCTACTACTTATCTCAGGATAGTTATTTAGTAAATATTTCTTTAATGTACACCTAAAGTGAATAATGTAGATGTGAGTGTGGCAGGAATTCTGAGCCTGAGGAGACTAGAAAAGTTCACCATGGAGAAGCTGGGAATTGAGCTGAGCCCTCAAGAATGGGCAGTACGTAAAAAGGGGAGGTCCTGGCAGTTGTGGGAACAGACCACATAGGTAGAAAGGCAAGAGCAAAACCCAGACTTAGGAAGAAGTAAAGTGGACCCTAGGGTGAGTTGAGCAAAAATTTCCCATGGGACTGCAACCATACAGAATTTTGAAGAAGTAGATTAGACACATTCATATCCACCCTTCTGTCCTATGTCTACATATGGGAACTTCTATTTCTAGAGTAAATGATTTTTCTAGTTAGGAAAGGGAACATGAATAGCAGGCAAATTTCTCCTCCCTATTTTATCATTTAATTTCTATATCCTCCATGCATATGTAAACACACAAATAAATTTACACATTCTAATAAATCATTACATTTATTACACCGTAGGAAGCGTTGCCAGGAAACCAGTTGTCAAGCAAAGCTATATTTTGAAGAGTGGGAGGTGTATAATTATCTTTAAATACTTTCTCTGGATAGTAATTACCCCCACCCCCACCCCAGCCCAAATCCATGTGACTCCCCTGAATGGCTGTGCACGGGAACAGCACATTTGACAGCTGCTGCCCTACCTCTGACAGCCACTCCTTCAGGGGGTCAGGCAGTTCTAGACCCATGGGACAGGCCTGACCATGTGGCACCCCACATCCCAAACTTGGGAAAAGAAGAGCTTAATCAAGTTCTCAGTATGAAACTGACTCCAGGTCCATTTCTACATACTGTAAGGGAACACAAACTTGAATCCTTTGGACTCTGAGTAACAATTATCTGTGATTTCTCTAACAAAAGATTATATCTATTTAAAACACCCTTTGAAACTACAATGTAAGCTATTTAAGGTCAGATATGAGTTTGTCCCAAAAATTCATTTTTCAGAAAAAAAATAGTTGTACAAAATTTCTCCATAGTATTAATAACCACAATGACAGGAAAGAAGCAGTGTCCTGCCCTGTTGAGATAAGACTCCTCAGTACCAAGAGCTGGAAAACTTCAGAGGAGTTTGAGGACCACCTAGGATCCCTTATCCTATCCTCTGCCCCTTTCTTCACCCTCCACCAAACTCAGTCTTACCCAAGGTGGTATGTCAGGGGAGGTAAGCATCCCTAGTATTTGGAAACCTTAATTTTCTGACCTGGATGCACTTCTTCTCTATGTAACGGATTAGCCTCAAGTAGCAGATAAGTGTCCCCGACAAAGGGATGGTGCTCACTGGAGATGGCATTCAAGCACCCACAATGAGCTAGGGTCAGATCAGAACATTATTTGAGTCATTCTCTCTTCCCTCTCTGTTCTGCAGGCCAAAAACCAAGTTGTCCCTGCCATTCCGAGGAAACAGTTCTCTTCTAAGATGATCTTAGATCTTCTTAGATCTCCTCTTAGATCTTCTTCTCATGTTTCTAACCTCATAATAGATGTTAACAAAGATTTGGTAACAGGATTTTCCACAGATAGTAGTGGAAAATTTCACTCCACAGAGTGAAAATATAGATGAAGTCAAGCTATCTCAATAGGCCACTTTGGGTGTGGGTGGAGGGACCCATTGCAGCAGGGGTCTGCATTTCTGGAAACCTAGAATACAGACTTGAATACAGATATTCATGGACTGTTCTGAGATGCTGCTTTGCCCCTTCCCCTGCTTTCTTTATTACCCGAACGGGGGCATTGCCTTCCAGCTGCCTGCTGGGTCTCTCTATACACATGACCTGCAAGCACCTTAAACCTCTTTCCCACTGTTCTCCTCATAGCAACCTCCCTGCCCAGAGCACTCCTTGTGCTTGTCTGGACCTGTATGGTCAGAGGTACCACTCTTCCGAATCACTCCAGTAGAAATTTTGGCTGTCCCTTCCATACCTTTCTCTCTTACCCTACACATCCAGTCAGGCTCAAAGTCCTATTGATTCTGTCTCAAAATAACACTGTCAACTCAGTGTCCTCTTTTCCATTAATAAAGCTACTGCCTTCATCTTCTCCAGCCCAGATGGCCAAAAGAGCATTTATCATACTTCCCCTGATCTAGAAATTGTTTTGTTGGTTGTTTGGTTTTCTACTGGAAGCTATAAAGTCCTCTACCATAAAATTTAAAAATGTGAGTGACTCCTTGAGATCATCTAGCTTAATGGTTCTCAACCATGCTTATAGATTAGAACTACCTGGCAAGCTTTAAAAATCTACGCAGCCCCCAGAGAATCAGAGTAAATTAGTTTGGAGTTGGAGTCTGGGTACTGGTGAAGGTTGGTGGTTATTTTTTTAGGCTTCCCCAGGTAATTTTATGTACAGCCAGGACTGAGAATCATTGTCCTAAGCCCCTAACTAAGATACCAAAGGAACATTATATGGACCATGGCCAGGCTTCCAGGGGCCCTGTGCTGCATGAACTTGGACATAGAAATGTGTGTATATGTGGGTATGCTCATTTTTTCTGAACAAAGGAGCTAAACATTCATGAGATTCTCAAAACATTCCATAATCCTAGAAAAACAACCTCTGATCTGGATTCTCCTATTACACTTTATAGATGAGGCAGCATTTGGGCAAGAGACTGGTCTTTGGGGGAAAACCAAGTCTGGCTCTGCCACTGTGTGATTTCTGTCAAGGTACTCAATCTCCATGGCCCTTAGTTTTCTCCTCAAACTCTTCAAAATCAGGAGGTAATGCCTGCTTATTTGAAGAATTAAAGAGAAGGCATGAGAAATGTCTAGTACATTAACGGGCATAGATGAAGTTTCATTAATGGTAACCATTACTAGTCTTACTACTACCATCACTACTAATAATACTCTTACTTTGTGCAATACAATTTTGAATAATGTCATTATTACAAAATAAAAATATGTATTTATACCAGATGCATTATATGATATTTTATCAATCCCCACAATAGCCCTATGAGCTTGACCCTATTCCTGTTTTACAAATGGGAGAACCAAGCTTAGAAGGGTCAGGGCCACACCCAAGACCACACAAGTAAGTGGCAGAGCCCAGTTAACTTGACAGGAAGCTTATCTCCTCGCCACCAGATTGCACTGCTCTGTTGAGGTCAAGTCCATTAAGGGGAGAAAGGATGCTGCCTTTCAGATTGGAAGAAGGCTGAATTTCACAGCCACCTCCCTCTCCCCTCCCTTCTCTCCATGCTCCTTTTCCAGCCGCTATTGGCGCCGGTGGAATCGGTTCTGTAGAAGAAAGTGTCGTGCTGCAGTCAAGTCTAATGTCTTCTACTGGCTTGTGATCTTCCTTGTGTTCCTCAACACTCTCACCATCGCCTCAGAACACTACAACCAACCCCACTGGCTCACGGAGGTCCAAGGTGAGAGGCAGCCCCTGGTGCTATCCTTCTTTACTCTTGCTAACTCAGCCTTGAATTCCTGGGAGGGAATAGTCACAGGCACAAGGTTGACAGGAAAGCCACCAGTGTCTGTGGCTCTTTGCAGGTGCTGTGCTGGGGGCACCAAAGGCTGAAGAGCTTGCAAGCCCCACAGTAAAATGCACAACCTCATTATAAGCAGATGTGGCTCCTGGCTGGGCCCACACGGTCTGCCTTCCCCAACAGTTGCTATTGGGCCCAGGCAACAAGGACACATGTTGCCCCTTGTTTAGTTATCTCAGACCCTTGGCTGCCAACTTCCCAGAAGAGATTTTTAATACCTCAGACCTTACTGAGCCTGTAGATGGGCCTGCCAGAAGAGCTGTAGATGAGGTGAGCAAAAAGCCAGGAAAGGCCACAGCAGTGGCCTGAGCCCAAGGAGCTGTCTTCCGTAGGCGTATAGTAGTCATTGCCTGTCCCTGGAGCCCTAAAAGAGGACTTCCCTAGCCAGTGCCTCAGCTCCACTCCCAGGGAATCAAGCAGACATGGGGGCTGCATTCCAGAATCCTAGGAGGTGGACAGTCTCCCAGTGTGGAGGTTGGACTTGGGTGGCCTGGCCCCCCTTTCTGGCTGATTGGTTTGGGCAGAGGACTCACCTCTCAAAACCTCACTCCTCCTCTCTGAGAAAGAGGCCCAGGGGGGAGTGAAGAAGATAGGTACACATGGCCTTTGATGCTTGGTAGATCATGTTTACCATGATTATAACTAGATAATCCCTTTCCTGGTGATTCAGCCCCAGTTGTTCTATTCTGGCAGCAACATAGGGGAGAGGTGCTCTGGCAGGGAAGGGGGAATCCTGGCCTTTTTTCCAGTGGTGATAATTACTGTTTTCTCTCTCCTCCTCCCCAACTCCCTCCTCTCACTCACGTGCTGGATCCTGCCCCCTCGCCTGAACCTACCAGACACGGCCAACAAGGCACTGCTGGCCCTTTTCACTGCAGAGATGCTGCTGAAGATGTACAGCCTGGGCCTGCAGGCCTACTTTGTGTCCCTCTTCAACCGCTTCGACTGCTTCATCGTGTGCGGGGGCATCCTGGAGACCATCCTGGTGGAGACCAAGATCATGTCTCCCTTGGGCATCTCTGTGCTGAGATGTGTCCGGCTACTGCGGATATTTAAAATCACAAGGTATTTGGTTTCTCATTTCCCTTTGGACCTGGGACTCAGAAATTCTTCCAGAAAGCAAGGGAGGCAGAAAGGCCTGGGTGGCAGAGTAGCTGCTCTTTCTTAAAAGATCTATCCTTGGCTCATATACGATGGAGGGGAATTTTTCTTCGTTTAGACGGCGTATCTTTCAGAAATTCCTTTGGCTGCTGATACCAGAGACAACTCAGTGGCATAAGCAAATCTGGGATTTGTTCAATTACATAAAAGAAGTGCAGAGGTGGGCAGCCCAGGTAGCTTCAGGAAGACATCAGGGACCCAGTCCCCTTGTGTCCTTTGCTTTGACAGCTTCAGGACAGCCTTCCACTTCCATGACCCAGGACAGCCAGGTCATGAGGTGGCTTCCAGAGATTGAGCCATCATGTTTGAATCAAGGCAAGGAGAAGAGAAGGGGTGAGGGACCAAAGGGGTCACCCTTCCTGGCAGAGTCAGCTCCTTCCAGAGCTCTTCTAGATATCTCACCAAGGGCTCTGTTGGCCACCCAACTGTTAGTGAGACTGAGAAATGTGGTCTTTTTGCTGTACATGTGCTGCTGAAAATGCAGTCAAGATTCCTTAACTGGAGAAGGATGATGGCTAGTGTGCCACAGATGGTTCTCACCCCTCCTTCCACACTTTCACCCCCTCTCCATCTGCCTGTCCATCCACCCACCCAGAGATTACAGGATCCCCAACTCTCCAGGTCAAGCCGTGATTCTCATGAAGAGGACAGGCGCAGGCGGGGGACAGGGAGGTGGGCAGCATGTTCTAGAACAGTAATTTTCAGCCATGTTGAGATCCATTTGGGGTGGCAAAATCAATTGATTGGA
Organism: Procyon lotor; assembly: GCA_028646535.1. Lineage (NCBI taxonomy): Eukaryota > Metazoa > Chordata > Mammalia > Carnivora > Procyonidae > Procyon > Procyon lotor. The sequence goes on along the minus strand of CM053611.1, from coordinate 20,897,764 downwards.
TCACAGCCACCGTTTTTAAACAGCTTTATTGAGATATATTTCACATACTATATAATTCACCCCTTTAAAGTGTATAATTCAGTGTTTTTCTATATATCACAGAGTCTTGCAACCATTACCACAATTTAGTCTTGGAACATTTTCATCACCCCAAAAAGAAAGCCATACCTACTCCTCATTTGTTCCCCCTTCCCTCCCAGTGACAACCACTAATTTACCTTCTCTCTCTATAGATTGATCTGTTTTTGGCAATCCCTATAAGTGAAATCATGCAGTATGTGGTGTTTTGTGACTGGGCTTCTTTCATTTAGCCTAATGGTTTCAAGATCCACCCATGCTGTGGCATGTGTCAGTACTTTATTCTTGTTTATGGCTAAATAACTTTCCATTGTATGGATATACATTGCATTTGTTCATTCATTCATCAGTTGATGGACATTTGGTTTATCTCCCCCTTTTGGCTACTATGAGTAATGTTGCTGTGTACATTCATGTTCAAGTTTTTGTATGGATGCACATTTTTATTTCTCTTGGATATATACCGAGGAGTAGAATTTCTAGATCATTTAATAACTCTACTTCTGAGATTTTGAGGAACTGCCCAATTGTTTTCCAAAGAGACATTTTGCATTCTCACAGGTGATATATATATATATGGGTTCCAATTTCTTCATATTCTCATTTTCAAAGAAGAAATGAAATAGAATAGGAAAATATCAGAAGGCCTCACATGAACATAAGCATTGTTTCATAAAAATCTTTAGGACATATGTCTAAGTGGCAGTATAATATGTATTTGGCACTGTGGGTTGTGGTCCACCTTGAAGGGACATGTCAGAAAGATGTGGAAGGGAGAGGGCTCAAACTCTGCCCCCCAGAGGTACAAACCTCCTCTCCAGAAGAGTCTCTGCTTTGGGAGCCCAACTGACAATAGGGGCACTGGAGCCAACAGTTGGATTGTGTTGGGGGAAAAAGGGAATGGGGTTAATATCTTTCATTCAAAGACCTGGAAGTAACCACACCCTGCCTGGTGTGTTCTGAATTTGGCTGAGTGAGTGGTCGGGGCTTGCAAAGCCACCCTTGTTTTGCTTTTCTGCTCACAGCTCTCTCAGCAGCTCATTCCCACAGTGCTGTCTGGGGTCAAGGATCAAGTGAGAGAAAACATTTAAAGAGCTCAGTTCAGTACCAGGCCCAAGGAAACTCAAAAGCCAGAGGGTTGATTATTAATCTAATTGTTATCATTATTGTTACTTGGAGGAAGGAGAGGAGGAGCGCTGAGAGCCATCTAAACACATACCCAATCTCTTGCTTCTGTTTCCCTCCCATGTTCATACTGCATGTCAAGCTCCAAGAGATAGGACAAAAGAGGTATGGTATGAACTGAACCCAGGAGAAGTTTCCTCTGGCTAGGGAGATGGAGTTTGTGCTCATGGAACCATTTAAAGAAAATCTAAGACAGAATAAAATGAGCTAGCAAATGTTGGAATAGGGGGAATACATGTTATGGGATTTCAGGAACAGGAGAGAGTCCCTGGGGAAGATTTAATGTCACAGGATGGACTGCATGGACATGCAAAAGCTTTCGCTTGATTCACCCTTACAGTTAATGACCTGTAAGAAAGAGTTGGAGCAGGGCACTATTACTATTCCCATTTTACAGATGAGGAAACTGTGATTCAGAGACTTCAGTCATTTGCCCAGGCCACACAAACTGCTCAGGGGGAAGCTAGGATTAAATAGCAGGTCTGTCTGTCTGACCTCAGGTTCTGTGCTGCTAATCATGACCATGAACTATGGAACTGATCACTAAACTGTCTTGCCACCTTTGTCCCAGAGACATGACATAAAAGATTTTTACAAGTTGATTCTTGTTAGATATTCACTGATTCTACTTGTTCCTCCTTGGGTCTGGTAAAAGCTATTTTTAACTTGGAGTTTTCAGTGCCTCCTAAATAATTCTCAAAAGTCTGTGTATTTGAGGGTTTGCTTTTGCTTTTGTTTTTTAGATTCCTATAGAAAAGAATTCTTGTTCCTAGATATTGTCATAACATCTTGAAGAGACTTGACAGTCATTCTATTTCTTATCAATAATTTATCTATTTCTAAGCTAAAACTGTTGCCAAGAAGCCATTTTTTAAAATCTGCCTTTGAGGAGAGCTTCCTGTAGTCCCTCCACGAGAAAGATTGGTAGTATTTTCAGATCTCTATAAAATCTATAAACAGACTAATTTAATTATCTAATTGGAAGTTACTTTGGCAAAGGCCATCATCTTCCCGTTTGCAAGCCTCCAATCCCTCTGGGGCTTTTGGAAAACAACATAGAGACTATAACTATGTGGGGAATCCCATGCCCCCTCTGAACCTTATCTCCAGTATACTCTAGTGACCAAGAAAATGTCTAAAATATGGGCTGGGAGTGGACATCACGGTCCCTGGAGATGAGTCATCTATGCATGGTCCTGCCATCAGGCAAGTATATTTCTCTCTCTTCTTTTAAAACCTCTCAGAGAATACTTTGTAATATCTCACTACTATTTGTATGTTAAAGAAGCATTTTTACAATGCATTCTGAACCAGTGATTGTGATTCTCAAACTTGCTTGGACTCATTAAGAGAGCTCATGAAGGATCCCCACCACTAGAGATTTTGACCAGCAACTTCTAGAGAATTCCATGCCGGCAGTCTGGTAACCTTACTTTGAGAAACACTGGCCTCATTTTCTGTCGCTGTCCTTTGTCCACTTCCCTGTCTTAAAATATGGACCTTTATACATCATTGAAAACCTTGGCTTTTTCATCTACACCCTCCAGCTTTATGTTCTGCATGTAAGTGAGACCATAAGATAATTGGCTCTCTCTGCTTGACTTATTTCACTCCACATAATCTCTTCCAGTCCCGTCCATGTTGATACAAAAGTTGGATATTTGTTCTTTCTAATGGAGGCATAATATTCCAT
>CM053611.1:20819249-20894308 GCA_028646535.1 Procyon lotor | reverse complement strand
GGGCGCCTGGGTGGCTCAGTCGTTAAGCGTCTGCCTTCGGCCCAGGTCAGATCCCAGCGTCCTGGGATCGAGCCCCGCATCAGGCTCCCTGCTCCGCGGGAAGCCTGCTTCTCCCGCTACCATTCCCTCTGCTTGTGTCCCCTCTCTCGCTGTGTTTCTCGCTGTCAAATAAATAAAATCTTTAAAAAAAAAAAAAAAATGAGGCACCGCTCTAAGCACTAAGGTTATGAACAAAGCAAGTGAACTCCCTGCCCTCACAGTCCTGACATTCTGGTGGGAAGAAGTGATGGGTCTATTATAAAGCAGGACTAGGAGATAAAACGTGGTCAGGGAGGACCACTGTGGTGAGGAGAGATTTGAGCAGAGCCCCACAGGGTCTGAAGAATCGAGCCACAGAGTTCTGGGGGAGACCTCTGCAGACAGCAGAAAAACAGAGACCAAGAGTATGCATGGAGGCTGAGGGGACAGTTTGGGACCGATGGGCTGGAGCAAAAGAGGGGGAGGAGAGTGGGAGGAGATGATGTCATGGAGGTGGGAGGGGCTGAGCCCATGTGATCTATTAGGCCTTCCTATGGGAAGCTTTTTGAGGACTTGAAGCAGAGTTAAGACTTGGTGCACCTTGTGATTTAGAAGGGCCTCCTGCTGCAGGGGTGTGGAGTACATAGATGATTGTGTACCTCCCATCATGTGTCATTGGGAAATAAGTGATATAAGCTTATCTCATTATTGGTGATACTAAGTGTAGAAACTTGGTTAAGGGGATGCCTACCAGATTTCTCCACTGTTAAAGTACCTTTCTCTTCATGATTAATTAATAATCTATGGAGAGATAGTTCAAGAGTGTATGAATGTCCTACTGGCCAACTAGCTTTCACCCAATGGTTTTAGCATCCGTGATGATCTTTACCTGAATTAGTTGCTGCTGAAAAAGGGTGATCTTCTAATTCTATCATTCATTCATTCATTCTTTCATTCATTCATTCATATTATCCATTTTACATATTCTGTAAAGGAAACTTCTCCCTCCTTTTTTAAATATCAGTGGATTTAGAGTGTTTTTTCAATGTGTTATGATCCATTACTATCAATTAGAAAAAAAGTATGGTGCATTTGAGGGCTTTTCACCTGAGATATACATGACATGGAGAAGGGCTGCAGGGAGCAAGTGTCAAAGCAGGGCAACCTGTCAGGAAACAGAAGTCCTGCTGGGAGTTTGCTGGCTTGGCTGGTGACAGAGTTGGGGGAAGTAGCCAGACTCAGGCTTTACTTGGAAGATGGGGCCACAGAGCTTGCCGAGGTGGGCAGGGGCGATGCCAAGAGAGACGTGAAGGGTAACTGCAAGGGTCATGTTTTGAGCCAGAAACTGCAGTTGTCACTTACTAAAGGAGATGACGGAGTAGAAGTTCTGTCATTCCTCAAATCTCAGGTTGTGAGCCCACCACTGGTTGACCAAGAGAAACACAGACTTTCCCTGGATAACTTGAGGGACATGGGGAAGCGTGAGAAGAGTCCCCACTTTTAGTCAAATGCTTGGCCCCACAGCTGGCCCCTCTGACCATGGCACCCCTCACCCCTGTTCCAAGCCCGGCCCCTCTGACCATGGCACCCCTCACCCCTGCTCCACAGGCTGGCCCTTCTAGGTCACTCACTATCTGCCATCTTTCATGCCCAACATCTCCAAAGAGTTCTCCTCCACTGGACGACTCATTTTGTTCCTCTACCATGGCCTCCACATTCCCAGAACACTCTGCGGGGGCTCCTCCCACATGCCCTTCCCTCTCTGCCTCCTGGAAGTTCCACTCCACTCTGCCAAACCTCTGTCCAGTCTGGGGCCTCCCTGCCTGGTTCCCCATAGGGTCCCTGTGGCTGTCAGACACCTCTGAACCTCAGTTGCTAGCCTGGGTTGACTTATTTCCCTCATGTCAATGCACCTCATGAAAATTAAGACTTCAGCCTTCTATGGCCATAAAAACTTTTCCAGAATATTCCATGACAGTTGAACACACAGAAGATCTCTAGGGGGCTCCATAAACTTATCTATAGGCAGACACTCTCCCCTCTGATACAGCTGGAAATTCTCATTATAAATATGCTCTAAAGGGGGCCCCTGGGTGGCTCAGTGGGTTAAAGCCTCTGCCTTCAGCTCAGGTCATGATCTCAGGGTCCTGGGATCAAGCCCTGCATCAGGCTCTCTGCTCAGCAGGGAGCCTGATACTTGTGATCTCTCTCTCTCTCTCTCTCTCTCTCTCTCTCTGTCAAATAAATAAAATCTTAAAAAAAAAAAAAAAATATATATATATATATATATATATGCTCTAAAATTACTGGTTCCTAAATACCAGTCTACCAACAAGTGTTGGAGGGGTTGCATGAAAATCAGTGAGGCCCCAGAGCCAGAGATTATGATTTCATGTTCCAGGGTGAGGCTTGGGAATCAGTTTTTAGACAATGACCAAACCCCTCAGCAATTTCCTCTCTAGCCAGGTGTGGGGACACTGCTTTAAATGTAAGACGGGCAGATATTCTGGCCCTAGAGTTCTCTTACTTCTTGCTCTAAGCAGAATAAATATGACAACCTCCAGCCTACAGGGTGCCAGGCAATTCATCACACGTACTGGGTGAAGACAAAGATGGAGAGGATGGAAGAAAAAAACTTGTGATCTGTGTCCTCAAGAGCTCAGAGCCTATTTGGGTGAGATGAGACTGTCACAAATGAAAAACACTGAAGAGCATTTATAGAATGGATACAGATAAATGTATATTAATATTCTTCAAACAGAGGAAGTGTGGCTGGCACGCAAACTAGAGGTAGAAAGAGGCTGAATTTGTGAAGGAGAAAGGAGCATTAAAGACTGCGGGCTTGGAAGAAGTTCACGTTTACATCCAAACTGTTGGCCCATCTGCTTCTTTCAACTAATATGGAACCATTCTCTGGAGAGAAGTACCTAGGTTGTGGGGAGCAGCTAGGAGGCTATAATGGGAGTGGTTTTCATGTAACCCTTTCGAGCAGCAAAAACAATTCACTGTATATATTGGTAATAAGCTGGGAATGCCTGAAGTGGAGGAAATCAAGTTCGTGGCCTGGAAGGCAGACAGGCCAAAGATGGAACTAAGGAAGTGAGATTTCTCTGTTGTCCAACCTGCTCCAGCTGGAGGCTGTGTTCCTTTTGCTACAGTGCCTTTCCTTACCCTGACTAACCCAAGCCACATCCCGCAACCATGAGCACCCCACACCTCCCCCCGCTTTTCCAAGAGGAAGGCATTTTCCCCAGACTACAATGGAGAACCTCTGTGCTTATAGTGGAGAAAGGTCTGTGACTATCAGGACTGGGGCCTCCTCTCCAAGGCGCCCCACCAATGGCCCATCTCTGCCTGGGAAGACCTCACAGACTCCCACCCTGAGGGTAGAATGGGTTTCCTGTAAACCAGGATTTCCCAGACTTGCTTGCTTGTCAGAATCATTTGGGATGCTTCTTAAAAATACAGTGTGGAGCATAAGGAAAAACATGGAGGGCATTGTGAGAAGGAAGGGAAGGGAGAATGGGGGGAAATCAGAGGGGGAGATGAACCATGAGAGACTGTGGACTCTGAGCAACAAACTGAGGGTTTTGGAGGGGCGGGAGTGGGGGGTTGGGCGAGCCTGGTGGTGGGTATTGAGGAGGGCACGTACTGCATGGAGCACTGGGTGTGGTGCATGAACAATTAATCTTGTAACACCGAAAAAATAAAATAAACATATTTGGGGAAAAAGAAAAAAAACATGTAAAGAATATACAACATAACTGGTCTACAGAATCTGTAATATAGCAATACCAAGTTTTTGAACGAGTAAAAAATTTTTTAAAAATTTAAAAAAATAAAAATACAGGTTTCTGGGCCCCAAACTACAAAGTTGAATCAGAATCTCCAGAAGAGAGGCTTTGTAAAAAAACAATTCTTTGGACAGCAGGGTAAATCTGGGAAACCTCAGTAAGCCTTTATCCTTTGTTTCCCCTGGGTGACCAGCTGCTGCCTGGGCTGAGAATAGCATTCTTTGGGGGGAGGGGAGAGAATGGTAATGTGTTTTTCTGTCTAAAGACTAATAGTGATAACAGTAATTACTAACCTTTATCAACTGTGTGCCAGGTTCTATACTAGGGGATTTTTTAAAGAGTAGGAATTATATTTTTTCCAGTTTTATTGAGAAATAATTGGCCACACATCCCTGTATAAACTTAAGGCATGCAGCATGATGGTTTGATTTACATTTATTATGAAATGATTGCCACAATAGGTTTAGTTAACATCCATTGTCTTATATAAATACAATAAAAAGAAAAGGAAAAAAAATCCTTTCTTTTGATGAGAACTCTTGGGATCTATTCTGTTAATATCTTAGAGCAGAGTTAACCACAGTCATCATAGTGTACATTACATCATCATGACCTATTTATCTTTTTTTTCCCAAATATGTTTATTTTATTTTTTCAGTGTTACAAGATTAATTGTTCATGCACCACACCCAGGGCTCTATGCAATCAATACGTGCCCTCCTCAATACCCTTTATCTTATAACTCCAAGTTCGTGCCTTTGACCCTCTCATCCAATTCTCCCTCCTCCCACCTCCTACCTCCTCTTTCTCCACAAGTTGGGTGGTTTTTTTGCTCTTTTGTTTTTGTTTTTATATTCCACATATAAGTGAAATCATATGGTATTTGTCTTTATCTGTCTGACTTATTTCTCTTAGCATAATGTCCTCAAGGTCCATCCATGTGATCATAAATGGTAGGATTTCCTCATTTTTTATGGACGAGTAACATTCCAGTGTGTGTGTGTGTGTGTGTGTGTGTGTGTGTGTGTTTGTGTGTGTTATACCACAAGTTCTTGGTCCACTCATCCCTTGGTGGACACTTGGGTAGGCTCTTATAAATAATGCTGCAAAAAACATGGTGAGTGCAGATATCTTTTTGAGTTAGTGTTTTCGTTTCCTTTGGGTGTATTCCCAGAATTGGAATCACTGGATCATATGATAGTGGATTTTTAACTTTTTGAGGAATCTCTATTTTCTGTTTTCCGTAGTGGCTGCACCAATTTACAATCCCACCAACAGTTCACCAGGGTTCCCCTTTCTCTAACGCTTGTTATCCCTTGTCTTTTTATTTTGTCTTTTTATCTCTTGTCTTATCTTGTTATCTCTTGTCTTTTTGATGATGGCCATTCTGACAGGGGTAAGATGATACCTTACTCTGGTTTTAATTTGCATTTCCTTAATGGTTAGTGATATTGAGCACCTTTTCACGTACTTGATGGCTATCCATGTATCTTCTTTAGAAAAATGTCTTTCAAGTCCTGTGCCAAATTTTTTAAAATACTTTACTTTTTAAGATTGATTAATTGATTGATTTGAGAGAGAGAGAACACATGCACCCAAGTGGGAGAAGGGAGAGGGACAAGCAGACTCCACATTGAGCACAGAGCTCAACGCAGGGCTGAACCTCACGACCCCAAGATCATGACCTGAGCTGAAGTCAAGAGTTAAACACCCAGGGGCACCTGGGTGGCTCAGTGGGTTAAAGCCTCTGCCTTCAGCTCAGGTCATGATCTCAGGATCCTGGGATCGAGCCCCGCCGCATCGGGCTCTCTGCTCGGCAGAGAGCCTGCTTCCCTCTCTCTCTTTGACTGCCTCTCTGCCTAATTGTGATCTCTCTCTGTATGTCAAATAAAAAAAAAAAAAAAAGAGTTAAACACCCAACTGACTGAGCCACCCAGGTGCCCCTAAATCCAAATTTAGAATTGGATTATTTGGGGGTTTTGGTTATTTTTTTTTTTTTTTTACTGTTGAGTTGTCTGACTTCTTTCTATGTTTGGTTATCAACCCCTTATCGGATATATGGTTTGCAAATATTTTTTCCTGTTCCATAGGTTGTCTTTTCACTTTCCTGATGATTTCTTTTGCTAACTGGAAGCTTTTTAGTTTAATATAATCCCACTTGTTTATTCTTTATTTTGTCACTGGGTGGGTTGCTTTTTTTTTTTTTTTTTTGTCTCATGTAATCTTCCCAATAACCTAGTGAAGTATTTGCTACTGTTATCTCTGTTTTCTCAGAGGCAAACAGAAAGGAAGTTAAGTGACTTGCCCAACTGCAGCTAGCAGCTAGCAACTAGCAGAACTAAGTTGAAACTCAGGCTTCTGAGTTCCATCTATTCCGCCATTACACATTACTGATCCTGGGACCTTGAATTAACTAGCTCCACACTCTAATTGTGAGCCTACCAGCCCAATCCATACCACCACCACTAACGTAATGAAAGGGAAAAAGGAGTTGTAATTTATCTTAAAATTTCCTTTTTTTTTTTTTTTTTGCCTTGAAAGCTTTGGATTTTTATTTAAGTAATGCATATTCCTATTTTTTATTGTGTTATTTTAGTCACCATAAAGTACATCAGTAGTTTTTGATGCAGTGTTCCAAGATTCATTGTACATGTACAACACCCAGTGTGCCATGCAATACGTGCCCTCCTTAATACCCACCACCAGGCTCACCCAGCCTCCCACTCCCCCCCCTCTAAAACCCTCAGTTTGTTTCTCAGAGTCCACAGTCTCTCATGGTTCATTTCCCCCTCCGATTTCCTCAAATTTACTTTTCCTTTCCTTCTCTTAATGCCCTCCATGTTATTCCTTATGTTCCATAAGTAAGTGAAAACAGTGTAGAGATTCTTCAAAAAATTAAAAATAGAGCTACCCTATGATCCGGCAATTATACTACAGAGTACTTTCCCCAAAGATACATATGTAGTGAAAAGAAGGGTCATATGTACTCCAATGTTCATAGCAGCAATGTCCACAATAGCCAAATGTGGAAAGAGCAGAGATGCCCTTCAACAGACAAATGGATAAAGAAGATGTGGTCCGTATATATAATGGAATATTACTCAGCCATCAGAAAGGATGAAAACCCAACTTTTGCATCAGCATGAATGGTACTGGAGCAGATTATGCTGAGTGAAATAAGCCAAGCAGAGAAACTCAATTATCTTAAAATTTTTAGTGGGTTTGTGAGTGAGAAGTGATGTTAAGGAAAGCATAGAAAAAGGACACTAATCTCCCTCATGCTGGTCCTCAGGTACTGGAACTCCTTAAGCAACCTGGTGGCATCCTTGCTGAATTCTGTGCGCTCCATTGCCTCCCTGTTGCTGCTCCTCTTCCTCTTCATCATCATCTTCTCTCTCCTGGGGATGCAGCTCTTTGGAGGAAAGTTCAACTTTGATGAAATGCAGACCCGGAGGAGCACATTTGATAACTTTCCCCAGTCCCTTCTCACCGTATTTCAGGTATGGACTCTTTTCTGCTGGGATGATGAGCGGGAGGGTTGTTGAGTGGTAGGGTTGGGTTGTGGGGGAGAAAAGGTGGTGGGAACCTTTACCCTTGCACTGGGCAATGAAAACCAGCCTAGATCAGCCATGGAAGGTCCATGCCCAGGAGAGTCTTGAGTTCTTTCTGTAGTTCCCCTACCCTCAGTCCCCCATGGAATTCCACTATTGGATGGACCACTGGGGAAAAACATATAACTGAGTAGTTTAAAAACTCTTGCTTAACCATGGAACCATTTACTCAAATAAATTCTACATGAACACCCAAAGTACAAACAGAGGAAAGGAGACTACCCTTGTTGGGGGAGGGGAGGGTGATGAAGCTCTGTCTTTCTTAACCACCATGCTTGTCCCCAGAAAAAAATGTAACTAGCCCATCAAATTTGTCATTTCATAGATAAATTGGTGTAGGGTAAAGCTAAAGTAGCACTTGTTGATGTTTCAAGATGGATTGATTTACAAGAAAAATACATGGATGTGGCCCAAATCTTAAAGACGGCACCCAAATGACTAACACTGGGGAAAGTTGGAACAGCATAGTACTCTCTCAACACACACATTCACATTTGTAAAAGGGCCCTGAGGAATGGCTAACTGTGGCCATCTTGTGCAGTCAAGTAGAAGAAGTTACTTTGACCAGGAAGCTTTTCCAGTCACTTCTCAAATAGTATGATGATGGGGCCCATGCACTTTGTCTAAGGATGGGGTCAGAGTTGCCCAGGTGCTTAGCTCAGAGCCCCTGGGAAGAGAACTGGAGGCCAAGAGGAGGGAAAGAGATGGAAAAGAGATTTTAGACAATTTTGTTAACATAGTGGGGCAGGGCAGGGGAGTTTTGGGGTTTGCTGTTGGTCTAACGCTGTGTCCCTTATTGGTGGGAATGTGTCATTCAGATCCTGACCGGGGAGGACTGGAATTCGGTGATGTATGATGGGATCATGGCTTATGGCGGCCCCTCTTTTCCAGGGATGTTAGTCTGTATTTACTTCATCATCCTCTTCATCTGTGGAAACTGTATCCTTTGCTCCTGCCTCCCTGCCCCTGCTGCCCCACCCTCCCTCAGCCTGCAGCACGATGCCAAATACGTGTGCCCAGCAGGTCCTGATTCGGGGCTGAAAAGTGTGGCTGCCTGCCCACAGGGCCCCCAGGCAAGCAGGGGAAAGGTGTGCTCTGGGGAGAAAACGTGTCCCAGAACCACCTTAGCCGTGGAGGCGGGTCTTGGTGGAAGCCTGGAGCTTTGGCATAAGTGGGGATGTAAGTTCATCTTCCCAACCCAGTTTGGGCTGTAGTGTTGCCCAATTCCAGGAGACGTGTTCTCATTATAGTTCGGGTGAACAACGCCCCCTGGTGCTGTACACAGACAGCTACTCACATAGATTCCAGGGTGAACACACTTGGCCTATGGCTGCTGGAGGTAAGAAGTGCCATCCAAGGGACCTGAGCTGTCATCCTTGAAATGACCTTCATCTCTTCTCCCTGTTTTCTGCTCAGTGTCCCTCCCTCTGAAGCCACTCTCCAGGACTTTCGTCCCAGGCGGAGCTGGACAGGCTTCACCAAGCAGACCTGACAAGTCCTTGCTGAGCCAGACCGTGGGTGGGTTTCCGGGTTCTCGAGCCACAGGCAGTCTAACCCAGTGAGGGTTGTGTGCAGAGGAGATGGTAAAGTAGAGGCAGCTCTGGCCCAAGATTTGGGTTTAAATCAGAGCTTAACATAGTGCTGAAAGCTTGGGCTTTGACACCAGCAGACTGGCCTCATCTTTTACCGGCTGGGTGACCTCAACAAACTAAAGGCTCTCTATCTCAGTGTCTGTAAAACAGGGCGATGAAATATCAGGGCCTACTGCTCAACGGATTTTGGTGAGGTTTAATGGGATGATGAATGTGAAGCCCCAGCCACCGGGCTGGAGGGCCGGGGGCGGGTGTACACTAGCACCTTTGGGCAAGCTGTTCACCCCTGCGGGTTGTGGCCTCCTGGTATGGGAAAGGGTGTGGCTGTCTGGGGGTCTGGGGATGGAGGTTAGACTTAATGAACATTAAGGCCCCGTGCAGCTATACTTTTTTGATTCTGCAGTTCTCCGACCCACAGTGTTTCTCTTTAAGGTGGGGCCTGGGGGTGGAGCGGTGAGAAGAAAAGGGGCAATGACCACTTCAATTCGGAGTTCCCAAGACTCAGCCAGCTCCGGATGGATGCTCCAAGGGTCTTTGTATGCACAGGCTCACATGAAGGGTTGACAGAGAGATCGGGCTGCCTCCTCAGTGCCCGGTTTTCATGAACCGCTCTTAAGAGCATTCTGCATTCTGCATTCTGCTAGAGACAATGCTGTTTATTAAGTCAACTACAGCCAGTCATCTCAGTGGGGAAACCAATAAGGCAACCCAGAAATTAAAGAGCAAGGCAGGCTCACTGCCTCAGTGGCTGCCCACTCCAGCCTGCAAGCCAGCCTGCTCTCGACCCCTTAGAAAGCTCCCGGTAGCTAGGAGGGTGGTGGGGAGGGAGCAGGGTGGAGGAGGAAAGCCACTGGGCTGGGGACTCTCAGGGGGAGTCACCACTGAGCTCACTCAGTGGGGAACTCCGCCACTGCATGTCCTGCACCCTCCCTGCCCCCTGTGCCCACCAAAAACCCCAAGGCCAAGGGTTATTTTCTTTAAGAATGGACACAAACAGATATCCTACTGAATGTGTTCTTGGCCATTGCTGTGGACAACCTGGCTGATGCTGAGAGCCTCACATCTGCCCAAAAGGAGGAGGAAGAAGAGAAGGAGAGAAAGAAGCTGGCCAGGTAACCCTCTAAGCTTACCCAGGCCCAGGGCCCCAGGGTCCCATTTCTGGAATACCATTCCCGTTAGTGGTAAAGAGAGGTATGGGCATTGGCCTCTGTCGGCCACCCCTCCTAGAGGGAGCCAGGTATGGGGCTTCCTACAGAAAGTTGGGCCTCTCTGCTAATACCTAGGCATGGCTCTGAAGTAGGGACCGTTGTGAATTGCAGTCTCTGTGAAGATGCTGGATTTCCCCACCTGTCTAAGAAGCCAGAGGGTGCTCTTGAGAAGGGAGGTCATGAGAGGTGGTGGGAGTGAAGGATGCAGAGAGGATGAAGGCAGCCACTCAGAGGGGAAATGCCATTCCAGCTGAGTGACTCCTTTTTACTATTTGATAATTCATCTCCAGTATTCAGAAAGCAAGATAAGACCCTGCATTGTCTTCTGTCATTGTCTAAATGGGATTTCATCGGTCACACATCTGCTGGATACTGAGCAGAGTTTTCCAGGAACCAATCCTGAATCGGATCCATAAACTTTCTCTGATTCAGACAAGGACTGGAGTAGCTAAGAAGCTGAAAGAGGCCGACTGAGTACCAGACAGAGCAAGGCGTGGCCAGGCCAGGCATTGTGGGCCCGGCCCAGTGGCATCTGGGACTAAGCGGCACGTGCCATGTGCCCCAGGTGAAGGAAGATGGATGTAGGCCCAAGAATCTGCTCCCACCAGTCCCCGGCAGACCACAAGGTAGTTTGTTTCTTCATGTTTCCTATCATTCAATAAACAATCCTTTAATGTTTCCTCCTGCTGACCGGCCAGGACCGCCAGCCCAGAGAAGAAACAAGAGATGGTGGAGAAGCCAGCAGTGGAGGAGACCAAGGAGGAGAAAATTGAACTGAAATCCATTACAGCTGATGGAGAGTCCCCACCCACCACCAAGGTAGGAAGCCATCTCCTTCCAGGAGCTGGGAGGCCCATTGCTGGGGGAAGGAGGGCGCGGTCTTCCCAGGCCAGGCACCCATGGAAAGGAGGAAGGAAGGAAGGAAAGGGACTCAGTGGAAGAAGGCCCATGAGGGTGGCGCAGGAGGGCTAGCAATGTGAAGAGAAGGCCGGCTGGGTGAATCCCAGCCTTTTGTTGATGTCCTTTAAGGATATACACAAGATAACAAGGACCTGTTTTTTTTTAAGATTTTATTTATTTTATTTGACAGAGAGAGAGAGAGATCACAAGTAGGCAGAGAGGCAGGCAGAGAGACAGGGGGAAGCAGGCTCCCTGCTGAGCAGAGAGCCCAATGCGGGGCTCAATCCCAGGACCCTGAGATCATGACCTGAGCCAAAGGCAGAGGCTTTAACCCACTGAGCCACCCAGGCGCCCCAACAAGGACCTATTTTTGAGTCAACACTTCAGCCATTCACTATGATGCAATATCAAAGCCACTCTAAGCCTCTCTAACCAGGTAACATATCTAACTGTATTCTTCCTCCTTCTCTCATTTGGCTGCCTAGATCAACATGGATGACCTCCAGCCCAATGAAAATGAGGATAAGAGTCCCTACCCCAACCCAGAAAATACAGGTACCAATCCTACTGCTTAACCCTGAGGTTGGGAGGTTAGGGGTAGAGATCTAGATTCTAAAGCCATATGGAAGTAGTGATGTATTAGGGACAGGTGGTTCCAGGTTCCCTCTATGAGAACCTTGCACTGCTAAATGTCCTATCTCTGTAGCTAGGCATTTCCAGTTATCATTCAGAGAACTTTGCTCCTGGCTTCCTCATAATAACAACATAACATTAAATAAATTGTGTTCGAGCAGTCTTTTATGCCCTCTGGAAGGTGGATTCTATAAACATTTAAGGTTTTACTATATCTTATTCTATAAAATCATTAACTTATATAATTTGCATGTTGCAACATTATGCTCACTTAATAATAATAGTAAATCTTGACTGTCTTGCCCTTACTCGGGGGTGGGGGGGGTTGCTGAGTACAAGGACAGCGTCACCACACATGTCCCCACTGGTTGCTTCATAAAATACTTTCATTTATTATAAAAGGAACTCTTCGCCACTCAGCCTTCCCATCTTCTGATACCTAAGTTGGCAGGTGGTCTCCTTTGAGAGGGCTTACTGTCAGAGGTCCTCTGGCCTCCCTCCACCAGTCCTCACTGGCTTGTCTATGAGGATGCGGACAGCCATCCTCGATTCCCTTGGGAAGCAGGCTTGCTGCGATCATTCTTCCCTCACTCACGTCTTGCCTCCAGGGAAGGAGGATTTGGTTTGCTGCGGATTGGACCAAAGAAAAAGTAGGAAGGGTGTCCGAAGCCTGAAAGCTCTTCCGGATGGAAATCCTTACAGGATTTCAAGGACTAGACATGTTGACCAAAGTCAATGGGGAATCTTGTCTTGACCCTGAATCACCAAATTAACTCTGAAATGACATTTTGGAGATGAGCAGGGGGAAAATGAGTAAGGACTGAAAACTAATGATTTGAGTTAGTTTTTGTTTATTTTGTTACTGCAGTGGAGTTATCGAAGTTCTAGCTTATAAACATATATGTGTATGAATAGAATCTAAAATATTTAGAAGTTGCTTTAAAATATACTCAGGGAGCTCATGTTGAAGCTGGGTATGGAAGCTCACCACACAAGTCTCTTAACTTGTGTGTATATTTTCCAAGTTTAGAAAGAAAGACAGTAATCAAAGGAATCCCCCAGGGCCCCAGGTGACGCCAGACCCAGCCAGCCAGGTGCCCCTGCAAACACCATGGGGGAGAGCACGGATTTGAGGGCACTTTCCCATATGTGCCCAGCTGCAGACAGCCTAGGCCTGCTCCTTCTCCCTGGCAGTGGGGCAGCCACACCTACGACCACAGTCTCCAGTTTCATCTTTCTAAATATACTGGTGCCTTTTCTCTTCTTCGTTGCCCTTTGAAATCAAGAAAAGTGGGTCAGGGGAAAGAAATAATGAGGACATTGTGACCATGTTGGCCACCATAGAAAAAGTCCCTTTGTTGACCCAGCTTTGAGGATTCCTGGAATGGTTTTGCTTTTAGACTGAAAAGCTCTTCCCACATTCTGCTGATTTGTCAGGATTCTTTAGGTTTTTTAGAGTACCCTTTCCCCCACCCTATGGCCACCCTTCTCTAGCCTCCTGCAGACCCAGCCCTTCCTGGGTTTCTCTTGGCCCCAGGCATCTCGCACACCTGTGCTGAGAACTCTGGTCCATAGGTAGTTGAGGTTGTCTTGCCTCAGCCCACCACCACACTCAGGTCTTAAAGACCAGTCCTGACAGCACCCCATTTGTTCACTGTCCTTACTTTCCATTTTCTTACCCAAGGGTGGTGGCAGTGCTTTTAAAGCTGGTGGTTCCCCATGTTCTCCTTTTCTCCAAGGGACCAGCCTCTGCTTCCCGGCTCCTCCTTCTCCTGCCTCTGCAGGGCAACTCCTGGACCCTAATCCCAGGTGCAGCAGAAGACCCTAAAGATCCCTCCCAGGATCATTTGGCCTGCTATCTCCTTTCTGGTCAATCTCTCATTCCCACCTGCTCCTCTCTCTTCCGAACCAGAAAAGGCAAAGAACCTGATCTGCCATTGTCCTCCCAACCCTGCCCCTTCTGCTTTGCACCCTCTGGGCATCCAGCCTCTGCTGTGCCCACTTCACCCAGATGGCCCTTGGGAGGCAGCACCGGTGAGCATCGCACCTGCCCCATGAACAGCCAGACTCCTTGGGGGCGTGGGGGGTGGGTAGAGAGCAGGGCCAGAGAATACTCTCACACCTCCTCTTGCCCCCATGTCTCCCTCGAGCTTCCTCCTATCCCCCTGTGCCCGTGCCCTTCCAACCCCGGCCAGGCCGCTGGTCCAGGTTGCACCCAGATGTGTGTGCCAATGTGGCTGAGTGGGGCTGAGCTCCAGCCTGCACTCCCCTAGCCAGGACCCCTGCCCTCACAGGAGCACCCCGGGGAAGGGCCTGTTTCTGATTTACACAACATGCCAGCTGGCCGGCAGTGGCATGTCAGTCCTCCCCTCCCCGCCGAATCTCCAAAGTTCATTGGTTTGAGACTCCCAGCTCAGCAGACACTAAATTTTAGAAATATCTGCTCATCTAGGAAGGGTGCCAAGACTGTGCTTTTATTTAATTGAGTCATTTATTAGAGGAAACATACAGATGTGTGTCTGCGGACTTAAAATTAACAAGGACGCTTGAAAAAGAAAGTAAATGACACCAGAGAATGCACAGGACAGCACCAAGTGCTGTGGGAAGGCTCCAAGTGCTCCAAAGGATTCGAATAAGAGCAGAGCCATGAGGTGGCCAGTGGGGGGAGAGACAGCCTTCGTGGACAAGAGTAGCCTGGGCTGGGCTTGGTGTTTGGAGAGGGGGAGAGACCGTACTATTGTCATACACAGTGAGCTAGAAGAAACTGGAGATATTCATTCAATAGCTACTAATGAGACACCTACTGTGGGCCAGGCACTGTGGCAGGCCCCGGGGATATACCTGTGGGCAAGACAAAGAAGGCCACTGCTCTCTCAGAGCTTACATTTCAGTGGGGAGACAGACAGTGAGCAAGAAAGAAAGCCATCTAAAAAGGTAACATCAGGTAGCAGTGAGCAGCAAGGAGATAATGAAGCCAAGGGCTATGTGAGTGAGTTCATCAGTGGCGTGGGGCTGCTTTGGCTGTGTGGTCAGGGAAGGCCTCCCGAAGGAGGTGGCATTCAGGCTGAAACCTGAATGAGGCAGAAGAACTACACTTATGGAAATCAGAGGAAAGTGCTTTCTAGGTAGAGGGCTCACAAATGCAGAATCTCTTGGGCAGAATGGTCTGTGAAAGAATCTGAAGAGACTAGCGTGCACGGAGCAAAGAGAACGAAAGGGAAAGGTGGTGGGTGAGATAGGGACTAGGCAGGAGCCAGTGGGTAAGGCCTCTAAGGCCACTGGAGAGGTTCGGGTCTTAGCTGATGCAAAGGAGTCTCACCAGAGGTTCTCAGGCAGAGGAAGATAAGATCTGGTGTCTAAATTACCTTTAGCAGACTGTGCTGCATGAAAACAGGGCAGTAGATGGTCAAGAGTAAAACTGAAGGCAGTGAGGACATTAGTAGAGGTCCCATGAGAGGCAGTGGCCACTTGGGGCAGAACAGTGGTGCAGGAGATAAAGAGAAAGGGTGGAACTTGGGGTGCATTTGGCAGGACTCGCTAGCAGCCTAGAAGTCAGAGAGAGAAAATGAGCAATGGGAGGAGATGAGGTTTTGAAGCTGAGCCAGCAGAGAACATGCCCGATGCAGCAGCAGGTACAACCTGAGGCTTCTGTCAGGAAGCCCACCCACACAGCTCACTTCCGGGGGCGTAGCCTTGCCAATCACACCACTGAACTCTGGGGCCACACTCAAAACTGTAAGTCCCTCGAGGGCAAGGACCACAGCTTTGTGTTCAGTAGGCTGTAGGCATTAGGTGTTAGAAGTAATATTTTTATCTGAATTGGCCATGAGCAAAATCACAGGGGTGAAAATGAGTATCAAATAGGGTGGGAGGGGCAAGAATCACTGAGGACCAAGAATGGGGCATCCAGCTACCCTGAGGTTTAACTTCGGAGCACGGCACCTGCCATCTGGAAAGCCGCAGCAACTCCACAGTGCGCTTCTCCACGCCTCCCGAGAACAGAGCTGAGAAAATAAAGCTCCGCAAGGGGGTCCACTGGCATCTGGGAGCCGGAGTGTAGGTGGTTCAGTTGCCAACCCCAAAAACAGAACTTGACCTGACTTTTCCTACTCTGCCAACCTCCCTCCTTATACATAATACATGCAAAGCATCACTGCTGTCAGATTTCTGGCTCTTTATAAATTTGGGTTTGTCCTTTAGACATGGTTTCCTGTTAAACACTATGGCTGGAATGCAGTTGGTGTGTGCCTGAACCCACAGGCTTGCTTCTCCCTAGCAATGGGAGTCAGGGCAGGGCCTCATAATCAGCAAGGCAGGCTACTGCAGATGAAGCATGCAAAAGTCTTTACCAGGAACTCGGAAACCCACAAATAGTAAATATGTTTTTCTATAAACACGAATGATTAAAGCAAGCATAAAATTTTTTATTATTTTTTTATTAATATATAGTGTATTATTTGCCCCAGGGTACATGTCTGTGAATCATCAGGCTTACACATTTCACAGCACTCACCGTAGCACATACCCTCCCCAATGTCCATAACCCAGCCACCCTATCCCTACCTCCCACCTCCCAGCCACCCTTAGTTCGTTTCGTGAGTTTAGGAGTCTCTTATGGTTTGTTTCCCTCCCCATCCCTTCCTGTTTCATTTCTCTCCCCCACCCCACAGACCCCTGCCTTGCCTCTCAAGTTCTTCATATCAGAGAGATCATGTGATAATTGTCTTTCTCTGACTGACTTATTTCACTTAGCATAATACCCTCCAGTTCCATCGACGTCGTTGCAAATGGCAAGATTTCGTTTCTCTTGATGGCTGCATAGTATGCCATTGTATATATATCACATCTTCTTTATCCATTCATCTGTTGATGGACATCTAGGTCCTTTCCATATTTTGTAAAGCAAGCATAAAATTGCCTGTTACCAAATTATTATGAATAAGAAAGTGCTGGGTCGCTTAGAGCAAAACTGAAAAGAATACAAACAGTTGGGCAGAAATTAAAGAGCCTTCTCAGTGAAATTTTGTGGGGTTTTTTGGTTTTTTTCCCCCCAAATATGTTTATTTTATTTTTTCAGTGTTACAAGATTAATTGTTCATGCACCGCACCCAGTGCTCCACGCAATACGTGCCCTCCTCAATACCCACTACCAGGCTTGCCCAATCCCCCACAACCCCCTCCAAAACCCTCAGTTTGTTGCTCAGAGTCCACAGTCTCTCATGGTTCATCTCCCCCTCTGATTTCCCCCCATTCACCCTTCCCTTCCTTCCCGCAATGCCCTCCATGTTTTTCCTCAGTGAAATTTTGTTTGTAAATATTGCAATTTAGGCCAACTCTGGTTTTATTTATTTTGTTTTACTGGGAGACTCTGCCTTTCTTTTACCTACCAAGGTGTGGTTAGGAAGCTTCAACCCTTGGCCCATACACAATTTTTCATCTCACAGCTTTCTTCTGCTAAAAATATTAACTGCTTTGCTGGTCAACTCTAATTACTCAGGGAGGGGGGTGCTGATTTATGCCTATATTCTGCTGGTCCTCCAAAAAAACTTTGGGCCCCCAAATGCTTCTTGCTTGATAATGAACCACTTTCTGTGCCAGTCATCTTTTCTTCTGCATCACCGGGCTTCATTTCAACCAGGAGAAGAGAGAGCATGCAGAGATTTGGCTGGTCCATAAGATAAACTTCCTGTAACTCTTTTCAACAGCTGAGTTTCCACCTGACCTTCTTCTTTTGCAAAGTTCTCTTCCTTATAAAGCAAACGTTGCTGTGAACGTGTAACCATCATCAAAAACTAAGGGCAGCTACGTGCTGGGCATAGTGTCTCTCTCCGTAGTGTCTCTCTTGGCACATAAAGAAATACATGTAAAATCAGGCATGCCAGCTATTTGGTCCTAAGTGCAAGTGAATGCAGGAGGCCGACAGGGCCCTGGTATCACAGTCAGGTCAATCTGGAGAGCCCAAGTACTCAGGAGAGCCAGGGCAATGCTGTCTGACATGGGAGTCCTTCTAGCTCTGCAGAGAGAGAGATGAGGGCAGTTCAAATAAGGACACAGCGGGAGGAAAGGAAAGGTGAAAGCACATGGCGAGTGTAGTCATTTCCTAGGGCTCTCATAACAAATAACCATGAACTTGAGGGCTTAAAACAACAAACATTTATTTTATTTTATTTTATTTTATTTTATTTTATTTTATTTTATTTTCTCATGGTTCTGGAGCCTACAAGTCTGAAATGGCAGGACCATCCTCCTTCTAAAGCCACCAGGGAGAATCCTCTCGCCTCTTCCCCATCTCTGCTGGTGGCCAGCTGTCCTTGGCACTCCTTGCCTTTCAGCCTCATCACTCCTGTCTCTGACTCTGTCTTCACATGTGTGTCTCTTGTCTCCTTATAAGGATAACAGTCCTTGGATTTAGGGCCCACCCCGCTCCAATATGACTTCATCATGATATTAGCTCTGCAAAGACACTGTTTCCAAAGTAAGGTCACTTCTGAGGTTCCAGCTAGGCATGAATTTGTGGGGGACATTATTCAACCCACTACCATGAGCCTTCTGAAAACAGGCTGATGCAAGTGGAAACTCTGTCAAGGGAATAACAGCAGGCAGAGGTTAGACCAAGAAAGATGCTAAACACTACTTTACAAGCTAAGAGCCTTTCCCGTGGGCAGAGACCGTAACAACAGCAGCTAACTTTTATATAGCACTTGCCATGTGCCAGGGCCCACTCTGAGATATGTATGTACTGTTATCCCATTCATAGCTGGGGAAACTGAGACACAGAGAGACTAAATGCCAGAAAGAAACAGAGCCAAGATTGAAATCGAGGCATTGGCTGGAGAACCCATGATCTTATTCCCATTCCTCTACTAGACATTTTTAAATATGACTGATCAGAACAGGATATGTAGTAGTTTCCTATCATGGGCAATGACCTCATAAGCAAAGGAGTAAGCCATTTGCTTTTGGTCCACAGTAAACATAACCACTAGCCTGGAGAACAAAGGTGCTTCTTTAACTGGTGCTAATGTCTAGAATTTTGAATGAAGTGCCTCTTGTGTTCAGCATCATTGCCCCCATTATCCCTACAGTGCATGATTTTTTGGTACTTTTCAGGAATGGGAGTATTAATTTTAAACTCCTAGAGCCTTCAAGGATGGGTCTGCTTGCAAGTCAACTGAGCCATACCCAGCCCCTTCCTGCAGCCTAGATGAGCAAGACATCTGCCAATGACCTAGTCTTACCCAATGACTTTCCTAGCACCTCACAACTAAAATGACCAACCATCCGAATCCACATGGAACTGAGGAGCCTCTTGGGATGTAGGAATCTCAGTTTAGAAACCAGGGCAGTCCTTGGAAAACTGCAATTGACCTAGTCACCCTACTTACAACCCCCTTTGTCATGTGCTGCCAGAAAAGTCTAACAAAGATTCCAGCACTCACAGGGAGAGAGCTGAGTATCTTAGTTGATACCCTTCATTTTCAGAGATGCAAATGGTGTCTTGATTCCGGTCAGTAGGAAGGTATCTGGAAGTAGGCAGCACAGTGGTAAAAGCTCGTGGGAGTAGTGGAGTTATTTAGAATGGTGCTTTTTTCCTTGCAGGAGAAGATGATGAGGAGGAGCCTGAAATGCCTGTGGGCCCCCGCCCACGACCACTCTCGGAGCTGCACCTTAAGGAAAAGGCAGTGCCCATGCCAGAAGCCAGTGCATTTTTCATCTTCAGCCCCAACAACAGGTGGGCAAGAATGGTGGAGAAGGTGGGACTCTGCTGTCTTCATGCCACATGCATGCATGTGCATGCAGATGCCAGCATCCTCCAACCTCTGGTGGAGGCTGGGACTCTCCCAGCTCCCCAAGTGACTTGTGTAAACAGGCATTGATTTGGGGAAAAGTACCCAAATCAGAAGACCTGCATCTATTTTTCCCTCCATTTTCTTGACACATGTAAACTCTATTTCTAGTCTTTTGGTGATTACCCATGGTAATTTCCTAAGTCTATTTAACTTAACAAAGTCTAAAGTTCAGCAGTATCCTGGACCTCCTCCTGCAAAATAGAAGGAGCTTATCCTATTTTAACTCCTTTCAGCCCTCCTAACTTACATGTTGTTGTTGCTTAGTATCTTAGTCTTCACTCTTTTTAACATAACAAGTTAGACATTATCATCATCATTATTATTCTATAGACAATGTAGATTTGGATGTACATACAACTTGCCACTTTACTTGTTCACAATTTTTTCATGCATCTCAGTCCATCTTTCTGCAGTCATTTTCTTTCTTCCTAAACACATTTTTTAAGAGCCCCTAGCATTCCTTGATGGTAAAGTCATTTGGCCTCTGTTTATCTCTAATTGTTTTCATTTCTTATTCTTAGAAAATAATTTTGCTATGTACACAATTTTAGGTCAATAGAATTTGTCTCACTCACAGTGTGTTAAATATATTATTATACCATATTATTCCTACTATCATTCCTTTGTAGATAATCTGCCATTTAAATCTAGCTGCTCTGAACATCTTCTGATGCCTTGGTGTTTAGATTTACTATCGTGTGTCTAGATATGGATTTCTTTCTATTCATCCTGCTTGGGAGGTTATGCTTGGGAAGTTATATATTTTTCTCCAATTTTCAGACAACATTAAAAATTAGAATAAGAATTTCTAACTCTTGAAAAGTTGCAGCCATAATCTCTTTCTCTCTATTCTTTCCTTCTGGAACTCCAATTAGACATATGTTAGACCTTCCCGTTCTGTCCTTCTATCTCTTAATGTGTCTTGCAAATCTTTCACCTCTATCTCTCTTTTGGTATTCAAGGTAGTTTCTTCAGATATACCTTCCAATTTCTTCATCCTGTCTTCAACTTTGTCTATGTCACTGTTTAAACCAGTTTTTATATCTACTTTATTCTTTTTTCATTTCAAACTGTTCCATTTGCTTCTTGATTTTCCAGCTCCATCTGTCTATATCTAATACACCCCTTGTTGAGTTATCATCTTTGTGCTCAAGTCCTTTATTCTGTCAAATATTTGAAATAAAGTTGTTCTACATTCTCTATCTGGTATGTCCAGTATACACAGTCTCTCAGAGGGGATTCTAAATCACTTGTTTGTAGTTTCTTTTGATTTCCCATCTTAGTGGCTCATCCTCTTGTGTACTTAATCTTTGATTTTGACCTCAATACATCATCTTAGTTGGTGAGATTCCTGTGGACCTAAATTAAGATTGGGAAGCTTTCTTCCAGATGCTTCTTAAGGCTGCTGGCTCAGCCTGAGAGTCTCAGGCTTCTGTGCCCCACCTCAAGTCTGACTTGGAATGCAGTTTCCTGACAGCAGAGCTGCTACTGGTGTCTATCTTCAGGCAACTCTGACCTTCCTGGCTACCTCTCACAGAGACCCTGGCTCAGTGGGTTTGTTTATTTGTTTGAAAGGGATAATCATTGCATACCTCTTAGCTCTGATGAAGCCAGAATTGTTTCAAGGGGTTTGTCCTTTCCAAGATTTGCTGCTTCTACAGCACTAGGGTCTCTCAGAGAATTTAGTCAACCACAGTGCTGTGAGCAGAAGTCTGAAAGCTGGATTCAAGCCCTGAACCCTCCCCCCTCTACAAGCTGTCTTTCTGGGCCAGCCTCTCCTTCTCGGGTTTCAGAGTTTTTATCTATAAAATGAAGATAATAACACCCATATCCCATTCCTAAGCTGCCAGTATGCGAGAGTATACAAGACGCACTTGGCATTCAAAGATCTAGCATTTGTGACACCGTCAATAAGTGCCCAGAGGTCCCTGCGTGTAGTTCTTTGTAATTATGCTGAGGTGTGGAATTGAGTTGCATGCCTTGAAGCTATTACACAGGAGTGAATTGCCTAGCCAGAGTGTAGGCTGAGCTGGCCTCTCACCATCCACGTCTCTGGGTGGCTCTGTCATCCCTATACATAAAAATATGAAGATCTTATGAAACGATGTTTTAATGGTGGGAAAAAGAAGTCCTCCCATGCAAAGAGCCAGTTGTTAATGTCACAGAAGTATATGAAAATTTGGGGATTCCCAAAGGTCTCAGATGTAACCTTCCAAAATGTCAAAAACTAACTGCCTGTGAAAGTGCTTTGGAACTGCAAAATTCTGTGCAGATGTGCCTCACAGTGGGAGCATGGAGTGGGAGTGGGATGTGGTTGTCATTACCCAGCAGCAGTAAGACCTCAGATGAAGGGCCCACCCCTAAACTAACAAGCACCTTTCACAAGCTGAATGAAGGAGTGTTGAGCTCCAGAGACCCGGAGCTGTTTCCCTGGCCTACCTGATGTGCTTCTGTCCTTCTGTCCTCCCCACACAGATTCCGCCTCCAGTGTCACCGCATTGTCAATGACACGATCTTCACCAACCTGATCCTCTTCTTCATTCTGCTCAGCAGCATTTCCCTGGCAGCTGAAGACCCTGTCCAGCACACCTCCTTCAGGAACCATGTACGCATCCTCTTTTGTCCCCTTCACCCCTTCCTCCCGGGAATGGGACTGGGCCCACACTGTTACTGACCTCAATCAGGTGCCCAATATTATATTCAGATGCACAATAAACATTCTTTTAAGAGATTAGGGCTTTGGTAGAAACCATCAGAAACAAATATAAAAGAACATGTACCCAAATGCCTCAGGCTGGCCTGATTGGCAAAGTTCAGGACTCTCATTGCCCTGTGGATGTTTCCTTGAAGGCTCCTGTTCCTTGCATACTTAGTAAAAAAAAAAAAAGTGCCGCTGACTTCTTGTCTTGTTCCCAATAAACTCCCCAGTCCCAATCACTGGGGAGATGAGGGAAGCATTGTCAAGTAGGTGCCAATGATGAGGCTGATCTTATATAAAGGAGAGCTTCAATGACCTTGTGTAGAGTAGAAAACTAAATCGGAGACCCACTTAAGGCTTTGGTGAACAACATTAAAGGGTAGAGTAAGAACTGCTATATCTCAAAGCCTCAAAACTTTGTCAAATCCCAACCAGGTAGGCATGAAGAGAGGAGTCCACCAACCTAAAGCCATACCCATGCCAAACCATTTGGTAGTCCTGCAGCCTGCCTGGTCCAGAGTTTTCTTAGAAGGGTGTTGGCCTTCACTCTGATGCATCACCTGAGATATAATAAAGGATGAAACCATGTAGCCTGCCCCAAGCCTAGGCAGTCCTCAGCTGGAGGATGCTCCCTCCCCTGCCCTGAAGAACCCAACACTAGGATTTCCACCAACATGAGAAGCTAGCTGAGTCACACCAATGTGAGTTAAATATTTTTCATTCCCCTCCCCCACAATAAAAAGCAAACCCCACTCTCTGTCCTTTTGACATGCATCCCAATGGTCTGATTGGAGTTTGTAAGTAAATTGGATTAATGAGAAAAACATCCAACCAAACACTGCCCAGACCCAGGACCAGCCAAGTCCTGCCCTGGAAGTCCCCTCACGTGTCTGGGGACTTCATCTGGAGCCACTAAGCTGCCTGAGGCCAACCCTGCTTCAGGATCCAATGCTGTGTATATGTTACTCATCTCCTAACTTGCTTCCATCTGTCTCCACGTGGAGAAGCTCACGTGACCTGTAGTTGGTCCTGGAGCTGACCTCTCCTTCCAGCCTGCTTCTCTCCCTTCCCACCCCATTCCCACCCTGTTTCTTTTTGTTTTGCAGATTCTGTTTTATTTTGACATTGTTTTCACTACCATTTTCACCATTGAAATTGCTCTGAAGGTAAAGCCCCAACCCCTCTCTCCTCTCCCTGTTCTCCAGGAGCTGTCACTAGCTCTCCGCTGCTGTCGCTAACACACATGCTTCTGTTGGTGTCAAGTTCACTCTCAGAGCCACTAATCCAATTGTGCTTATTTTTCAGATCCTAGGCAATGCAGACTATGTCTTCACTAGTATCTTTACGTTAGAAATTATCCTTAAGGTAATGCAATCTGAGCAATGCACTCTCTGTCTCTTTCTCTATCTCTGCTCTGCCTGCCTGTCTCTTTTTGCCCTTGTTTCCTTCACTTTCTTTTTTTTACTCTCAAGCCTGAGATTGGAAGAATTAGTGCCCCTCACTTTGTGCTCTGCCCAAGGAAACCCACCCCCTGTGCTGTGCTTCCTCTCAGTCTAGAAGTAGCAGATGGCTCACAGTGTCAACATTGATGCTGTTCTGTCACCAGCTCTGGCACTGTGCCAGTCTACAATGCCCACACACACACACACACTTATCCTATCTGCGGGTAATTGATGACTGACCCCTGCTTAGCACTCCCTTCCCTCCTCCTGCCCAGAAGAAATGCTGCACAAATTCCAAGAGTGGGGCATGGAAAACCACTTTGGACAACCATTGTCAACACCTTCCTCAGTATGAGGGGCAGACACAAGGGCTAGGTTGGAGTTTGGCCTGTGTGATAGTAACCATGAGCCTAATGCAAGATTTGGGACTAGACTTCCAATGAGGGCGTTCAACAGATGACTGTATCTTACATCTGAATCCTTGGGATCCTGCTGAAAACCTTTGTTCTCGTGCTCCTTGCCCTAAGCATGGAGCAGGGAGAATTGTACTGGAGAGCTAAGCACAGGAGAGTAAGGACCAAGAGCTGAAAGAAGCTGGAGAACCCAGGTCTCATCCCCAGTCTTGAGAGTGCACAGACCTGGTCCCACTTGTGGCTGGTGGCCCCAGGTGCTTATGGCCCTGATTGGGGAACTACTACAGACTTACCCTATCCGTGGAACCCACCTCCCAAAGCATTGGGATGAGAGAGCTTGTTTTCTAAGTTTTATTTATTACTTATATTAATTTATAATTAATACTTATATTTATTTTATTATGATTTTTATATTTTTCCCATATAATTCTGAGCCCGTAAAACAATGCATCACCAAGCCACTCCCAACTGAGACTCAGGGTGTGAGTTCTGAGACCCAGAAAAAGTGCATTTCAGCACTTCTTCTCTTCTCAGAACAACAGGACAGATTTTACCATTACCCTGAACAGAAGGGCTGTTTGCTTTAAAGCATATGCTTCAGGTTGGGGTCTTCTTCCTGGGAGAATCCGGGCTCCCTATTCCTCCTTCCTGGAGCCAATGCAAGCCACTGTCCACACTTGACCATGTGCCACAGCCAGCCTGCAGACAGACCCTTCCTTTCCTAGTGCAACTCCCAAGTCATGACCCAGCCCTTTAATGTACATGACAGTTCTGTCCCTTCCAGGTAGGAGTTGAGTGGGGCAGTTTGGGCTGGCTCCCCTGTGCCCTTATCCCCAGAATCCTCAGCTGTCCAGACCCCCCAGTTTTTGTCCCTGGTTCCAGTGACCAAGGGTGTTCTTTGGGTTTTCTCTTCTACTCAAGGGCAGTGGATCTGACCAGGCCCTGATTCCTGGCAGTGGGAGAGGGAGCCAAGGGCTGCCCAGCTACATTAAGATATACTCTGTAAAACCCCTTTCTATGGTGAACTGAGTTCTCCTGGAGTTCAGACTCAAGGAGGCACTCAAATACCCATAACTCTTTCCCAGGACAAAAAAAAAAAAAAGCTCTGAGTCCCAATTCTCAGGACTGCTCCACAGAGCTTACCTTATAGATTTCAGTGGTATTATTTTTCCTTCAAGGTTGCCGTGAGCTGAAGTGAAAGCTCCTTGCCGGCATTGTCATAGCAAGAGCCTTCCCTCCCTTGGCCCTCTCCCTCTTCTACTCCCTTTGTGGCTCACTGTGCTTCTACATAAAAACCCCAGTCCCCACTCCACTTCCCCGCACCCCCTTCCACTGGGCCCCTCTGCCTTGTCTAAAGGCTCAGCTTCATGCTATGGCTCAGACAATGATGACCCCATCATCCAAAGGGCACCTAGTGTCAAGAACACTTAAAAGACCTGGGGACGTTTGGCCTTAAAAATAAGAGGCTTGTAAGACCATGACGGTTGGCCTACATACTGCAAAGGACTGACACATAGAGGAGGGAGGAGGCAAACCAAGCCCAGTGAGTATAGTTACAACATGCATGTAGTAACTAGAAGAGCTGCCCGGGCTGGAGAGAAGGGTTTTCCTGTCCTTCCAGCTCAGAGAGTCCGTGATCTCATGCCCACATTTTTTTCTTCCTTCATCTTGAAAATAACCCAGTAATAGGCTTTTCCTAAGCAATGGCTTAGAACTTTTAGGAAGCAAGAACTGAATGGGTGGCCATCAGCCCAACAGGGTAAAGGAAGGACACTTGGCACTGTATACCTAAACCTGGCCTCTTCTGTTGTCTTAAATGACTAGGATAATTTTCAAATAAATGCTCCATTTTTTTCAGTATCCACTTGTCCTTTCTCCCCTGACTACTCTTCCTCTAGCCCAGCCTGGACTTCTGTCCCCCCTTCCCCTAGGCATGCACACACACACACACACACACACACACACACACACACACTCGCACTTTCTGGGGTGCTGGTCTCATTCTAGGTCCCCTGACAAATAGGATTCCAAAGCAAAGGACAGACATTGGCACTGTGAGCCCCACTAGTGCACCTACTCAGAGAGTGTTCCTCCTGTGGAGGGCTCTGTGGTGCTCAGTAATGTCCTCACGATGTCCAAGCCAGGAGTGAGGTGGCGTCAGACTCAGTGTCTTTTCTGAAACTGAAAGTGTGATGGCTGGGGAAGGTGCTTGGGCTTATACAGGCACAAGGCTTCTTTGGTTAAGTGAAATGTAGGAGCCACCCAAGTCTAGTCTTTGGGGTCCTCAATCTCTACCAGGAGACAGGACAGCAAGCACCTCCAGAGGGCAGGCCTTCAGGAGAAATCTCCAACTATATTCCCCTGCAGCCTTTTATGTAATATACCCACTTCTAGAGACTGTTGCAAGACACAGGTGCCTCAGTCCCCTGTGACCCCCTGCAGCAAGAGATAAATGGGAAGAATTGGGTTGCGAGAGCTATTTTTTGCCAGTTTCCCCTGTGTTTGCGTTCGAATTGCTCTGCAGACATGCTGCCCTGGGCGTGCTCTGATTCCAAAGAGATAAACTGGACCCCAGATGACCAGGGAGCCACTCTCAGTCTCTCAGCCACCAGCTCCAAATTGTTCCCTTTGGCTGGTGCTTCATGGCTCATGGCCTTTCATAACCTTTGACCTGGAAATCTGCTGGCTTTTAATTCAAGTCAACAGAATTGGAAAGGCTGTTTATTGGACAACTACAGTGGCTTCATACTAAGCTCAGAGAGAGGTAATAGCCAAGTCCTGTAACAATAATCACCATCCCAGGGGCTCCCATTTTAGTCTTCAAAGGGCCTTCACATTGTCTTTCACTGTGTGCTTCACAAAGACAGGGAATAGTATGCCCACTTTGTAGATGAGGTAACTGGATATCCTTGTATAGGAAGAATCCAGAATTCAAATCCAATCTACCTGAACCCAAGTTCAGTTCTCTATAGTGACAGCTAACGCTTACATGAAGGTTAATATTTGCAGGGTAGTATAAGTATTTATCTGTAATAACTCATTTGATGCCTACAACCCTATAAGAGAGATATTATCATGACCCTCATTTCTCAGATGAGGGCACTGAGACACAGAGAAGTTAAGTAACTTGCTCCAGGCCATACAAATAAAATATGACAGCATTGGGATTCAAACTCAGGTAGCCTGGCTCGAGAGCCTATACTCTTAAGCATGGTACCACATTGTCCCTCTGAACACACAACTCTGACCTCAGAGAACATCAGTCTAGAAGCAAGATAATAGAACTGAGTTTAGAATATGTGGCATAGATCATAAACACTAATTAAACTTGGGAAGTGGACGAATGCTAATTGCCGAAGTTATCGATAGAACTTCTCACTGGCCAGTAGGGGGACCAGCTGTCCCAGTTTGCCTGAGACTGAAGAGTTGCCTGGGTGGGACACAGGACTTTCAGTGCTAAATCAGAAGAATCCTGGCAAAACCAGGAGAGTTCCTCATCCCACTGGGCATGCCCCACCTTTCCCCAGATGCCTAGTGTCTGAAGCTGGCCCTGAAGGTTGATAGAATTTGGAGAGGAAGTTGGGATGTCTGTATCCAAGGGAAACTTGGTCTGGGCAATGTCAGCAAAGGGCCCCTCAGGGCCAGAGCCACAGACACGTGATGAGGAACAGAGGTGGAAAATGAGAGAGGGATGGCAGTATCCAATCTGAAAAGGCTCCTAATATAGGATGGAAGAGTCTGGTGTGGTCTAGTAGGTAGAAGGAGCCACTTAACCATCCTGCACTGGAGATTGTGTGATATTTGTATAAATGGTTGCAGAATGCTGTCCTTGGTCTTGCCTCTCCTTCTGCAGTCCTGCCTGCCCCCCGTCCTCTCACTGCTTTTCGGCTTGCCCTGCCCAAGGGATACTGTGGAAGAAGAGGGAGGTGTGAGGGGGTCTCTGGAGCTTGGGCAGGGACCACTTATGCTTGTGTTTCTCTGTGCCTTCTTGCAGATGACTGCTTATGGGGCTTTCCTACACAAGGGCTCTTTTTGCCGAAACTACTTCAACATCTTGGACCTGCTGGTGGTCAGCGTGTCCCTCATTTCCTTTGGCATCCAGTGAGTAGGACTCCCTCGGCCGCAGATGGGGGCACACAGGTGGAAACGGGTGTCCGAGAGGATGACCAAAACTCTG
Organism: Procyon lotor; assembly: GCA_028646535.1. Classification (NCBI taxonomy): domain Eukaryota; kingdom Metazoa; phylum Chordata; class Mammalia; order Carnivora; family Procyonidae; genus Procyon; species Procyon lotor. Next base: position 20,865,972 of record CM053611.1, on the reverse strand, counting down.
GAGGGTATTCCTGCATGGCCACTGGTGTGACTGTGACAGGAACAGAGTGGGGCCCCTGACTTGTACAACATGATGGCTTTTTGTATACGTCCTTAATGGTGTGACACTTGGGGGTATGTCAGGCCAGCAAGAATATGTTTAAATATCTGGATCTTGCCATGACAGGCAGGGCCGGGCCAGTAATAATGAGAGGAATGTCTCCAGGGCCTTCCTGCCTCCCACTACATGTCCAGTGCCCTTAGCTACCGTCAGCTCCAAGGGCCTGTCATTTCCATGACTAGCTCTGATCTTCTAGTCCATCTTCCCTCCCTCTCTCTCTCTAATCAAAGCACCTGATGAGAAGACGTTTGTTGGGGGAAAGGAAAGAGGGGAATTACCGTTTCTCAATCTTGGCTGTGTAGTGGAATCACCTGGGTAGTTTCAGGAAAGACATTTTCCTGGATCCCTCTCCCCAAGTTTTTATTTAATTAGTCTGGGGTACAGGCCTGGGCTTTAGGAGTCTTTAGAGCTCTCCAGGTGACTCCAGTGTACAACCAAGGTTGCCAGTTTGCTTGATTAAAAGGATCCGATTACTACTGTCTCCCAAGTTCTATCTGCAGCTAATGGTAACCCTGCCCTTCAACCTCAAAGCATTTTCACGTGCACAATCTTCTACAGTCTTCACATAAATAAATAAATAAATAAATAAATAAATAAATAAATAAATAAAAGCTTATGGGGCAGGCAGGGCAGTGGCTGTTACGGCCATTTTATAGACAGGAAAACTGAGGTTCAGGACATGAGACTTGCCCAAGGTCACAACAATGGCAGAGGAAAGGGGTCCTGGGTCTCCCGTCCCAAGGATGTTTTCATGGAAAGCCTAGAAAGAGGACACCAGGGCATAAGGGTGAGCCCTTTTCTGTGACCATCAGTTATATTATTCCAGCTGTCTTCCTGGGAGCCTATAGATCTAGATTCTAATCCCAGCACTACACTAAACTACTATTTTACCTTGAACCAAGAACACCCATCTCTTTAGTCTGTGCTTTCCCCTGCCTGATCTTAAAATCCCTTCCATTGCAATTCAGTGCAAACAGACTCCCTCCCTGAGACACTGAGATAACTAGGAATGCCCTTTGAATCCTTTGGAATAAAAGAGCCATGAACCAGAGAAATCAGATCTTTCTACCAGATACCTCTTGAGTGCATCATCCTGACCTCATGTAGAATGAAATCAGCCCTTGCTGAGGTGTCATACATTTTTTAGGTTCCACAGTGGGTATAAGGCTCTCTGAGAGCTTGAGAGGATATCTCAGTCAGGGTAGTGTGTGAGGGTTGGGTTAGATCCCACCTTGGCTGAGTTGATGAATAACTCCAGAAACCATGCAGGCTTTCTGCTGAGGGGCTTGTGAGGAGAACTGCACCCTGGTTCCTCATTTCCACCAAGGAACAGCAAAAGCCTGAGGCTCCCAGAAATCCTGGCCAGGCCCTCGCATCCACATATGCAGAACCTACTGCGTAGAATCCATTCCTTCAAGTCCTGACTGCATTATGAACTAGTGGGTTTCACATACGCATGTAATGGGCAACTATCTAAGACACGTGTTTGGAGATAACACCAGAATATTTCCTCCCACGCCCATTACCTCCAGCCAACAAGACCTGAAGCTCCACCATCTGTATAGCATTTCTTCAATTTCAGTGATGTCTTCATCAGACATCATAATAAATCTACCACTTATTCAGTTCATAATATGTGCCACGCACACTTCTAGATGATGCAGATATGTTTCCTCATTTTATCCCTGCAACACCTTATGAGGCCCACTTACAGATGAAAAACTAGGGTTCAGAAAAGTTAGGAAATTCATCTTCAGTGAATTGGCTGTTAAGTGACAGAACTGGGTTTCTCTTTTTTTGTCTAAAGCTCCCCTGAGTAACACATTATAGTGCTAATGACTCGTGGTAAATTGCTTTTCATATTATTTACACACCAACAAGAAGTCAGTCCCAGGGTCACCAGCAAGTTCTAAGCTCTTCTAGGGGGTGGGAGGTGGGAGTAGAGAATGGTTTCAGGATGAGAAAATCCCCAAAACAGACTTCACACTTTTCTCAGGTTGGTCTGGGGTCAGCCTGTCAACACACCCCCTCATCACATTATCTCCTGTTCTACCAAAACAGGAGCTTACTCACCTGCCCTATTTCCCTCTCCCAGGTCCAGTGCAATCAATGTGGTGAAGATCTTACGAGTCCTCCGAGTCCTCAGGCCCCTGAGGGCCATCAACAGGGCCAAGGGGCTAAAGGTGAGAAGCATGGGCCTGAGTGGGGAACCAGCAGACCGGCAAGCATCTACCTGGCTATGATTGGCGGAAGTTAAGCAAGGGGCTGAGGGGTGGGCTGGAGGGAAGAGAAATGGCCAGAGAAAGTGGCTGCTGTGTTGGAGCCTGGACTCTTCTGCATGTACCACCAGTTCCACTTCAGGGAAAAAAGAACCAGGACAGGCAGCCATTCAAAATCAGAACTTCTAAGCAAAACTTTCACAAGAAGGACCCCAGGGGCCCCACATAATGATGAGGTCCCCATATTCCTACCCCTATAAAGTGGGCAGCTAGTAGGGCTTTTGTCCCTAGAGTCACCTAGAGCCCAACAGGTGACCTTGAGTTCCACTGGATTCCATTGCCATGTGAACCTGGGAAGGTGCTTTGCCTGTCTGAGTCCAGTTTTCCCTCTTGTGGCCATGGGCCTGTCCATGTAGCCTCCTCGGAGAGGCTTATGGCTGGCTAAAGGAGCTCAGGCTGCAGGCACTTCCCGAAACGCATCCCCATCCCCCATCTTCTCTTCCCCCCTCACAGCACGTGGTTCAGTGCGTGTTCGTCGCCATCCGGACCATCGGGAACATCGTGATTGTCACTACACTGCTTCAGTTCATGTTCGCCTGCATCGGGGTCCAGCTTTTCAAGGTAACATCTTGGCTCTGATCTGTGCTCCTGCTTCCTTCCCCTTCTGTCAGTATGCCCGAGAAAGAGAGCTGGCAGCCACAAGCAAAAGAGGACAGTGGCCTGGGTCAGACTTGGGATGAGTGGAACCTCCAACCTCTTTCCTCTCAGCATCCCCCAGGGGAAGAGGAAGAGCCTAGAAGGAGGTGCTCTCCACTGGACCAAGGACCCCTTGCTCTCACAGCCTTTGTGGCTGTTGCCCTTCCTTCTAGCAAGAAAGGGAAGAGGACTCATCCTCTGAAACTTAATGTCAGTCACCTGCTTAAATCCCGCAGTGGTCTCCCCATTATCAACAGCATCAAATCCACCCTTCTCCATCTAGCTTTCAGAACCCTGCATCCATTCTTACTGCATCTGGACAAAATCCCTCAGCTGTGGCGAAGCCAGTTTCCATGGTCTCTGCTCTTTCTGCCTTAATCCTTTTCTTTTTGCTGTTCTACCATCTAAAGCATTCTTCCCCCTGCCCTCTCCCACTATGAATTCCCCTGATTTTCTCCCATCTAATTTGTCCCTCCAAGCTCTGTTCCACTCTACCTTCCTCAGGCCAGCTGAAAGAGTCCAGCTTTCATGGAGTAAAGTTCCCTTTCTTTTTTGAATTTCAGTGGTCTTTGCAGCACTGAGCATCTTTATTTGCTGTCTGCTTTGTATATATAAGCCATATCTTCCTGATTCGATTCTGCTCTCCTTGCACTTTTCATCCCAGTCCCTAGCACAGTGCTGGGCTATAGAGATGATCACTAATTGGGTTTTTTTGACTGACTCATAGATTAATGAACATCTCCAATAACTTTGTTCTTCTGCCTTCCAGGGAAAGCTCTACACCTGTTCAGATAGTTCCAAACAGACTGAAGCGGAATGCAAGTGAGTACAAGCGGGAGGGCAATCAGTGTCAAGGCTCATTAACTCGGGGAGGTTGGTGACTTGGCTTGAGAGGAGGGACAGCTCATTTTTTCTGAGATGGCACAGACAGCTAGACTTTGACCCATGGGCAATTTAATCACATTGACATGACATGTAAGATTATCTGTTCTTAAAAAGTCCACCCTCTCAGGTTCTTCTCAATGGCTAGCACTGTGGGGATTAAGCCTGGCCAGTCTCATCCCACCCAGCATGCCAGGAGTCATCAGTGGGTCAGGTGTGAAGGGAGATGAGAGAACCTAGAATTAACTCTTTCTTCTTTCTCAGGGGTAACTACATCACATACAAGGACGGAGAGGTCGACCACCCCATCATCCAACCCCGCAGCTGGGAGAACAGCAAGTTTGACTTTGACAATGTTCTGGCGGCCATGATGGCCCTCTTTACCGTCTCTACCTTTGAGGGGTGGCCAGAGTGAGTATACAAACTGAGGCCTGCCCACCCTGTTATTAGATACCAAGACATTCCCCAAGTTTGCTTATTCTCCCACATTCCTTCCAGAGGTCATACTTACTTCTTACCCAGAGGTCATTCCCAAGAAATGAGGGTTTGTTTCTAGAACAATCTGTATACCATGGTCACTGCTGAAACATAGATTCTTCCTTTTCTAGAAGATGTCAGCATTTCAGAAATTCCAACCAAAAAGGAGCTTCATTTAGCTCCCCCTCCCTACCTCAGAGTGAACCACAATGATAGGGATCTTCGTCATTTACTCTCATGACATCTAGGAGTAGGGTGAGTTTCTCCAGGTATGAGCCCCTGGATTACCATAAGATTCAAGATTACTACTCCCAACATGCACTCAATGTGGATAGAGATGGCAGAGATATCTGCTTTTTAGATATCTGTTTTCTAGACCCCAGTCTCCTTAGAAAAAATCTTGCCTAAAATTACAGTGAGAAGTAAGAAAGGGACGGAAGTATGAGTACAAATTCCTCATAGACATAATGCCTAAACCAGCCTCATTGGCCTTTTATACTGCATCACCTTTATCAGGCTGTTTAATATATCTTGCATAGACACCTGCTTCCCCATACCCCCTGCCCATGTATTCCAGGGAAATTACTGTCAAAAAGTCAGAAAATTCTAAATATTCCTAAGTCAGTAATAACACATGGATCTGAGATGAAAGTCACCATTCTCATGTGGTAAAATATAGATAATACCTAGAGAATAACCAAGTACTGTGTAGAGTAACAAAGGAAAGAGGGGAGATGATCCCTGTCCATGAAGAGGAACAAGCATAATGGACACATAGTCCAGGCTCAGATGAATGGCAGACACATGTAAACTGCCTAAGTATGAACCAAACCATTGCTGATGATCTGAATAAGCCTAGGTAATTTTTTACCTAGTATTTTTATCAAAATGGATATTTGCTCCCCGATAGATTTATTTTATGTTCACTGTAACATCCTCTGAGTCTATACCAGTTTGCAAAGCTCTTTCAATATTTACTTATGTTTCCAGTATTTGAAATCAATGTCCATGACTCATTTTACATTGAAATAATTCTTGACAGTTTCAAAACCCCCTCATATACATTATATCAAACCACCCTGCCAGGTAGGAAAGTCAGGCTTATTTTCTCCATTGTACAGATAAAGAATCTGAGGCTCAAAGAGATTAAGTTATTTGCCCATGATCCCACACCAGTAAGTGGCAGAGCTGGGACATGAACCCAGATCTTCTGACTCCCAGTCCAGAGCTGTTTCCAGCACCCCTGATCCGAGGATCCCTAGGAGCAGTGGTGCCATCATTCCACAGAGGTAACACTGCTTCTCTGCTTCCCTCTGGGGCCTGTCTCCTCCTGCAGGCTGCTGTACCGTTCCATCGACTCCCACACAGAAGACAAGGGCCCCATCTACAACTACCGTGTGGAGATCTCCATCTTTTTCATCATCTACATCATCATCATTGCCTTCTTCATGATGAACATCTTCGTGGGTTTCGTCATCGTCACCTTCCAGGAGCAGGGGGAGCAGGAATACAAGAACTGTGAGCTGGACAAGAACCAGGTAGCTTTCTAGGAAGGAGAGGAACATGGGGCGGGGAAGGGGGGAGCAGGGCTATGTGAGGAATGACAACAGTTGGCAGCCTGTGGCCCACCCTGAAAAGAGGCTGGAGTAAGGAGAGAGATCCATGTGGACACTAAGATCATCTGTCCACTCCTCAACGAGGGAATAATGTTCTCAGTCTTCTGGAAGGTCCAGGACAAAAGAAATGCAAATCCTGGATCCGGCAAATGCATTCAGCCAACAAATATTGGTTAAGCATCTACTTAAGGAGACTCTATGATAGATTCTGTGGGAACAAAACCTCATGCCCTATATCTCAGAAATTGTCAAGTCAAAAGGTGCCCACGTGGATTGGCACATTGATCATGAAGAAAGAAACTAGAGCACTGAGGGCATGAGGGTTTCAGGGGTGGGGAAGAGAGGGACTTTAGAAAACCACTAGTAAATGGTTTCTTAAATAAAACACAGAGGCCTGTGCATGAGGTGGGGGCAAGAAAGAGGCTCAAGTAGGAATGATATGGGAATGCCAGTACTGTGAGGTATTCTGTTGGCCTATGAGAAAGAGCTGGCAACTCTGTCAGTGAGGAATGAAGCTGTCATGGTGGGCTGCAGCATGTGGTCACTGAGGTCACTTCCCCAATGCAGCTCCCGGTGGGGAGAGTCAGGGGGAACTGTATCCCTGTCCATGAATGACTTAAGGTCTTTTATGGGAAAGTACGTGGCACAAGACATTCAGCTCTGTCCCATTTAGGCCAGCTGGACCCTTCATGGGTTTTGATGTCAACCTCTTGGGTTTAGACTCATCATTCTGGCTGCTCTATGGCCTTCGGATTGGAAGTAAGATGGGAAAGTAGGTGGCCAATTAGAAAGTGTAGGTGAGAGATGATTAGACCCTGATCTACTATCAGGTTAGTGATAGTGGAGGTGGACAGGATAAGAGGAAATAAAATTAGTCAGGCTTAGAAATTGAGTGGGGATGCTGAGGGTAAGTGAAGAGGCTGGGGTGACTCCCCAGTTTCTGACATGGGAATCTGGGCCTAGTGCAGAAAAAAATGAACTGGATCTGTGTTAGAGTCCCAAGAATCTAGCTAGCCCAAGATCTGATTCCCTATCCCTGAACTGTGTCTTCTGATCTTGTAGATATGGATAAATAAGAAAGACTGACTTAGGACAGGAAGAAAAAGTTGAGAGGTCCCCCCAAAGAGAGTTTGTGGCATAGGAAATAATCAATGGAAAGACCAACTATCTGTCATTCAGTAAGTATTTATCAAAGGCCAACTAAGTGTCAGTAGTATACCAGTTGGAAAAAGGAGACACAAGCTCCATGACAAAATCTTGGTAAGGAAATTGACTAGAAGCAATGCTTTCCTTGATTAAGGGAATGATCAAAGAAAAAAAGTCCAAATAACATCTCAAAACTATAAATGAACTAGATAAGTAGATTATTTCTCTGATGCCCAAGGTGTGTAGTTTCATCCACACCCCACCTCCTCATCCACACCCACCTCCTCCCCACACACATCATCCAGGTTACTTACTAACCCCTCTCTCCATTTCCATCACACCCCTCCTGCTGACTCCCTCCCAGCGACAGTGCGTGGAATATGCCCTCAAGGCCCGGCCCCTGCGGAGGTACATCCCCAAGAACCAGCACCAATACAAAGTGTGGTACGTGGTCAACTCCACCTACTTTGAATACCTGATGTTCGTCCTCATCCTGCTCAACACCATCTGCTTGGCCATGCAGGTCAGTCCAAGGGGGGCCCTGGATCCATGACGGCTGTAGGAAGGAGGATGCTAAGGGAGGAGATGAAGTGTAAAAGAACTGCATGGCTGTCTCTAGTGTGTCACCTTCATGTTGGCTAAGAGAGGCAAGAAGAGCAGAAGAATTGTCCTCTTTTCCCAGATGGAGAAGGACAAGTGTTCCTTCTCAAGGATGAGCTCCTCTCTGGGACCGTATAAGAGAATCCATAGAGTCCTGGGTTAATAAAACGTTAAGAGTGAAGGAAATGGAGAACAGAGGGGGAGCCTGAAGAGGCATGGATATAGAGATTGATTCTATATCCACCTGTCTGCAGGGAGGTCAACTTGTGCTTGAGCTCTCTTGAGAACCAGAAGTCTGCATGAAGTTGTCATAACTAGTCAAAGCAGGAACACAGAACTCTGCCAACCTGTGTTTTCAGAGCTAGCAGAGAAGGGAAGAATTTGCAGGATTTCCTGAGTCCACCTGGCTGCCTACAGAAGTGTGAATGGCCTTCCAGGGCTTGATTCAAGGAAGATCTCTGTTGAGAGGAGGACAGTAAGGAGTAGGGGTGTCCCTGACTCATTTTCACAGTCTTCCCCCTCCCCTCAGCACTATGGCCAGAGCTGCCTCTTCAAAATTGCCATGAACATTCTCAACATGCTCTTCACTGGCCTTTTCACCGTGGAGATGATTCTGAAACTCATTGCCTTCAAACCCAAGGTAGGCCTCTGAAAAAAGTGTCTGGTCTACAGGCACTGGAGGAATGGACAAGGGGGAGTGCCAGTACTGAAAGAAGGAGAGTGAGGGGCAGAAATAATCAGTAAAAGACCCCATATTCTTGAAAGATAAATGGTACAATTCCTAAACCTACCAGGAGTTGCACCAGAACGACCCCCTGAGATAGTCTCTAGTCTGTGGCTGGGAAATACGGGAAACAGATTCCTCCCTGCAATGGGCCTCTTCTTCCAAGGAGACAGATGATGGTCCTTCTCCTCTTTCCCATCCTGTCTCCATCCTCATTCCCCAGCACATAATCTATAAGAAACTATGCCCAGAGACTGGCAAACCAAACCTCTTCACAACCAGTGCCCCCAGATTCACTCAGGCTACTACTATTCTACTGTCCTCTCCCTTTACCAGCCACAGACCACCCTCATTGTAAAAAGCTCAGCCATGGCTTCATTTGCTCCCTGCTCAGTTTTCCAGCCTATGCAGTCTTCCTGTTCAGAGGCTACATCATTGTCCCCTTGCACTTTCTAGTACAGGAAGGGCAAATGTTTGTGGCTTGCTACTTGTGAGCAACTTCTAAGGGAAAAAAAGGCTGAGAGAAAGATTAGAACCATTGGCTGAATGAGGCAGGGTAGGGAAAGTTGGGTTGCCTGTCAATTTGGATTCTCTGTGCCCTCCCTAACCAGCCCCACCCCCATTTTCTTGGATGATGGAGGAGTAGACTGACTTGAACATCACCTGCCATCTTCCACCCCTGAAGACAGGTAGAATCATTGGCATCCACTGGCCTGGGATTCACAACACAATTCACAACACAATCCTCCTGAGGAAGGATATAGCTGCAACTCCTTTTGGAGAGTGTGAGAAAGAAAGAGTTGATTCTAAGAGAATTATATGGCTACAGACTTGAGGAAACCTCTCTAGCTTTTTGAGCCTTCTTTCCCTCTCCTTTACCATACACAGATTCAACAAAGATCAACAGGGGACAAAAAGGAAGGATCCTTGTCCATATATTCCATTTTTATTCAAATTTTTACTTGTCCTGGAGTTAATTGGGATGGGGAGTGCTCCTTGGCTGTTGGATCCATATTCATTTAACAAGATGTCTATTGTTTTCTTTGAATTAAAATTCAACTAACATTTCTGAATAGTCTACCATGTGCTAAACACACCTCATTGCACGTAATCCTCAAAACACCCTCATAACACAGGTATTACCATCCTCATTTTAGGGAAGAGGGAAGTGAAGCTCAGAGCAATTAAGTGTAATATTAATTACACCATTATTAAGTGGCAGAACTGGGAATAGAATCTTACTTTATAGTCAGTGTAATTTCCACCATGCCAAGCTGTTAGCAAGCATCTTCCATGTCAAGTGTACTGCTGGGTGCTTTTCAGAAAAAGGGAAATAACCTGTAAGGGACTTCAAGATAAAACAGACAATATTCTTGCAATGCTGATTTCTTCTTTCAAAGAATGCCTAGGGATCTTGGCTAGTTTTCAGAGAATAAGACTCCTAGTAAATGTCATTTGGTGATAATGGTGTTTCCTACCTCCTCCAGGGCACTAAATATACTCTTTTCACTTTCCCTTCCAAGCCCAGTCCCATTGAGGGGCACAAATTTTGTCCTGACCTAGAGAAGACCACTGAATTTCCCTGGTCACCTTCCATAGGCCCCGTGGGACCTCTGCTTACCTGTGGTCCTGTTCCAGGCCACATGACCCAGGAGTACTGACAAGTTCACAGCCCACAGCAACATGACCAGTGAGGCTGGGAACACAGGATCATTGCCAAGTTGATCTTCAGTTGCAGATGACAGCCTCTAGTAGGGAAATGGGCATCACTTTCACCTAGTTTCATGAGACATATGGTTTAAATATTTCAAAGCCTTGAGTCATTCCACAGTTGACTCAATTGTGTCTCTGACGATGTCTGATGTCTGCAGAGTCCTGAAGTGGACTTTGTGAATTATTCCTCATGACCACAGAAGATATATTGGGCAGACCTAGCCTAAGAAGCAACTGAAATTGATCCTTGCAGGGGCCTCAGCCTGAAAGACCCCCTTACCTAAGTCCTTCAGATCAAGGAATAAGCCATTTCCTAGGAAATGGCTAGCTGTGGTGGTCTAAACCATAAAGTGACTCCTAGTTTCCTGAATCCTTAGTTTTCTGTTGTGATAAGATGGAGTAAAATAAGAGGCTTTTCCTAAAGAAGTAAGAGAACCATCTTGGGGCTGTTTGCATTTCACACATGCCAGGGTCAATCTGTGGTATAAAGAGAAAGGAAAATGGGTAATTTCTGTGAATATCTCTAAAGGGACTTCTGACAATAGAGGGGTAAGGGTCACTGGACCTGTCTGGCTAAAGAAGGTTGACCAGTTGGGACTTGAGAACAGGATACCCTGGTTTCTCATTAAGCTGTGTTCTTCATTGAGGGAATAGACTCCAGGAAAAGCATCCTCCAACATTTCAGGCAGAAAATCAAACCAGAAACAACTTGAAGACCTGGTAGAACTATCTGGCTGGGTGTGGCCCAAGCACCAGTGGCTTCTGAAATATAGAACAGTTTTCATAGTTCACTATTAACTGAGATTCTCTTCAGCACCTCTTATTTCACTGGCATGATTCTTTATACATGATATGAAAGAGCCTGCACTTGTAAGCATTAGGTGTAAAAGGACAGGAAGTTCTCAGTGCCTGACTTTTCTTCTCTATCCTTTCAGTCTCTGTGATCGGTTGGTTGGTTGGTTGGTTGGTTGGTTGGTCTGTTGGCTGGTCACTTTGTATCTTGTTTCATTCTTTTGTTGTCTTCATGGTGATTGATGTTGCCAAGTTCTTCATTTCTGTTCTCTTCACCACACCATGGAAAATGAATTTACTCAAGTAAATCCCTGCCTTAAATCCAACTGCCCCACTCCATAAGTTGATACTCTATTCCAAATACACCAAAAACTATGGGTGAGTATATACCAGTTTAGAGCAATTCAGTCCCCCACCAAAACATCAGGAATCCATGGGGATGTCTGAAGAGAATGCAGTAGGTAATAGTACTATTGATTTCAACATCTAATAGCAAGCCAGAGGAGATCCCCTCCCTAGAGTAGGAGACACTGAATGGTACCTGGGTCCTACATGATTGTGTAGGACCAAGTTGGTCAGCGTGGAAAAGTTCTGGTTAGAATTGTCTGAAGGCAACCAGATACCTGGGTCATTCTCCTATAGGGAATTGGAATGCATCAGCAAAGACAGGAAAAAAATTTAAGATATACTTTATGATAAGCACTGAAAAAATATCTAATGCCTAGGAATAAACCTAACAAAAAATGTCTAAGATCTCTACAGAGAAAACTATAAAATTTAATAGAAAGGAACTATAGAAAACTAAGTAAGCTGAGAAATATATTGTGTTCATGAATTGGAAAACTCAATATTATAAATGTCATTTCTCTTCAAACTATACAATCCCAGTGAAAACTCCAGACTGGACTTTACCCAAGGTGAGAATGGCAGGAGAAAAGGAGGCCACCAGCAACCCTGTCTATCTTGACAGGATGAACCCGGGTGGTCCCATGGCTTCAGCCCACTTGGGCAGCTCTGACATCACCATGGAGAGAAGGGCAAGAACCTGGTTTCAGAAGCTATGCCAAGCACAGACACTCCACTGTTAACCACAGGTTTTAGTACCAGAAGGGCTAGTGATGTCACTTGGTTGCCTGGGATTTACTGTTGACAATGACTCAGCAAGAACAATGAGGAGGGGAAGAGGAAGCGGAGGGGTTCCAGGCTTGCCCTCCTTAGCAGGGGTCGGTTTGCCTAGGAAGGTAGGAGGCCCCCCCACCCAGTGAAAGGCTCCTGACTCCTCTGCTCCCTAGAAACTTTACATGGGTCATAGAGGGATGAAGAAGCAGGTCTGATCTGGCTGAGATGTATCCTGTGCCCCTTGGCTGCTGTCCACTCCATATCTCCCCAGGGGAGGACACTGGAGGGGATTTGACCCAGGCAGCTCCCTGTGATCAAAGCCTTGGCCTCCCTTTTCAGCTTTCTCCCGGTCCAGAAAGGTGAACAGAACCAAAGTAAACAGAACCAAAGTAAAATCGCTCGTTAACCTTCCTGGCACCCCAGGCTTCTTGAATAAGAGCAGCCGAAGACTTGGGACTTACTTTCATGTTGCAGGACAAATAAGGGCCCAAAGGCATTTCAAGCCTAAGATGAAATGAGGCCTCTAGACCAGCTCTGTCTAATAGAACTTCCTGCAGTGTTCCCTAGACACTGCCTGCAATACAGCCACTAGCCTGTGACTGTTAAGCACTTGAAATGGGGTTACTACAGCCAAGGACTGGTTTTCAAATATATTTAATTAATTGGAAATTATATAGCTGAATGTGGCCTGCAGCTGCTCTATTGGGCAGCACAGCCCTAGACACTGCTTCTTTCCCATAATATTCCCAGCTTCTGCTGTCGTCTGTCTGTCTTGGTTTCTTCAGCCCAGCTGCTCTGGCTTCATGAAGCCAGATGGTTTACCTCACCCTCCCTACTCTCTCTCCAGCTGTTAATTTTCCGCCAGAAATTGACTCATCATGGTGGAAGTCCTCTTGACAGAATAAGAGAGTCTCTTGCTCTGGGATCCCACACTATGGACTTCCTCCTGCCTTAGCCAGCCCTCACCGTCATCCCTGGACTTCCCTGGTCCTTGTCAGCTGCAAGGGCTGAGGCTCTTCCCTATGGATCCTGTCCCACCCGGTTTCTGAGCTCAGGAAGACCCTGTGTAAGGCAGAGAAAGTGCCCTGGCAGGTGCAATCTGGAATTAGTCTGCTGCTAGGGGTTGAATATAAGGTGTGACCCTGGTGATCCCTGGGGCACCCAGCTACACTTTTTCCTAGTCCACTGGCTCCAGACTAGGTTTACTGATGGTGTTTTAGGGCCCCAGTGGAACTGAAATCTGAGAGCCCTAAGCCCCTCCCTGGTTCTTGCCTGACCCAAGGTTCTCTGGGTATAGAACCTTGCCCTTGTGCATCTCAGCTGCTGGCCAGAGACTTGCTGCCTGACAGCTTTGATGTCACTTCCAGAGAGGGTCCCAGCCTTCCAGCCTCATCATTTCCCCAGCTCAGCCCTGCCTGGCCTCCTCACCCTGTCCACTGGCTCCTACTGCTATGCTCCTTGTAGCTTTGGGGGCTGTGACTCCTCTGCCCCTGACACAGAGAACTTGGCCAACATTTCATAGTGTTAGCTAACAGTGGGCCTGTAATTCAGCTACAACCATAGTGTAGCTGCTTTGGGTTTTGTTGTTTTGTTTTTTTTTTTATAGCCCCTGTTTACTTTCCAGAAAGAGGACATGAGGGCAATGAAGCCTTGGCTGCTTTTTAGGGGGCAGAAAAGCAGAAAACGGGTGAGGCTGGAGGCAATGGCTGACGTTGACAAAGAGTGGTACTCCTCCTTTTGTCAGTCTGTTGTCCCGAGGAGTCCCTCAGTGGCCCCGTGCACACTTCCTTTTGCTGGGAGGGAGGGATGAGTCATAAATAGAGGGAAGCCTGGTTAATGAGATGCTCTGAGAACCAGAACTTGTCAAATGCTTGTCAGGCTCCTCCCTATAGCCCAGCCCTGGGTACGGCCTCGCTATGGTCCCACCCACATGAGCGGCCACCAGGTTATGAAAAGAAGGCAGAGGAGGCTCTCCAGTGGCCCTCTTCATGACCAGCACTGTACAGGGCCTGAGCCAGAGCCAGCCTGCTCTGCATCTTACGAGTCTCCAAGCCTGAGAGAAGGTACTGCTGGCCTCGGACTTCCCACGCACAAAGGCGTCCTTCCTATTACTGCTGACTGTGCCTGTACAGTGCAGGGGATCCCATGACCTCCGATGGTCTCCAGAGCAATCTTGTCTCTGCATGCTCTGTTGTTCTTAGTAAAGAGTCTTCTCTTGGGAAGGGTTGTGGGCCCTTACATGGGTGACCACAGGCCCTGCCAAGGCAAGGCGTTTTGGGGAGATATCCTAAGGGTATGATCAAGATGGAGCTAAATTCTTTTCACTGGGCTTGTTGCAGAGGGGACAGATGTGGGCTAGGTTGGGGCTCTAGGTTCACATATGGATGGGTAGAGGGAAAGCTGGAATGAGGAGGTGGATGGCTGGGAAACATTCAGTGAGGACACTTGCAAATGAATTCTGCAGTCCAATTTCTCAATCTACTCCAGCAGTTCTATCCATGCCTAGAAGTTTCTTTCCTTAAAGATCCAGCATCTAGGGATGCCTGGGTGGCTCAGTCTGTTAAGCACATCTGCCTTTGGCTCAGGTCATGATCCCAGGCCCCAGGATCAAGTCCTCCATCAGGCTCCCTGCTCAGTGGGGAGTCTGCTTCTCCCTCTGCCTGCTGCTCCCCCTGCTTATGCACACTCTCTCTTGCTCTCTGTCTGAAGAAAAAAAAAATCCAGCTTTTGGTTTCCCTTTGGCAAATAGCTTTCTACACACTGCCTGAAGATGTTATGAGGCTCCCCACTGAGCAAAGAGCCCAATGCGGGACTAGATCCCAGGACCCTGGGATCATGACCTGAGCTGAAAGCAGACATCTAACCAACTAAGCCACCCAAGCACCCCTACACTACATTTTCTCCATTCACTATTTCAATTAATCCGTGAGAGAAGCATGATGGTATTTAGGAAACTGAAGGTCAGAGAAAAGCTAAGTCATGTGTCCAAGGTGGCAGAACTAGTTTTGGGTTGTTGCTTTGGAAGGATTTTAATGCGGGTGTAGGTGATTCCAAAACCAAGCTCTACCCCTCATTGACAAAAAATACGAACCAGCTGAGGTAATGCTGTACACCTAGTGGGTCCTCAGCAAGTGTCCACATTCTTACTTAGAAGCAGATCAGAGACAAAATGAAAACGAGCTATTCTCAAGTAACAAGTCTCTGTAAACTGACAGAGTCACTGCATTCCTATGTCCCTCCTCCTCCTAGGCCCCTTAACTCCCTTTCCCCCTCATTCGCCCATTCTGTCCTTGGCTCCTCTGTTTCCCTACATTGGTCTGGACCTTCTGGATTTCCCTTCCGAGCCTGAAGTGCCAGGTCCTTTCAGGAGAGGAGACAGTCATCTGATAGGTGACTATACCTAAGAGCCAACATATTAATGTGTGTGCATACACGCTTGCACACTCACAGACAGATGCACTTGAAATGGGAAAATCTGCAAGACGTGGAGACAAAAATTAGATTGCCAAGTTCCTGGAAGGCAGGAACAGTTTCATAGGCATGCCTGTGTCCCCTGAGAGGCATTCGGTGAAAGTTTAATGCATGCATGCCTGCATGCGTGATGGCAATTATGAAACTGGAGAACAAGCAAAAGAGAGTCCAAATATTCATATCAGAAAAAACCATTAAGATCATTGATTTTCCAACAACACAGAAATCTCTAAGCCTTCCTCTTTTTTGCCATAAGAGATTTCTTCAGGCAGTTCTGTTGGGAATCCTTCTTTATATTGAACTGAAAGGTGCCCTGCCATAATTTCTACTTATTAGTACTGTTTTTTCCATCTTTTTTTCCTATAAGTGGTTGTTGAGCACCTCGGCGATGATGTCGAGACATGGTACCATATCACAGGGCTCACAGGGTAGTGCAGAGACTGCGGGGTCACAGAACAGGGCAAGTGCTGTGCTGGGGGAGATAGGCCACCACAGGGACAGCACCCCTGGGAGAGAGAGACACACCTGTTTCAGATAAGGTAGTCAGGAAGGTACTGAGGAAACTGAGGCCCAGAGATTGAACGTAGCCAGAAGAGCCTTTCAGGCCCAAGGGAGAGCAAAGGTCCTGAGGCAGGGGCAAGTTCAGCTTATTTGGGGAACTGAGAGCAGTGAGCAAGAGGAGAGTTCAGAGGACACAGGCCCCTGACTGCCCTCAGAATCCACACGAGCCAGGGTCTTAGGGGGGAGTTAGAGCATCAGATTCATGTTTTTGAACCAGCACGCCGACAGCCTCGAGAAGAACGCACACTGGTATGGGCCAAGGGGCCAAGTTAGCAGTCTGTTCCTGGACAGTCATGGAGGAAGCATGGAGGTGGGCGGGGTTGCAACATCGTCAAAAGGTGAAGAGGGTGTGAGGGTGGGGAAGAGGAGTCAGGGAAGGTCAGGATAGTCTTTTAGCAGGACTGCCTCTTCCACACCTTTATATCCCTCCAGAGGCTAACACAGCAGCACTGGTGCCTGTCAGGCGCTCTGGAAATGTCACCTGAATAAGAGCAAACCACAGACAGCGTTCCCTGGGGAAACTGAGGAATGCTGTTTCCTTCCCCACAGAAATGATTCCAGCCCCTCGAGCAGCTCTAACATCTTATGAGGAAACCCCCTTCGATTCTCACCCTCCCCAGATCAGCCCCAAGAACTTGCTGGAGAGGGAAGCAGAAATGGAAAGCCAAAGGAGTGGCTGCTGCTGGCTGCCATCTGGAGTGGCCATCGGCAGGACGCAGCCACCTAAACTAGGGAGCTCCTGCCTCCGGTGTGATTAGATGGGTTTCCTCCCTCCAGGACCCAGAGCCTGTCGTGCCTGATGTGCTCCGTATGGCCCCAGGTTAAAGCCCTGAGTGAAGGCTGGGAGATTTGACACTTGCAGCCTTTGTAGAGGACTGAAACCTTGTTTTGGGGTTTGTTCGTCTCGTCTCATTGAAGAGCCAATTACCATCTCCCAGCACTAGCGTCCCACAGAACACGGCTTTGGAAATCTGCAGAGGCCCCACTTGGACCCAGGGAGGCGGCACTGGCATGGAGGGTAGAGTGGGCGGGGCCAAGGATGCTCCAGGTCCTGCAGTGCCGGGCCAGGGCCACCCAGGGGAGACCCAGCCTGTTGGTGCTGGGAGTGAGGAACACTGGGTAGGTCCTGTTCAGTGGCCCGTTAATGGCCAAGGTTCGGCATAATTTAACCAGAATTGTGAATGGCTCTTGGATTGAATGACTTTTTATTTTCGCACCAACCTGGAAATTTCAACTTTAAAAAACCCCAAGAACAAGCAATATTTAGTTTTAAGAGTTCTATAGAAACTTAGACATCTTTTTAGGCTAGTGGGCTTTGATCCTTATAGAACCAAAGTTCCCTTTGTGTAACAAATGCTCTTTAATACCTCCTTAATTTTCCTTAAAGAAAATCAGAGGAAACTTAAGACTTTATGTATACAAAATTCACACCTATACACATAATATTATATTTACATATATATAAATGTAATATAATACATATATTTTTACTATATACACACACACACACACACACACACACACACAGGTATATAAAATTCCTGAATTTTAATGTAATGGGAAATGTCTGTAGTTACTAGAAGAATTCATTCCACATAAAAAATAGAGATTAACGAAAAGAGCAGAGTTATAAGACCTTGGAATAAAAACTTAATTATAACCGCCAGGCCTTATTTGCATGTGGCACCCTGCATGTCTCCCAAAAGTCATACAGGACACACCACAGTGCATTGGACAGAATTGTCCCATGCCTACCTGGACATTTAGCATCCTTGGTCCACCCATGCATTACTAAATGCCAGTTTTGCCCACCCTGAATATTCGTGCTGCCCCCGCAGGTTCCCAAACACCCCCTAGAGGGCAGTGTGTGCCCCAAAGTGAGAACCAATGCCTTAGGCTAAGGTAGGACTTCATTCAGCTTCTTATTTAATTCTTGAAACATTTGAAATCTATTTATCCAAATGATTAAGAAACCAGTGTCTCCCACCAGCAGGGGAACCCCCTCAACCCAAAAACTCACCACATATGTACATTCCATTCAAAAGAGTAGAAAGGGAAAGAGAAAGAAGGGAGGCAGCAAGGGCGTGCCCTGTAGCAACGCCCAGCCCTGGCCTCGGGGCGGCATTGGAGTCACGAAGCACCTGCTGTGTGGGGCGGAGCTCCTGCCTGCTTCTTAGCCGTCTGATTGGTGAGTTGGCATTACCCAGATTATTGTTTATTTGTGGAAAGTCCATGGGGTACCTGATGCCGAACAGTGTGCATGCAGACAGGCACAAATTGCCTTTGTCAGGGAGGGGCCTCCCCACTGTGGTTCTGGTACCCAGGGATTTGCATATTGTTGCAACATTGTGACAGGTTTCTTTCCTGCCTGGCACTTGAGAGCTTGCAAGTCACTATGAATGATAAAAAATAATTATATGACTTGCAGAAAACCTTTGTGTGGGAAGGGTGGCATTAGCTATTACATTTAATTATTTAATGTGGAAAATTATTCACACTGTGTAAAGAAGCCCAGCGGAAAGTACACTGTGGTTCCCTTCTCCATCCCCGCCACTGAGAAAGAAACCAGAACGCACTGAGTCTGGGAGGGGAAGAGGGATCCCCAGACCCGTGGGGGCTCGGGGTCACCGCTGTAGGAGAGGGGGACGTGCAGGAAGGCCACCAGCAAAGCCAGGAGAGGCGGCCTCCCACGGAGTGCTCCAACAGCAGCCAGCAGCCCTCACACACCGTACGAGCTCAGATTGTCCTCACAAAGCCCACGAGGGCTGCACAGTGATTGCTCCTGTTTGGCAGAGAAGGAAGCAGGGACTGTGGGAACTTGCCTGCACAACTCCAGGTGCATCTCTGCAAGCGAGCACAGGAGCTCAACGCATTCCCATTTTGTTCACTAAAGTGGGTGCAGGTGCAGCTTCTCACAACTGCAGGGGGGCCCGTACCTGCCCCTTCACTAAGGAGGGCTCAGCTCCCATTAGGTCAGGAAGGACATGGAGGGGACCAGTCAGATCTGGGTTTAGAGTGCTTTCTCAGCTGCACTGGAGGAGAGAGGATTCAAGGCAGGCAGAGAGCTGTCACAGGTCCAAGTTTAGCCCTGAAGCAGAGGGCTGGGATGGCTCCTCCCCATTCACCCACTCCCAGCTGCCTATTCTCGGCCTTCCCTTCTCCTTCAGAGAGTGTCTGTGGTGTTTATTTGAACCGCAGCTTGCACGCACCCCTTGCGCTGTGTCCGCCCAGCCTCGCCCCACCATGGGGACGCATCCATTCAGCACCTTGGTCCCAGAGGGGACCTTTGCAGAAAGCAGCTCAGTAACAGCAGGAAGCAGCTACTGGGATCCTGCCGACTACCCTGAGGATCCTGTGCCTACACTGAGGCACAGAAAGAAGCTTCTGAGGTCCCCGAAGGGAGCTTAGCTGATAACCCCCAGTTTTTATCTGCTCCCAGGGGAGAAGGATGCCAGTGT
The DNA here is from genome assembly GCA_028646535.1 of Procyon lotor. Classification (NCBI taxonomy): domain Eukaryota; kingdom Metazoa; phylum Chordata; class Mammalia; order Carnivora; family Procyonidae; genus Procyon; species Procyon lotor. The sequence goes on along the minus strand of CM053611.1, from coordinate 20,846,399 downwards.
CAAATCTGTTCAATCTTGTGTAGTCTCAGGCACCTAGTGGGTGCTCATTATGTGTTGGTGAGAGAAAGAAATGAAAGAGGGCCTTTAAAATGTTCCTGGGGAGGAAAAAAGCTTAATTAAAAAAGACTGGAGCAGAAAGTGTCCAGTTCCAAGTGCACATTCCTCCGACAATGTCAAGAGCAGCCCTGTCACCACCACCCAGGGCCTCCTTTCCCGGGGTGCGGACCCAGCCGCTCACCCTGGCCCGCAGCCTGCTCCTGCCCCTCGTGTGTGCCACCCCCCCACCCCACCCCACCCCGTTCTTTGTGCAGCCTGAGCCTCCGGGAGCCCCTGAATGAACACGTGACAGGGGAGGAACTGGAAGCAGAAGCCTCACTCGCTCCCAGGCTGCCGGGGGGCCGGGAGCAGCTGTGTGCTCCCGTTATGACTTCTCCATTAGATGCCACTAATCTCCATGATTGCTGTTATGTCTAAACGACATCCTAACATAATACAATTCCTATTATATCTGCTTGGTGTCAGTTACCATTGTGTTCCATGAGATTCCGTGAGATCGACTCTTGCCCCCGCCGTGGAGCTGCCGGCTGCACTCAGCACCTCTTCCTGGTTCAGTCGCTCTCCCCCACGTCTGGGTCCCACCACCTGGACCCCCGGAGAGACCAGGGCTTCCAAGGAACTAACTGGACACTGCCTCCCTGGCCACACCAACCGCCTCTGCTCAGTCTCCTGCCTCATGTACCTTCTCTCAACTGGTCGCTCACTCAAGCAGGGTCTCTTGTTCTCCTCAGAACCCCCTGCCCCGGGTCGAGGATGAGCCATCATGAGTCCCTGCCTTGCATGGTAGACTCTGCCTCTAACAGTTGTCCTGACCCTTCCTCCTGGTTTGCTTGGACTCCCCGCTTTCCCCTGCAGCGCCCTGGGCTCGCCTCTGGGATTCTGCATCCTGCCCACCTCCTCCGATGTTCCCTTCCCCTCCCTCCTCATCCTCTTTTCTCCTTCTCCCCACTTCCCACCATCTGTGTGGCTTTTCCTAACCCTTCCTTCCCTCCTTCACTCTGCTTCTGCCGTCTACCTTTCACGAACTTCCCCATCCCTGCCCTTCTCGCATTTTGCTTCTCACATGATTCCTCAGTCCCTTTGCTTCTCTGGCATCTCCGCGTCCTGCCAATTGGCTTTTCCCTGCCTCTGACAGTCTTCCTTCCCGGCCTTTCTCTGTCTCCATTCCAGCACCTCTACCTCTCCTCTCAGCTCAGGCCTCTCGCGTTGACCCTGAGCCTGGCAACACCGTCTGGGGCTCTGGGTCCCTGGGAGTAAACAGGCCCAGACAGACAGAAAGTCCTGGCCAGCCTCCCCACTGGGGCCGGGCAGACTTCTTCATCACCTCCTCTGGGTTCCTTTGCTTTCCCATCAGAGGTAGATTCTGAAGATGAGCAGGCAGGAATAGAGAAGAGGAAAAAAGCAAGTGATGGCAGCCAAACAAACCTTCACCTCAAAATCCCCACGAACACAAAGCACACTCCCAGGTGCGCAGGTTTTCCTGCAATGAGTTCTCACCACCAACCTGTTTTACATCTTGTATTGTCTCTGAGATCGCAGAGGAGCCCTCTGCTCTGGGCAGGAGAGGAGCCGAGGACCCGGAATTCAATGGCAAAGGCACGTGCCTCTAACCTCTCCACAGCAGCCCTGCTCCCCAGGATCAGAGGTGGGACCAGGCCTGCTTGGCAGCCCACTCCTGTCCTCCCGGCCCTCCAGGCAGACGAAGGGGGACCTGGGTCTCCCCCAGTGGCAAATGTGGTTTCTCAGAACCTGGCAGTTAACTGTCCATAGGACCCTACCTGTAACAAAATTTAGCCATTTTTGGCTACTGTACAAACTGTTTGGCTACTGTACAAACATTTTTGGCTACTGTACAAACTGTCATCAGTCTCAAAATAGTACCAGCCAGATTTCCTTCAAGAGTCTCAAGACAGGCACACTACTCACTAGTGACTCAAGATGGGCAGAAAAGGCCCTAGATGCTGGCCAAAAGCTCAGGATTTCGGAACCTTCAACTTTCCCTCCTTCTACACACCTGGGCTTTGCCTGCCCTTCTGCTCAGTGCCACCCGCAAAATGGAGCGTGTGAATCCCGCTTAACTGGGAGAGAGGTAGATCAACTCCCATTAAACCCAACAGGCACCCAGACTTATTTACACCTTACTTCAGGCCCGTCACAAGTCCAAGGGCTTTACGTGTGTTGTCTCATGTAATCCCCATTGGAACTCTATAGTTTTCCCATTTTATGGGGGGGAAACTGAGGCACAAAGAGGTGAAGTTATTTGCTCCAGAGTACCCAGCTTATTAGTGCCAGAAGTAGAATTTAAACCGACAACCAACTTCCAGAAACCAGTCTCTTAATACTGCCTCTTTCAACTGGGAATGGCTTCAATGATGGAGGGGAGTCAGGACACAGAGAATCCAAAAAGAGGAAAATCCACAATTCTTGTGCATTCAAAATGTATAACATGGGGTTTTGGGGCAGTTTTCCCTTCTAATAAGGATTTGCTGAAGCTACAATCAGTTTTGTGTACATGTTCTCGAGCCGCCTCAGCAGTGTGTAGAAGGCCAGCAGCACCGAGGAGAATGGGTCATACTGATGGTCTAAGCAACTGCTGATCACAGTGTGGGTATAGGGGAACGCTCATCAGCCTGAGTGAGTGCACACAAGAGCATCCCCAGGAAGGCCAGAGAAGAAGCCCATCTTCTGAACTCATCCCCACAGGCTGGGAGTTTGGAAGGAGGGAAACCCACTAAATATGCATACAGGATTTAAGGACATCAAGGGAAAGCCTTTTCATCCCCAAAACACCATACCTTCTGGGTGATCAGCCCTGCTTGACTCTGGGGAGTTGGACGTTAAGAGGTTTGGTTCACCATTTCAGGGAGGGCAAGGAAAACCCTTTCCCTAACCTTGACTTTTACCCTAACATTTGGGACCTCATCACCAGGGAAAGGAGTGATCGGTGTAACCTGACTCTAGGTCAAACTGATTTCATAAGAGAAAAAGCCTATGATTTTTTTTTCCTGCCCTCCTCCTCCTATTACACCCCCAAAATCTGTATTACCTGTGGTTTCCAGCAAATAAGGAGGTAGGCAAAACGGGTTTTGTGTGTGTGAGAGAGAGGTAGAGAGAGCACACTAAGCTCTTACCCTCCAGAGAGTGCAGGGGAAAAAAATATTCCTCCAGGCCCTGCCCACTTAGGGATTTGGCCAGGTGTCTAAACGGAGATCACCTTGTTTCTGGGGATGGGTGTGGAGGGGATGGGTGTGGAGGGGATGGGAGGAAGGACCATTGAGAGTGGGAGAAGGAGATGGATGGAGGAAACAGAGAGCTGAAAGCTGGATCTGAATCCGTCTTCATGGTCCAGCTTAGAGAATTGATGGGCTTGTGGGACAGAGAAGCCAGGAAGGTGGCCAGATGGGTCAGGGTAAAACTGTCTCTTAAAGGGATCCTGTCACCCACCCCCTTCGGCATGCTCCCTCACCCCTGCGTTCTAGCTATGTGCAGATCTCCTCAGGTGGAGTCCAATAAGGCAACTGGTTGGTCTCTGCAGCCGGGGGAAGCCCTGGCACTGGGCCCACCAGGTAGCTTGCCTGGACCAAAAGCCTCATCAATGCAGCCTGGTGAGGGCAAGGGCAGGGCACAAGGCTTTCGTCTTCAGAGAGCCCAACCAGTGGGAGCCTGCCATGGAAGGTTGCCATGGTCAAGGAGGACTGGGCTGGTGTGTGTTTTCCCTCCATCTGCACGTACACAAAGAAGTCCCAGAGAAAGGGTGATGAGCAATGCCCAACCGGGAGGTTGGCAGGGTCCCTTTTGGTGTCTGCCTTTCCCTGGTGCTCAGCAGCTGACTAACCTGTGTGATTATCCTGACCTTTGCCCTACCCGCTGCCTTCCTTCCCTTTTTCTCCTCTCTCAGAAGCGTTGCAGTTGAGACCAGCTTGCCCATTTTGTTTCAGGTCTCTGGCGGATGAGAAGACTCCAGCTCAACTTCCTTTCCTGAGCGCTGAGCCTTCCCCTCCCTGTCTCTCCTCTTGCCTCCACATCCAAATAATGTTTTGTTACCACGTTTTCTAGGCTAGATGCTGAACATTCCTGGACTCTGCTCTGGCTCCTGTTTCTCTCCTTTCTCTTCCTTGATCCTGCCTCCCTGTCCCTTCTGAAATAGTTCTCCCTACAAAGATGGCCTTCCTATCGAGAAAGACTCCCCCAGTGTTTTCCAAACTCTAATTTTAAAACACAAGCATATTTATAATTCATTTGGGGTCTTTTCTCTTTACCTCCCTTCTTTAAAAATCAGTCTTCTCCATTTGCCCTGTGAATAACATCTAAGAACCTGGGAGGGTATTGGTTATTTCCTGCTCATAACATGTGACTTAAATGGGGGAGAACAGTCTCCCTCTGCCTCCAGGGCTCTAGTATATTCAGAAATGATTCTGGGAAGCCAACAAGAAACCCATGATTTCCAGTTGACCCTCACCTGACCCACGCCCTGGCCAACCTCTGCTTCTCCAGAGTCTGGCTGTCCAAAGTCTCTGCCATGGTGTTTCTGTTTTCTTTTGGCAGAAATGCCTGGGAACAGAGAGGCCCCTTTCCCTGTGACCTGAACTCCCACACTAAGAATAACAGCCCTAGGACAGCATGTCTTTGCGATCCCTCTGGAAAGAGGGCATGGCTGGGAAGTGGGGAAGTTCAGGGAGCTGGATAGAGCCAGGAGGAAATGGAGGAACACAGACTCTTGGCTCTTGTGAGTAAAAAATTAAAAGGGAGAGTTGGCAGCCTTCAAGAGAACTGGGGAAAGAAGTCTGGGCAACTCCCAGAGGACCCTTAATGCTTTCATACCCACTCTTCAACCTCTAGAATCCCATCTCCTGGAAGCCCCAACTAGTGGCTCAGAGAATAGGAAAACGCTGTTCTTGCTAAACAGATGTGGTCTGGCCCTGTCTGGTCTTCTTCGCAGAACATTTCCTGAAAAAGTGAAGAAGCAAATGTCCTTTTTTTAAGAAGACAAGTAATTTTAGTGCTAAGGCCTTTCCTTTCCACTCCTGGGGAATATGACTGTCCTGTTCCTAGGGTCACCCCAATGTGAGCCTGTATCCCCATGTGGCCACAGGGCAGTGCTGTCTAGACTCCCACACCTCTCAGAGAAGCAGGTGGTCCAGACCCAAGACACTAGTCTACTCTGTGAAGGGTCCACCACCCCGGGCCTCCTGGAATCCTCTATGAAATCTGGGACAGCCTATCCCTTGGTTGACTAGTTGTCCAAGACCTCAGAAAAGTCTTTCAAAAGCATATCTTCCTTTCTCCAAATACAGCAGGACCCAAGTGAAGTCCAAGCGTACAGGGCAAAGTGGTGAAGTCAGAACATTAGTCTTACCCCCTTGTGCCATAATCTCTTTCCCATGGCACAACCACCTCCACTCCCTTCCTGCAAAGTCTATGTCCCCATAGCCTCTACCCAGCCTCCCATCATTCCAGTTCCTGGACTTTGATCATTTTATTCCCTTTGGGTGGCATTTGCATGTCAACAGGGACTCTACACCAAACTAGTAGATGTTAGGAAAGGAACCTAGGGGAGGTGCGTAGCAGACGCCCCCAAAAGCACTACCTGGGGCAGTAAGTGACACTACCGAACTGTAAGATTTACCTGAACTCTGTGTCCTTTCAGCCTGTAAGACCTTTGCCAGGGCAGAGCTGTCCCTGGAAACACCAGGGCATGGCCCCTGCTGGAGCAGCGGGGACCAAGATTCTAACTGCAAAGAGTCCAGCACAGTATAGATATTGTTTTAATGATGCAGCCCTCTCTGCATCTTATCGCATCGCATCTTATTGCCAAGCTTTAGATGAGTCACCACTGAGACCAGATGACCTGGCCACTCTTCTAGACCACACTGCTGTGGTTTTCGGGGTCTTTGGAATTCAGACCATCCCTAGGACCACATCTCACTCACCTCGAGGGGAGGGTCACACACCTGCGTCCCTCCCTGCCTCCAGAAGGGCCTTTCTGATGAAGGAGAACCAGGAGCATAGGAGACGCTGAGTGGGGACCGAGGAGAGAGTCCAACCACATCCCTGCACCCTTGTGACTCGCACTGCCACTCCCCATACCCACGCTTGCCCCCCACTGTGGGAAGCAGAAAGAGCCTTTGTGCAGGAGGGTGGTGCGGTGGGATGGATCTGGAGGAAGGGGGGCCAGGTGACCAGGAGAGGGCGGGGCAGGAGGGTTGGGCCAGCTGCCTCCCAGCCACCCACTTCCCTCTCGGGCTCCTGGCCACAACATGGGCGTCCACGACTCCAGCAGCAACACTGAGGTGCCTGGACGGTGATTCTGATGGTGATGTTGCTCTGTTCTTGTCTGTCTAATATTCCTTTTTAATCCCCGTCCTGCCTGCCCCTCCCTTGTGTAGGGTTACTTTAGTGATCCCTGGAATGTTTTTGACTTCCTCATCGTAATTGGCAGCATAATTGACGTCATTCTGAGTGAAACTAATGTGAGTATGACTCTGCCCTCCCCAGGAAGCCTCCTCCTTCCTCCTCTGCCTTCTCTCTTTCCCCTTTCTCTCACTCTCTCTCTCTTTACCTCCTTTTATTTGTTTGGTTTTTTAATTTCCTGTTTTTACCCCCCTCCAGTCATGCTTTTTATTGAACCTGCCGTCGTCTGTGGGGGAAAAAAGGTGGGAGCTTCTCCTCCTTTTTTTCTGCTCGGCCCAGCTCTGCCCCGTGGCGCCGGGCCCAGGGGTCCGGAGCTGAGCGGAGGAGGGGCAGGCGTGGGGGGCTGCCCGGTCCCCTCCCCGCGCGGCCCCAGCCCAGCGGATCCTTGGTACTAACCCTGCTTTTGTCAGGCCTCTCCACCCCGTGAGAACCAGGTTGCCCAGGTTTGAGCCGCCAGAACTGTAGAGTGGTAAGAGAGTATTTAATATGCCCACGTAACCTCTTTCTTTTCTCATTTTTTTCTCTTCTCTCCTTTCTTTCATGCTTTTTTTTTTTCATTTTTTTCCTCTTCCTTTTTGTTTTGTTTTTCTCCTTTGTTGTTGGTTTTGTTTTTTTTTTTTCTCTTCTTTCTCTCTTTTCCTCGGCTTCTCTGCCCCATGCAGCACTATTTCTGTGATGCATGGAATACATTTGACGCCTTGATTGTTGTGGGTAGCATTGTTGATATAGCAATCACCGAGGTAAACGTAAGTACATGGCGTCTGTATCTAACCGTCCGTGCCTGCTCTAACACTCATTTGTCTTTTCCCCAGTTCATTTTTTTTTCTTCATTTTATTTTCTCCTCCCCACATCCTTCTTTTCATTGCGTTTATTTTGTTTGTTCAAATTGGTTTAAAGGATTTTTTTTCCCCTTGTCACTTTATTTTAAATTTTTCTGTTTTCTTTTTTGGCTTTTTGTTTGTTTGTTTGTTTGTTTTTAAACTTTCGGAACAAGTTAGGCCTCCCTTTTTCTTTTACGTTCTGATTGCTGCCTCTTTTCTCTCTCCTGTTCCACTCAGCCTGGCATGACTCACACTGTATAGAAGGACGCAGCGAGGGGAGCCAGAGAGTGCCAGAATGAGGGAATAGTCACAACTTCTGGGCCATGGCTGGGGCAGGGACCCCAGCCTCCCCTTGCCCCCACCTTCGCCTGCAGACTACTCCTTCCCCGTCTTCCCTTCACCCCCACGGCACCTTGGAAAGGAGCTCTCTCTGGGTGGACCACCCAAGCTAAGGTGTCTCTGGAGTGGCTGGAAAGCCAGGGGCTGGGCGGTCCACCCAGAGGTCTTCCCAGGGGAGGGGGCTTTGCCTCCCCGCTTGCTGTGGAAGCAGCCTCTGGATGAGCACCTCATTCCCACACAAAACTGTCCAAAGAACGGACTCTTGCACATGCCCCATTCTATCCCTGCTCCCTGAGCCCCTCACGACCCTGCCCCCAGCTCCCTGGTCTCAGAGAGAGCCCCAGCCCCCGGCCCCGGGCCTCCTGCCTTCTTCTCCCGAGCTGTCTCCTCCTATACAGTTCCTTCCAGTCCCTGCACATGTCTTTTTGTTACCTGGCATGTTGAAACCTTCTCTCTTTATCTATAGGCAAGTCCTCTGGCGGTTAGTCTTTAACATGTGTTGTTCAACTTTTTTGTTGTTATTATTTGTCCTTAATTAAGAGACTTGGTAATGTTTGCACAAACCTCTGATGCACTGAAGCATTGAATAACAGCACTGAGCAGACGCTGTAGAGTTTTGATCTAAGATGTATGAATCTATCCTCCCAACTGCCACCCCGTCTACTGTATCCTTACCTTCCCCTGCCCGCTCCCTATTTCGCTCCCAGTTGAACTGCCGTGTTATCTTATCTGATGAGTCCTCTGACTGGAAGCCCGTCTGGCACATGGACATTGGAAGGAGCCTGTTGCGCTTTTGTCCCTCCCCCTCCCATTGGCGACTCACGCCCTCCCTGCTCACCCTATGGCTATAGATTTGATGGCCCCTCTGTCTCCAAGATCCCCCTGGGTTGTCTTTGTCTCATGGTGTGTGTGTGTGTGTGTGTGTGTGTGTGTGTGTGTGTGTTTGTGTGTGTGTGTTTGTGTACACACTGTCCCTTGACTTCTCCCAGGAAAGCATCAGATCATTTAAAAAAAAAAATCTACCTTCTTACTCATGCTCTGCACCTCCCCTTCAGGTGCTACCCAGAGCCAGGAGTCACCCCCGTGCCTTTGTGCTTGCTTGGAGCTCACCTCATGCACTGCTCTCAACCGAGGGAGTGTTCAGGAAGGGAGATAGCGAAGACACAGACGGTACAGGTCCATGCAGATCTGGGCCCGATGGCAGGAAGTTGACAGCAAGCTGTTCCCGAGGTTGTGAGGGGCTCCTTTGTGGTTCTCACCATTGGCAAGGCCTGTACCAGTCAACCTGCCATTTTCTCCCAAACTATTGCTGTTCTTAAATGGAAAACAAAGCAATAAGAAAAAAAGTCACTAGGGTATAAAATTTCTACCGAAAGAGTGTCTACGTAGGGGATAGAGAGGGAGTATACAGGGCAAGAAAGGAACCTGAAGTCATCCTGCAGACCCTTATGTTTGTATGATGGTTTTCTATTTACAATTCACCTGCACATAAATTTATCTCAAGTAATTCTTAACTGCCCTGTGAATTTGACAGACAAGAATTATCATCCCCAACTTGCTGACCCTAAAGATGCTGACAGAGAGATTTAAGTGCCTTTCTGAGCCACACAGCTGGAACCCAGGCCCCCTAGTATGTCCCATTCACTTTGCCCTGGGCCAGAGTTCTGTCCCTTCATTCCAAGATGCCTTTAACGAACACATACATCTCACATAACCCACTTGAGGGTACTCCTCCTAGCCCTTAGGTCCTGTAATTTATATTTCCAGTGACCACACAGGTCCTTTTTCCACTTTCAAAGCAAAAAAATTATGTATCAGATGCCCTGAGAGTTCTGATACAGCTCGAATTCTTCCAGCCTCCCTCCGTCCCTTGTTGAGATTCTCTTCACTCCTCCAGACTGAGGGATTTGTTAAAAGTCACACTGAAGGGTTGCTGGGGATTAATTAGGGACAGTGTGTGTGCTGGAGAGCAAGAGGAGGTGTCCAGAGACCCATCCCCGACACACAATGATTGGCTTCTGAACCAAGAGAATGACCATAATGTCACCCAAGTCCTGAGGGCAGTGTGGGAGAGGAAGTCAGAACTTCTTCCTAGAGAAGTCTGCGAAATGGTGAAGACTTGGTTTCCTCATCTGTCAAAGGAACGTGGTATTTCCCACAGTGTGTTTGAAGACTGAAATAAGATCATCTATTTTAAAACTCTGTGTAACTGTAAAACACTACCAAGTGGGAGAGACTGTGGCACCCAAGCAAAGGACATTTTTCCAAAAGCCCTCCTGGAAGAGCTGGGAGGGCCCTTAATTTCCCGGATATGGTTAGATTCTGGAGTATGGTCGAAGGTTCAGCCAGATGAAAGTAAGCACCAAGTGTGTGCACAACCCAAGCTTCGAGAGGCCTACTGCAGAAGCACAGGCCCGGCGCGACCCTGCCCTCAGGGGTCAGCCAGTATGGTGGATGGAAAACTAAGGAGCAGTGATGCCTAGTGTCAGAGGCAGGCCCCTCCACCACGTGGCTCTGCCTTCAGATCACCAGCAGCTTCTGGTCCAGACACTCCCTGGCATGAGGAAGTTCACAGCACCAGGGTGGTTTCCCAGGGTGCTGCTCTAGGCCTTCCCAGAATGTTCTAGTTGGACTCTCATCACAAGATATCCATTCCCAGACATATGTTCTATTGGGCAGGAATCCACACTTTCAACCTCAGAGGAATCCATGAAGGCTCTTTTTTTTTTAAAAAAAATGATTTTATTTATTTGACAGAGAGAAACACAGTGAGAGAGGGAACACGAGCAGAGGGAATGGTAGCGGGAGAAGCAGGCTTCCTGCCGAGCAGGGAGCCCGATGAGGGCTCGATCCCAGGTCCCCGGGATCTGACCTGGGCCTAAGGCAGACACCCAACGACTGAGCCACCCAGGCGCCCCTGTATTTGGCTCTTTTAAAACTACAGAAATCAACTCTCGTTTCCCTCACCAAATTCCATATTTATTGCAACTGCCCTCAAACTCTCCCCACAATTTATATTCTTGTCCCCGCAAATGCCTTCTCTTTCCTCCTGGCCTTCTCCATCCATCCCAGGCTATTGTTTCTTCATCCCACTGTATTTATGGTCTCACCTTCTGTGTGTGTCAGGGACCAGCTTAGGCACCTAGGATATATCAGTGGGCAAGACGAAAGCCCCTTCCTCGTGAGCTGGCATTCCAGGGTAGGGGGAAGAACCAGATGATGAGCCATACGTCTAGAAAATAGGAATATCATACCATGTGCTAAATGATGATCAGTGCTTTGGAAAAAATTATGTCACGTTAGGGGGATCAGAGGTGTCAGGGACAGGGAAGGCAGGTGCAGTGTCAAATAAGATGAGCTTTGCTGAGGAGGGGACATGGGCACAGAGCAGCAATGTGAAGGCAGCGAGGAGCCGTGGTGCAGATATCCGGGAGAGGAGCTTTGGAGTAGAAGCAGCCACCACAGCGGCTGGAGCACACGGAGCAAGGGAGAAGGAGAGGGGAACGGACAGGGGACCAGATTCTGGCTTCTATACTGAGCAAGAAGGGAAGACACCGGTGCCTTCGAGAAGAGCTATCCCACAGCGTAACGCATTTCCAGAGGACCACCTTGGTGCCTCTAGGAGTCAGGGCTGGAAGCCCAAACAGCACTCAGAAGGCAAACGCGGAGGCCCAGGTGGGAGGGGAGGGGAACTGGCCACAGAGCAGGAGCATTAGAAGTGGTACCAAATGGTCAGATTCTCAATCTGTTGTGAAAATAGAACAGTATCTCCTGACAGACTGGATGTGGGTGTGGGCGAGGCATCTGGGATGGCCGGGGGTGGGGTGAGGGGGGTGGGGGGGGTTTGGGGCCTCGGCAGCGGGAGGATGGAGTTGGTGTCCACGGGGAAGGACGGCAGGGGAGGCATGTTTGTGCGAGGAAGACAGGAGCTCAGTGAGGACGTGTCTCTTTGACCTGCCAGTAGAGGTATCAGCGAGACAGTCTGAGATCAGGGCATGGAGCCAGCCACGTAGTGGTGCTGTTCATGGCCACAGACAGCGGTGAAGAGCCCCAGGAGAGGGATAAAGACCAAGGAGAGGCCCGAGCTGGGGCCTCCAGCCTGAAGGCAGGACCCACGTGCTCACGGCCATTCCACGGCTGACTTTCTCTTCGCTCTGGGAGGTGCCTAGGAACAAATGGCAGATGTAAGTGGAGGCAGATCGTGAGTCCCCACCGTGGGTCATTACACTGAGTTCTGCCTCAGGGCCTGGGGGCACCTGCCGTGGCCCTTCTCCTTCCTGAGGAGTTGCCTTGTTCTCTGGCTGAAGTTCCTCTTCCTTTGTGTGCCCTCTGGTCTTCCTTTATTTCTGGGGTCTGAAGTGATATTTTCCAGAAGGAAGACCCAAAGAGGAAACCCCTGTGATCGTTAATGGAAGTCCCTGAAACATCAAAGCAATGCTCCTTAATACCCCAAACTGGAATCAGTTTGGGTGTCCGGGAAACAGCCTGCCCCAACACGTGTTCTTGTTCTTTCTGCATTTTAGAGTCTATTCCAAAGCAGAAGACACTGAGAAGCCAGGATCTTTGCCTTATGGATACAGAGAAACAGTCCCAAATTACAAAATAAGAAGCCTGGGTTCTGTTTTTGGCTCCAGCACCAGTAATCCCTGTGACCAGAGCAATTAACCCCTTTTTCTGGGCCTCGGCTTCCTCCAGTGCACACAGGGGAGAGGAGCAGGTGGAGATGGTCTCGGCTGGCCCTTGGGGTCTAGCATTCTGTGATTCTGACCTGGGCTTCTTCTGATAAAGCTTGAGACATTTTCCTGTCCCCTCCACACCTTGCAGATTCTAGAGGGGCATCCCTTTCATAAAGCTTCCAAGGCCAGTGGGAACTGGCTCACTTGGCTTTGGCTTGGCCCATGAGGAAATTCTCCAGAGAGAAGGGCCTAGAGAGGCTTTCAGGGAGAGAAGCAGGACAAAGACCGTGTCAGGGGAAAGAACGCGGGCTTCTGGGGAGGCTCAGAGGGAAGACGATCTGGAGGGTTTGTGTGGGTGACAAAGTGCTAGTCTGCAGGAGTGACCAGAGCAGGAAAATCAAGTAAATTCACCGTGATCCTAGCTGCGATCTTAGCGGATAAGGAGCAAGGCAGGGGCAGGGAAGAGGAAGAGACAGGATGGCTTCTCTGGGAAGAGCATGGACCAGGCGTGGTGTAAAGGCCTCCTGCCCGCAGCCAGATTAAGTCCTCAAAGCCCCAATTCCCCACAAGAGGAAGCCGAGCACACAGGGTGAACAGTTTGCCCAAGATCATATGGCTACCAGGTGGCAAGACTGGGATCTCACAGCCACTTCCACAGAGCCCGTTGGCTAAATCCTTGGGCATGGTGAGCAAGGGGCCTCGCCTGTGCACTGCCAGCTCTGTGAGCTGGCCCAGAGCCATCCAGCCTAACTTCTCTGTGCCTGTTGGTGCTGCCAGTGCTGGACCACGGGAGCCCAGGCTGCCCCGGGAATGCTCAGCCAGACTGTGGTCGGTGTACTCTGCACCTGATTTGTGGGCTCAGAAGGAAAGGGCAAAGTGTAAAGCAGCCCCCACTGCCCTTGCCCCCTTGACATTTGCAGCTTGAGAAGAAAATGAGAGAAGCAGGTAGTTCTGGGCTGGTAACAAGACTGAGGGGATGGGGCTCAGCTGCAGGGAGCGTCCAGGGACGTCACTCAGGGGCTTCTACGTGCCAGCCCCAGACCTTCCCTGGCCTGGCTCCTGAAGCCGGTGACCCCAGGACAGCCGTACTGGCTTTCCATAGAAATAATAAAGCAAGTTTGGCTCCTGCTCTGGTTTGGGGGCCTGGAATGACAGGGAAAGGAGTCATCCTTAGTCACAGAGACAATGTGTGTGGCACATCCACTCCCAGCTTGAGTCACAGAGCCCCTGACACACTCTGACCCTCTCCCCAGCCTTCAGCCCATAGTGCCTATGTGGGGCAGCAGGCCCAGCCTTCTTGGTCTACTTTCCCTGCCCCCAACCATAGCAGAGAAGGGGACAGAATGGGCATAAGAAGGGCAGGGCGGATGCCCCCCCAAGAACTGAGATGGGGGTGCAGGCAGACAGTGGTCTCATCCAAGAATGTTAAGAGATGAGGACATGGAAGGCCAGGGGCAGGGAGCAACTTGCTCAATTCTCACAGCTTGTTAATAGCAAAGCCAACCAAGAATCCAGCCCCTGACTCCCCATCAGGTGCATTAGGTTAGGGGGCTCTACTGGTGGTGTTACCAGACATTTCTATATATATGACGATGGTTGGTGTGGCCAGAGCCGGCTCTAGAGAGATTAAGTGAAGACTGGTGGTATCAGGCTAAGCTGGATGGGGCAGACTTGGTCCCTGACATCTCTTTACACCTCTGTTTCCCTTTGCTGGAACACTTCTTCTGTTGCTCATGGATCTCCCTCAGTGCCTCTTCCCATTTTCAGCACCGCCCCAGCCCCACAACAAAACTCATGTGACCCTGGCACTTATTTCCAATGTACTAATTAATACTACAGTGCTAGTGACTCCATAAAGTACTCTTCCAAAAAGTAACGTTGCCCTTAAAGAGAAGGCAGTAATGCTCAACCTAAAGACTGGATATCTGGGATATCTGGTGTGTCTAATATAAGATTTTCGGGAAAATGACACCTGAGTGAGAAAGATAGTCTCTACCTCCCATCCTCCAGTTGCTCTACAAAGGCAGTTTTCTATTCTGCTTAGAAATAAAGTGGGCCCTCAAGAGATTTAGCAGTGCATCTGACTATGAGCAGTCTAGTTGGTGATGCAGGAGTCATTTCGAAAGCCCCTGGGCCTCTGCAAGGCGAGGCTTGCTGTGTGGGCGGCCAACCACACAGCACCGTTAGGTCAGCTGCGATAGGAAGTCAGGCCTGATAAAGCGACCTGGTAGACAAGCTTTCCCAAAGCTGTTGCCTTGAGAAGTGCCCTGCAGGCTTGACCCAAGAGGTCCATGGGAACCTGTTTGGACATCTGGTTTGGGTTCTTAATTCAGCCTGTGTTGGATCACCTGAGTGTTCTGGCCATTATGACCCAGCAAGACTCCTCTGCCCTCTGCCTTCTGCCTCCTTCACTTTCTCTTTTCCTCTAATTTTCTTCCCTTTCCTTCTCTATTCTCATCTTTTCTGTCCACACGCAGCCCTCTCCTTTCCCCTAAAATAGAAGAGTGGAAGGAAGCTGTCACAATGCACCCTGGTGTGGCCAGCCATCTGGGCCTAGCCAGTCTGTTGCTTTAGTTCCCACAGGCTAGCAAGCTACTGTCAGTGTGGTTGCCAGAAAGCTGCTAAAGCAAAGGGACCTAGAACATTCCATGAGCCGGTAGGGAATGTGAGATTTTTATACCCCAGGTGGGTTCACAAATGCCCACGAATGCCCCCAGAAAGCATAGCCTGCACCATTTACTCTTCATATTTAATGCGTCTTTTCTCTCAGTCATACTCTTGTTCTCTGTCCCCCTTTCTTCTCTGTCCTCCTGGGTTTGTATGTTTTCTTTTTCTCTCCTTTTTTCTCAAAAAGAATTCATTGATGTTGTTATCATTGTTGACAAACTGATTTCATTCATTTATTCTTCATGGGTTTCTTCTGTTAGTCATTTGAGTGAAGGACACTGGTTGTCCCCCCCAAGGGAAGATAAAACTACCTTGAAAATTTAATCACTCTTGTTTAGTATGAATTATTAGCAGGTAATAGCACCTGGGGAGCCATCAGGCTCCAGGTGAATAACACAGTGACCCCTGAGGCTTAAGCTACTTGCAGCCGTGTGAGCTGGCCGCTGGGCAGCTAATAATACAGTGCTCACCACTGTCCACCTTCTGCAGTCTAGCCCACAGAGACCAGAAGAGCAAGAGTGAGCCAGGAACCAGCAATCCCCATGCTCTGTACCTCTCCATCAGTTCCCTTGGGGCCAAAGACCCCCTTAAAGGAAGTTCCAAAGACGCATTTCAACTATGTGTCTATATAACCACAAAGATTCAAGAAGGGCCCTGCTCTTTCTGGCTAAAATTTTATCATGGGACACAGACGCAAGCCAGGAGGTTTCCAACGTGGTGGAGAGGTGGACACGGGGAAAGGGGGTGCTCTTTCCACTTTCCACTGCCTAATTCTGGGTTTTCTTTCATTTTTCCCTGCTTTTTTCTGTGCAGTGTTTCTGCCTCCCTTGTAATCCCCCCTTCTTTCCTTTCCTTAGCACCCCTCTTCCACAGATCCATCTTCCAGACCAAAGACCTCTTCCACAGACCAAAATGGAAATTCTGTCTAAGAACTGCTTTCAACTACCTATAGTTCCTTCATTTGCCCTTAAATCTAAGAGCCATTGCCATCTATACCCTCAGCCTCTGTATATCCCAGTTGACTTGTGTTTATTTAAGCCTTGCATCTCCCTAGCAAAGAAGCTCTTCATGCACCTTCAGAGGATTTCCAGTTTAAAACATATTTTGCTTTGGCCTCCTTAAAATTCCCTCCCCTGCTGCCATCTCTCGTGGCTCTAAGATTCAACATCTCCCACATCCTCCACATCTATAAGGCCACAGTTTAGTTTCTCGTTGGAAGAGGAGATAATAGGGTAATGAAAACGTCCCCACCTTAACCTACACTTACTGGCTCCTGACCATGGAGGTTGTGTCAATGTCTCTTGAAGCCCCTGACTTCTGCCTCTCTTCGTGTGTACCAGCCTGATAATCATCCTCCCAACTTAGATAACTGGAGTTTCACCAACAAAACCCCAACCTCTCAGCCTTCCACCATCCCATGACACTCTTGCAACTGACCCACCTTCCTATCTTGCAGATCAAATTGAGATGAGATTAGAGACAGTGAATGCAGAGAACAGAATTTGGGGAGTAGAGAGGGATGCCAGCTGGACCCAGATCTTCATGTGGTCTAAAATGGAATTTATATTAGATCTACTCCTTAAGTTCGGGACAAGAGTACCTAAAAAAAAAAAAAAAAGCAGGAGTTCTGTAGCATGACAGCTAGTAAAAGACTTACATGCTCCTGTGACATTGCTTTTGACTCATGTTCCAGAGGAATGTAGAACTTCAATGATTCTAATATTATACCCATTGTCTCAATGGCGCCAATGGATTGTGCAGACCTTGTCCATGACCTAACCAAGAGCCAGCCTTCTCTGGAGGGAATCAGAAAGTAATCTGTACCTTTCAAAGTCAGCATCTCCAGAAGGGTGCAGCAGTGGCTTATGATGTCTTCAAAATGCTCTGTATGGTCTGCTCTGGAGAGAATATCCTAGAAGACAGCTTGGTTAAATATTATAGACTAGATATCTACTACCTAGCCTTTAATCCTTAGTAATCCTTGCCTCTTAGTTATGTTGAAAGAAAGAAAAAAAGAAGGAAGGAAGGAAGGAAAGGAAGGAAGGAAGGAAGGAAGGAAGGAAGGAAGGAAGGAAGGAAGGAAGGAAGGAAGGAAGGAAGGAAGAAAGAAAGGAAAGAAAACAAAGGATGGAGGGAAGGAAGAAAGAAAGAGAAAGAGGGAGGGAGGAAGAGAGGATGGAAGGAAGGAAAAAGGGGGAAAGGAAAGGGAAGGGAAGGAAAGATAAGGTAAGGTCTCCTTTTTATATGGTTAAGAGCTATTTTTCAACAACCTTTTAGTTCACCAGAGAGACCATGTAATGTTAACAACTGGAAAAATCCCCTCCATCTAGGAGAATCTTCTTTTCACCAGCCTCTGATACTCCCTGAGTGTCATCCTTCAGTGTCTTATGTGTGGTCCAAAGATGATCCCCCAATGAAAAGGAGCAGTGAGGACCTTCCAGAAACTAAGACTTCATCCACTGAGGTGATAACTTCTCATTTGATCCTGTAGTTAATTCAGAAAGACAGTTTTCCAAAGAATATCTCCTATTTGCTGCCTGGTGCCACTCAGGTTGTCATTGCCACTTATACCAAACCTAGGTAATCTGTGTAAATATAGAGAAATAAGGTAATTGGGTTTTCTTTTAGATCTGCCCTTAGCCTGTTAGCTGGAACCACCAGCCAGGACTAATTCTGAAAATGTTCCACCTCTGCCTCACCTATGGAATAATCACCTTATTTCATTTATACCAATTGCACAAACAAATTAAGTTAATTGCCCAATATTTTTAAACCCCTTGAAATTTACCAGATCCTTAGAACAGAAAGATGAAATCATTGTCTGCTCAGTGCCTACCATCACTGGGTAGAACACTGTAGGGAAGCTCAGCCAGAATGTTCAGAGTAGGTAAGAAGCTCTGCTGGCTCCTCTAGAAGGGTAGTACAAGTAGGGTCCCCAGGCTCATGGGCCATGAGTCTTCAGGGAACCCGTCTGCCCTTCTTCCCCAGGAGGACCACAGAGAGGGAAACTATAAGCTACATCAGGGGAACTAGGAACAAATCTGAGAAAGGGTCACAAGGGGGAAGGTGTAAGAACTCCAGGCTACCAAATATTTCTGAATCTTGCTCAAAAAGTAGAAGCAGTGCTAGGTAGTCTTTCAAGACAGGGTACCAAGGAATCACAGAGAGTGGCAAACAGCACAAACATGGCCCTGGGCTAAAGGTGCAGATGCCCAAACCCAGTGGGTCCAGTCTCCCCTTCTAGCTCACTGAGGGATTCCACTTGCAGCTGGGCTGGGTACCAGAGACTGGAATGCCTGCACAAGAACATCTAGGAAATGTCTTTAGGGGGTTGGCAGTATGTCAGGAGACTGGCTTCTCTGAGGGTGAGGGCTGTACGTTATGCTTCTTCCTATCATTTCCACTTAGAAATCACCCAATGCTTGCTTTCGGATTTTATTATGAATGATTAGTTATTTTTGAGATCATGGATCTAATGAACATAGTTCTTCAAATATGAACAGGCCTACATGAGACATTGACAAATACTGCTCTAACGGGTCAAAAGTGCCCTCTGAATAGCATAGCTTAAGGCCCAAGAAAGAAATTAATCTGTGACTCCCCAGATTCTCCCAAAGTGAGACTCTTAGGAAAGCTATCATTACCTGGGCTGGGAACCCAAAGTAAGAGTCCCAGAGAGCCCCATCCTTCCTCTCCCTACTGCCCTCAGTGTTCCTCTTGACTTCCTGACTCCTACCTTAGAGATGTAGCCTAAAGATCATCAGTACCTGTTATTAAAATACTAGGATACAATCAAGGTGATGAGAATACACGAACCCAAGAGGATTCTCTAAATTGTCTCTATTCTGGTCCTGTTTGGGACAAGGCTGACCCAGAGGACTCTCTTAGGAGTGATGGGCAGCTTTGACAGTTTTCGGGATGGATCCAAGATAGAGCAACAGTCCACGCCTGCTGGGAACTCTATCTGATGCCCCAGCATTGCATGTAGTATAGATTTACATCTAACCCTCACACTCCCTCCCCCACTGAAGCTCTAGAAACACAGAACTCCTTAGCCATTAACATGGGAGGACAAACACTCAAGCAGCTAGAGATGTCTTCTGTGTGTGAGTGTGTATGTGTGTGTGTGTGCACATATGTTTCTATGTTCTATCTCAGCCTGCTAGCCAAATTCTAGTCACCCCACAGCCTCCAGAGCTGTGGACTGGTCTGGCTGACGGTATTGCTCCTGAAGCAGAAACCAAGACCTAGCGTGTGCTCTGTAAGGGACCAGAGAGCTGTCCCTTCCCTTCTCTTCCCTTGCCTCACCCTTTATCTCTGTCATTCCCAAAAAAGGACATCTTAACAATTTGTTGTAGGGAAAACAAGGAATTTGCTGAGAAATTTGTTACCAAAGAAGTATTTTCAGTCTGCAAGTAAATGTCTAATTAGTTGTGCACATTTCCATCCTTCAAAACTTCCATTACATGTTTTCCTCGTTTGTACCTTAAAAACAGAAACACAAGAGCAACCATCTGAAAGTGGAGGGTAAAAGCAATGTCATGACCTTCTAGAAAGAGTTACCAGCTCAAAATGATCAGGACCAGTCAGGGGCTGAGCTCTGAGTGCTTGGACCCCAAAGGGAAGGGGCACCTTCCCGGATACAGGCTCAAGGAACCGGAGGAGGCCGTGGGATACTCACCGGTGACTGGTTTCTTCAGCTCCTGCCCCAAAATGAACTCAGCAGTCAGACCCATGAGAACAGCTATTTTGGGTGTTAATAATATCTTAAATTGTGTGCAGAGCTTTAAATGTAAAAAACATTGTTTCACACCAATGAGCAAGGCTTTCCACACCTATAGACTAGTAGCTAAGTGGGGCCATCTCCCACCTGAACCTAAGCTTGAGGACTAGCCTGCTACAGAGGGGCTGGAGGACCACCTCTTTGGAGCCTCCTCAGTGATAACTACAACCAAGTTTTCCCCTCAACTTCAAGGGTCATTGCCTTGACCTCCTTTGCTCACAAATGTTTGGGCAGGAACATGCACTGGGGCATTAACAAAGTCTTTCTCCTCTCCTGGCAATGCTCAGAGCTAAAATGCAGAAAGTGCAAGCCCTCCAAGGTTATCTTAGGACACATAACTCATTTTAGAAAAAAATACCAAAACTCCCTCAACAAAATTCAAAAAGTAACAAGTGTGTGAATTATTTCATTCGCGGCCAGAGATGGTCCTGAATAGGCAATGCCTTCGGGTCCTCCCTAGACAGGAAACCCATCTGTGCAGAGCCCACACTCGCGGTGATGTCCCAGAACCTGCCAGGCCTGTGCTTTGTATTTCTTTCACTTGTTTCCTTTTGCCCTCTCCTGCCACGGTGTTGCTCCTGTGTTAGCCAAGACCTAGAGTACCAGGCATCTTCGTTGGAGACTCATTACAGCTTATTTCTATCTGCCTTTCTTTAAAGCCAGCTGAACATACCCAATGCTCTCCCTTTATGGTAAGACCGACCCTCCAGACCACGCTCTTAGCTTCTGTTATCCTCCTCTAACACCCCCACCCCCACCCACCCCGGTACCCGGCATCTCTGGGAGCCCAGCCTCGCTCCCGCTGCATGTAGCCACCATGTCTCTCCTGCGCCTCGCCTACCCGGCCGCGTGTGAGCTGTGACATGCTCTTGTGTGATGGTGCTCCTTTCCCTCCCTGAGCTTTACTCTGGGTGATCATTCACTGTGATTTTGACCATCTAACGAGCCACCGGGAGAGAACTGGACCTAAGGGCCATTTCCTGTTAAACATTCTGAGGACTCCACGGGCTAAAGTCTCTAGCTTTAATCCAATGTGGGAAATTTGCACAGGGCACCCATGAGTGCCATGGCTAGGGGCTCCAGAGAAAAGAAGAAGGAGAGGGATGACCAGGGCGGGAGCCAGAAAGTCAGACGATGACTTCCCACTAACCATCCAGTGTCTGTAACTACTGGCCTCCCGTGTGCTCTGAGTTTAAGGCCACTGTAAAAGGTCATAAGCTGGAATCTGTCACTGAGAGTGTGACTGATTATCCAACCACTCCAACAAAGTGACCCATGAATTTTTCTAAACTCTTGAAGTTCATTCAGATTAGGTGATCACAGGAAAACAAACTCAGGGAGTTGATGGGAGCATTCCTGATGTAGGACTGTGATTCACTTTGCCCAAAGTGATAGATGCCACTAGGTGTGACCTTGAAGTCTCCTTGGAACAAGCTTTTCTAAAAATCTGCCATCACACGTTTCAAAACGGAGCCAAGTATGAGTTTTTAAAAGGACCAATTGATTCCCTGAAAGTCAGCGGACTGGGGGCAAGATTGGGTCGGCGAGTGGTGCTTCCTAACACAGCCTGTCCCAAGCCAGCTGGAAGGCCACCCAGGGAAAGGCTGCACCTGGGCGTCGTACTCCGCTTCCCAGGGGCGGCCGCTGGGGTCTCCTGCCTCCCTGCATTGTCATTTGGTTTTTTGGAGGACATTTTTGTGTCTACATAGAAAGGTTTATCCCCCTTCTAGAGCTTTGGGAAACTGCAGCTACTGGGAGGGGGAGGGGAGCGAGTCTACCGGGTGGGGGGTTTGAACCCAGCATGGAATTCAAACTGCACGCTTGACTTTTATTTTTTAACTCGTCAAATCCAGATGCCCCTGTGGCACCAACTTCTCACACTCTTGACACTCACAGCTGAACTTCCCCACTTACGCTTGTTCTTTCTTCTTTTTTCTCCTTTCCCGAACACGGTGGAACTGACAGCTGAGTTATAAAACCCCAAGCCTTCTCTGCCTACTCCTCTGGGAGAAAACAACCTCCTTTTAAGGAGAGAAAATAGAATTTCAAGTAGATACACAGATGATAGAAATGCAGAGATTAAGGGCATCAAAGCCTTCAAAATAGGCAGGCAGGGTAAGGCCCGGGGGCAGGACCAGGGCTGCAGCTGGCCTTTCCTCCTCGGCCCCCCTGCAGCCCATGGAGCAGACCCCCCAACACCCACGGTCACCCTGCCTGAGGGGAACGGTTCCCCTGTGCAGATCTGAGGCATCTCTGGTTTGAAATAGAAAAGATACTGTGAGTCTTCCCCCAATCTGGAGAGTTGGGGTAGTAGGAGACACCCTTCCGGCGTGGTCTCTGTGCAGCCCTCTCAGGGCGGAGCGAGGCTGTGCAGGTAAGGGATAACCACCCGTGGAGCTTTCTCACCACCCTCATGGGTCTCCCATGCAGAGCAGAAGTAAGATGGGTGATCTCAGGAACCACTGGCCACATCAGTGACAATTGGCAGGCCACTAGGTTAGAACGAAGGGCCGGTGGGGGCCCTCAGGGGCACCGGCGTTCCTAAGATTTTCAGAGGGGCTAACAAGGTGTGGACGTTGTCAGGGAGGGTTGGCCTGAAATGATTCAAAAGAAAACAGAGAAGCAAGAAGTGGGGCAGTGGGGGGTGGCACAGATCCTCCCTGCCGGTGACCTGGAGATTGCTCCTCCCTTGAGGGTCGAGGGGGACATGAACAGTAACAGGAAGCCTGAAGGTCCGTTCTCTCCTGGTGCCGACAGGGCTGGGTGAGCTGCACTAGCTCCAGGAGACAGGCAGGGGGCCTCCCGGGGAGCTCCTAGCGCGGGCTCTCTGGCCAGCACAGGCAGGAGGGGAGTCAGAAGAGGGGGTCAGTCCGTGGTGTTCTCAGGTCTGGAGGCACAGGGTAATAGGGCAGCCCTGGCCAG
This sequence comes from Procyon lotor, assembly GCA_028646535.1. Lineage (NCBI taxonomy): Eukaryota > Metazoa > Chordata > Mammalia > Carnivora > Procyonidae > Procyon > Procyon lotor. The sequence goes on along the minus strand of CM053611.1, from coordinate 20,823,722 downwards.
GCACGTGCCCCAGCCCCAGGCTCCTCGGGGTCCCACAGGCTGAGGAGGGCCCTTGGCCAGCAGACTCCAGCAGCCCTAGCACCAGGTTCCTGCCTCTGCTTGGCTTGGCCGGATCCAGTTCTTCCTCACCTTCCCCTTGCCCCGGGGCTCCAGGAACTCCCTGGGGAGATGATCTGCCCTAAGCAGAACCCCTCCATGCTCCTACACCGGGAACCTGGACTCATCTAGGCCTTGTTTAGAGTGTGCCCCCCACCCCTTTGAGGATCTCCTGCAGCCAGGAGAGGGCTGGGGCCTCCCAGAGGCCTCAGAACAGAGGGGAGTAGCGGTGAAACAGCTTCAGTGTCTGAGGTGAGGCAAACACCTCACTCTCCGCCGGCTAAGCAGCACACCACTGTCCCTGTAGCCGTGTGGGAAGAGGTGGCACAGCAAGACTTTTGGAGCCCCAAGCTGCCAGAGCACCAGATCCCTGCAGCCCACTCTAGCCCAATTCTCGGTCAGCCCGCCCCCCCCACCAGGATCCCCAGTGCAATCATACCTCCTGCTGGGATGTAGGCCCCTACCTGCCAGCCACCCTGCCGAGAGCCACATCGCACTGGGGATGTGTGTCACCCTGACGAGAGAGAGAGAGAGAGAGAGAGAGAGAGAGAGAGAGGCTAGGCTGCATCCTGAGCTCGCAGCCAAGGGTGGGTGCACCCAAGGCAGCTAGCTCTCGGCCTAGATTTCAAAGCATATGGAAGTTCCTTATGGAATCTTTGGTTGCTCCACCCAGGGGGCCAAGAATTAGGAGTGAAGGGGAAAAGAGGAGAACAGATAAACGGGGTCATGGGCTCAGGGGCCTGGGCACAACTTGGCTCTGCAGAGACCTCAGACCTGGGTTGTCTACCTGGAAGAGGGGGGCAGCTGGCCTCCCCATCCATGGCCCAGGGGAGAGAAGCTAGTGCAGCTAACCTTGCCCTGCCCTGCCCTGCCTCCACCCCAACCAGGGGCTGTGCTGCTCAGAGCAGGGCCCACCTCGTTCTTGCCCTGCCCCTCTCTGTTGCTGTGTTAACTACCACCTCCTATTGCCGATGGATTCCAGAACGCAGAGGAGAACTCCCGCATCTCCATCACCTTTTTCCGCCTCTTCCGGGTCATGCGCCTGGTCAAGCTGCTGAGCCGAGGGGAGGGCATCCGGACCTTGCTGTGGACCTTCATCAAATCCTTCCAGGTAACCACCTCTGCCCTCAGCGGACTGCAAGGAGAAGAGCCTCCTGAGCTCCCGCAGGCGGGGCTGCCCCAGCTCCCCCTGGGCTCCCTGAGCAGGAAGCAGCACCACTAGGAGTGGAGGGCCGGCCTTATCTTGCTACTAAGCAGCTGTGTGACCACAGCCTCCCTCTGTACCCTTGTTTTCCTCCTGTCTACAATGAGAACCCGGGACTCCATCTCTGGTTTTCCAAAGCATGCTCCTTGAGCCCCAGATTTCCCCCAAATTCGGGGTAAGGGGGAAGCTGAAGTGGTTCTGCTTTCTTCTCTCATCCGTGCATTTTTCCGCAAGAATTTATTGCACAGAGAAGTTTTGTGGTGGTAAAAATGTGACAAACATGGGCTCAGAGCACCTCAGAGGCCCTCCCACTTCTGGCATTTTTAGGATCCGGCTGTCACCTTCCTCCCTGTAGGCATTTCTGCAATGTCTGCTGTCCACACCAATTTGTAGACTTGGCCAAACTCTCCAGGATCCTGGTGTCACTCCACTCAAGGAGACGTGGTCCCCTCCCAGGGCCCAGGGGCCCTAACTATAGGATTAATTCTCTTTTCTCAGGCCATTATTTTCTATCTGTGAAAGCAGAATAATGATCACCCCTGGCCATCTCTGAGGAGTGTTAAGTAAGTTTGAAGTTAAAGAGAAGCAGACTCTGTGAGGTCACTTGAGTTCCTTGAAGATGAGAGGCGTAGGGACCCCTGCATGAACTTCCACGCTTCCTTAGCCTGACTCTGATGGCAGCTTCTCCCTGCCCACGGAAGCACCACTCTCAGGCTTCCCGGCACTGAAAGTTTCCTTCCACGTGCCCCGACCTGAGCTGGGGACAGGCATAGAGGGGGTCCCCAATCCAAATGTGCCAGAACTGAAGGTGCAGCCAGAGGCAGTGCTCTGTGGTCAGGTGCCTGCCTTGCTTTGGAATCCCCTCCCAAAAGTGCAGACACCCTTCCAGGCAGCCTCCAGCCCAGGACTCGTCGGCCCAGGCCCTTGACTGGCCCAGCCTGGTTACACTCCTCATAGGCAGCCCTCTGCCTACAGGGCCTTCCTGAGAAGCTGCAGCTGCCCTACCTGCTAGCCCCATCGCATCCCACCTACCCCCACCAGTGGGTGCCGTACCTTGCCCAATCCCTGGCAATCTGAGGATTCTGGGGAGAGCAAGAATGGGGGTTGACCCTGTCCGTGGGTGCAGCCCTGGGGTCCCACGGCCATGATAACTGTGGAGGCCACCAACATACTTCCCCCCCAAACACACACATATTTCCTAGGAAAAGGCAATAGACCCCCAAAACTGAGGAGAGGCTGGAACACGGAGCCCAGCTCCAACCTGACGGAAGCCCCATCTGTGTGATCCCACAGTGCCATCTAGTGGCAGTTAGACGCCTGGCAGGGCATTTCCTAGTCTTGAATGTGTGGCTGTCCAGATTCCAGAATAGGCCCTGAGCCCCAGGAGGCCTCTCCCCAGGAGAAGTGGCAGGGACTCTGGAAAATTAAGTTGTCTGAGTTGCCAGGCAGATCATACATGGAGCGAACAAAATATAGGGGACCCAAATACTTGGAAGACACGCACTCAGCCTTTTGTAAGCCTTATATCATTTAAACACCACAGAACCCCTGAGAGGTAATTACTCTTCCCACTTTTCAGAAAAGGAAACAGGCTCAGAAAGGTTAAGTCAAATGGCCAAGCTCCCACGATGAGAAAGTGGCAGAAATAGGGTTTGAGTCCATGATTTTTCTTCTACTTAAGTTTTTCCTTAGTAATTATTTTTATTACGATTAGCGGGATATCATCGAGCTATGTAAAGGAAGGGTGTAACCTGCCTCCACCCCACGCCTCCCCAGGAAACCTTGGTATGTATCCTCCACGGCTTTCTCCCTGCTGCACAAAGCCCTATGTCTAGTCAGAGAACATTTGCTCATTCTTGATTGTTTTTACTAAAGCCGTATCCTACTATATGTATCCCTTACTCTGCAGCGTGCCTTTCTCCGTGCACCACACTACCTCTCAGGTGATTGAAACCAAGGGAAAACGAGAGGTCTGTGCCATGGTTCAGGCCTTCTCCTGGTGCCCAGATCTTCTGTGGGGATCTTGGAAGTGCCCCCTCCAAAGCCAGGCTGCAGCACCCCCTGGGAAGGGATCTGGCCAGCCATGCCCCTCCCGGCCTCACGCCATCTCCTGTGCTTCCTTCCAGGCCCTGCCCTATGTGGCTCTTCTGATAGTGATGCTGTTCTTCATCTACGCAGTGATTGGGATGCAGGTAGGACAACTGGCCTGCTGCTCCTCTGCCTCTATTTCTCCTCCCGCCCCCCAGCCCCACTTTCCCAGACACCTCTTTCTTGCTCCCGACGGTCCCTCCCTCCGCTTCCACTTCTGAGGCCAAGAAGGTCACAAGAATTAGAACGTCCCTTCAAATGGTGTCTTGCAGGTAGGAGGGTGAATGGCCATGTGCTCTGCACACTTCTCTCCCCTTTGCCCCAGGCTTGGTCTTTGCTGTCTGTAGGGAAAAACACTCCCAGATTGACACCGAGGGCCTCAGGAGAGACAGCCCCTTCCAGAAAATAACACGAAGGGTGTGTCAGACAGCACCCTTCCCCTTGCCCAGGTCTGACAGCCTGAGAACTACCTCCCACCTCAGCACCATCCAGAAGAAGCTAACAACAGAGAGGGACAGAGGAGAGAGGGAAAGAAGGAAGGAGGAAGAGGGCGGAGGGAGGGAGGAGGGAAGGAGGGAATCGGGCATTCCCTCCCTCCATCAAACATGCAGCAGTTTCTTGGGTTTTCCATATAAAGCAACATGTTGTCTGTGAAGAGAGAGAGTTTGACTTCTTCATTGCCCATTTGAATACCTTTTATTTCTTTGTGTTGTCTGATTGCTGTCGCTAGGACTTCTAGCACTATGTTGAACAAGAGTGGTGAGAGTGGGCATCCTTGTCGTGTTCCTGATCTCAAAGGGAAAGCTGTCAGCTTTTCCCCATTGAGAATGACATTTGCTGTGGGCTTTTCATAGATAGACTTGATGATGTTGAGGAATGTTCCTTCTCTCCCCATAGTTTGAAGCGTTTTAATCAGGAACGGATGCTGAATTTTGTCAAACGCTTTTTCTGCATCAATCGAGAGGACCATGTGGTTCTTCTCTCTTCTCTTATTGATTTGTTCTATCAAATGGATTGATTTGCGAATGTTGAAGCACCCTTGCATCCCAGGGATAAATCCCACTTGGTCATGATGAATAACCTTT
>CM053611.1:20799367-20818749 GCA_028646535.1 Procyon lotor | reverse complement strand
AAAAAAAAAAAAGAAAATTGGTTACACAGGAAAAGATAAAGCACAAAAATAAATTCCAGATTAATGGGTTATCACATAAAACAAAATTTTAGGATTTTTAGAATATATAGGAGAATATTTCTATGACCTAGAATAAGTAAGAATTTCTTCAAACAAGATGGCAAAAAGCACAGTGAAATTTAAATTTTAGATTCATCAGGGGTATCTGGGTGCCTCAGTCAGTTGGTTAAGTGTCTGACTCTTGATTTCAGCTCATGTCATGATCTCAGGGTTATGGAATCAAGCCTCCTGTTGGACTCTGCACTCAGCAGGGAGTCTGCTTAAGATTCTCTCCTTCTCCCTTTGCCCCTCCCCAAGTGATCTCTCTCTCTCTCCTTCCAATAAATAAATAAATCCTTTAAAAAAATAAAATAAAATTTAAATTCATTAAAATAAATAGGCTTCATCATAAATAAGGCTGCAAGCCACAGACTGGAAGAGGGTACTTGTTATGCATGTAACTGACAAAGACTAGTAGAAAGGATATATTAAACACACACACACACACACACACACACACACACACACACACACACAGAAGAACAAGAAGACAAATAACCCAGGAGATGAACAGAACATGCAGTTCAATAGAAAATGAACTAAAAGTTCTTAACCCATTAATCATTGAAACACAAATTAAGACAGCAATGAAATATCATTTCACACCCATCCTATGAGCAATATTTTTTAAAATTCACTAATACAAAGAGTGGACAAGCCTAAACTCAGAATCAGAGTGCAGAAAAGGAATTGCCAGGAACTGGATGGGGTTGGAATAGGGAGAAGTTAGTAGAAGGGCACACACTTTCAGCTATCAGATAAAGAAGGTCTGAAGATCTAATGTGTAACATGGTAATGATAGTTGATAACACTGTATTATATATTTGAAATTTGCTAAGATCTGAAATGTGCTCATCAAAAAAATAAATGTGTGAAGTGATGAGTGTGTTAATTAACTAGATGGGAGGAATCCTTGTCCAACATAGAGCTGAATCAAATTGTCAGAACAGACACTTTAAATATCTTACAATTTTATTTGTCAATTACACCTCAGTAAAACTGAAAAAAAGTTGACAGGTCTGCAGAACAATGGCATTTGTCCTGCACTGACAACAGGAGCATAAATTGCACAAACCTTGGAGAACCAGCAATGACTAGTGAAAATGAAGACTTACCTACTTCACCTGGCAATTCCACTTTCTAAGCAGATATCCAAGACATGGACCCTCATGCTGATTGCAGGGTTTGTAATAGCAAAAAAACAAAAGAAAAAAGTAACCTATAATAGAACAGCAGGTTTTCAAAAATGGTATATACAGGGTGCCTGGGTGGCTCAATCAGTTAAGCATCTACCTTCAGCTCAGGTCATGGTCCCAGGGTTCTGGGATCGAGTCCCACATCAGGCTCCTACTCAGTGAGGAATCTGCTTCTCCTTCTGCCTCCGCTCATGCTCTTGCTCTCTCTCTCAAATAAAGAAATAAAATCTTTTTTAAAAATTGGTATATACATAGAATATACTGCTATATGGCAGTTAAGATAAATGAATGAGAGTAACAGATAAATTTCCAAAACTTAACATGAATGGCAAAAAGGGACTTTTCAGAAAAGGTGGTTTGTGGCCATTTATGGAAAGTTTTAAAACATTCAAAATAATGCTATGCATCTTCATATTTAGTGAACATATCAGAGCATTCAGGAAATGATAAACACCAAATCCAATTTAGTAGTTCCCTCTGGGGGAAGGAGGATGGGTCAAGGGTTGAGGGAAAGATCCAGAAATAAGAGATGGACCCCACAGGTGGTGGACTCTTTCACCGCTCTCCCCTAGGTGTGCCACAGGGGAGGCATGGCAGGACATCATGCTGGCCTGCATGCCAGGGAAGAAGTGTGCCCCCGAGTCGGAGCCCAGCAACAGCACAGAAGGTGAAACGCCCTGTGGCAGCAGCTTTGCGGTCTTCTACTTCATCAGCTTCTACATGCTCTGTGCCTTCCTGGTAAGCTGAGATGGGACTGAACAGCCACAGGTCATGAGTATGAAGTTCAAGGCAGCCCAGGCCCTCTATCCTTGCAGCTTAGAGTCATAGGAACCAGCTTGGAAAGACTCAGTTAGTAGCAATGTTGAACCACTAGACAAGGGCACAAAGCTCTGGGCCAGAGTGAGTCCAACCAGCACCCTTCTCCTCCTCTTCTTGGCTCTTGTAATTGTGGCATTTAATTAATTGTGTCCCAGGGGATGGAAGGGATATGTGTGTGTGGGCCTAGAGGCAACTGATATGTTTTGGGCATTTTGATGAGGAGTGTGGGGAAGGGTGGTGGAGAGAGCTGCCCTCTGTCCATGGAAGCCCTACCCAGCAGTTCAGTATGAAGGAAGCTGTCCAGCCCACATGTGGGGTTCATCCCACACCACTCTGAGGAGAGCTGTGTCAGGTTCATAACCAAGAGACCCAAGTTCCAGGGGCTGATGTTTTAAATGGTGAATATAGCTGGTCCTCAGAAATGTGGGCTTCTGCCATGCATGGCACTGGCTGGCAAAGTGGATTCAAGTGGCAAGAAACTCATCATATCTCTGTTCTCTGCAGATCATCAACCTCTTTGTAGCTGTCATCATGGACAACTTTGACTACCTGACAAGGGACTGGTCAATTCTTGGTCCCCATCATCTGGATGAATTTAAAAGAATCTGGGCAGAGTATGATCCTGAAGCCAAGTAAGTTCCCAGAGGGAAACACTGATTTCCCAAAGCCCAGATGACATTATGCAACCATACCTATAAAAGAGGTTCAAAACAGGTTAGCATCAGGTAGATTGATTAGAAGCAATGAATTGCACCAGACCCCAGGGTCAATAATCAAGAGCCAGCAATAGTAGGCCAAGCATCTTTGGCTAAGTCAAGAACATATCTATATTCAGTTGAATAGGATGGGCGATCCGAGTGTCAGGAATAACAAGTAAGTATTCAAGTTAAAGTGTTCAGAGTCAAGTAGATCTCAACTCTCTTCTCACCTCAGGTACAAAGATACCCTCATTGGTCAATAACATTTGGTTGACACTTAATAAATGCCTTTTGGTCAGATGGTTAGATTGCAGCAGCAAGTTTATGTGAGAATCTCATTGCACTATCCAAAGTCCCTTCCACCTTGAACATAGCACTGGCTGAAAATTGCTCATTAAAATCTGAACATGTATATATTGGTTTTAGAGTTTTACCATGCAATTCTGAAACTCTGCACTGAGCTTGACCAATAAGGTCAACAGCTGTGAAGATCTTGGTAGATTAGTCTTGGGCTGCAGGCTGAAACCATGACTGTCTGACCAATCTTTATCTCTTCTTCTTCCTCTTTTAGGGGTCGTATCAAACACCTAGATGTGGTGACCCTGCTCCGGCGGATTCAGCCCCCACTGGGTTTTGGGAAGCTGTGCCCTCACCGCGTGGCTTGCAAAGTAAGAGATGATCTTGGTCCACAGGGAGAAAAAGAAAATATGGATAGAAAGAAGCCTACTGGTCTTGTGACCTTGGTCAGGTCATTGATACTTTAAGGGAGTGAAGATAATATTCTGTGTGCTAAAGAAATGGGCCTGAGCCAGATTGTATTTTAGGGTTCTTTCCAACAATAAGTCTTCAGACTCTATAAAGGAAAACTGAAGTGAATGCCTCATGATCCAACAAGCCACATGCCCAGTCCCATCAGGCTGTGCCACCTAGGCATCCTGGAAGACTTCCAGCCAAGGACCAATGGATTAGGGGTTCTCCTCCTGGGATCAAAGGGCTATTAAAGGGTCAATGCATCAGCTTCAGGGACCTATAAAGCCCTAAAATTCTGTGCAAAATCACTAAAACACTCACAAATTGTACCAGGGAGAGGATCCATCATGTTTATCAGATTTCTGAGTCCATGACCCTATAAAAGTTAAAGACTAGCATCCTCGGCTCTTTAGACCCAACACTTGCTCATGTGACCCTCACATGGCCGTGAGAGTGAGCACCCCCTTAAATTGTGTGCTCAGGCACCTCCCTTACCTCACGCAATCCCAACCAGGTAGCCCCACAGTTGCTGAAAAGTACTGTCTCTACTCTATCTCCTCTTCTTTTAATAAGAATGGTTTCCACCATTCTGTGTTCCCTGTTGGAATAACAATGAGCTGAAAGGGTTTGGGGGAAGTAAGGTCAGAGAGCTGTATAAAAGAAGCACAAATAGAAAACATCAACTCCAGATAATCCATTGATGGAAAATAGAGAATTGAATTGTGCTCTGTTTTACTTAGTTTTTTCTCACTTATATCTCCACTTTGTTCCTCCCAAAAAAGATTTTAGACTTCCAAGGTCATAGAAGATATTGGGGGGGTGCGGGGAGAAACACAAGTTAAATGTAAAGTCAAAGCACAACAGACAAAAGATCAGGGACAAGTGTAGCCTGTATGAAATGATAGAGCATCCATCATGGCCTCCAGATGGGCCTGGACAGGCTACCAATGTGTTCAACTTCCCAGTGGCTGCTCCACAATTCACACTATCCATGAAAGTCAAGAAGATCCAGTCACTCAGGAAAATTATAACTCTTCTTGGCACTATGATTAACAAGAGGACACCATGTGATCTAACAAATAACATCTTTGACCACATCTTGAGAGCAAATGCCAGAATGACTTTCATGGTGCTCTTTCTCATAATTACTCTGGTGTGTGCTAAGGCCCCACACCAAGGCACAATGCAACAGCAGCAATTTGAGGGAAATTTAGGGAAAAGGGTAATCCAATCTTACCTAGTCAACAAGCTTTTGATCCAGCCTGATGCAGAGGTATGTTTTTCAATAAACAGAAAAGGAGATACACTGCACTTCCTGTAATGCAAAGCCGCCATTATTTTCTCTCTTATCAGGGCTTTGGATGAATGCTGGCTGGCAGGTGGGCTCCTGGCACGTGCTTTGAACGCAGCTGTTCTTTGTTGCCAATAGAAAGCACATCCATATGCCTGTGTAGACATTTGAGCTGAGGAGGACGTTCGGTGGGCTTAACATCTTTTTTGTGGGAGCAAAGGTCTAATAAGGACAAATTCCATTCCTCTCTCACTCTGTGTAGAAGAGTGAGAGTACTTAAGGCAGAGCTGAAATTCTCCCCAGAAAAGGTTTTGAATACATTATAGGGGCCCATGCTTCAAACCTCTACTTGCTGCTGACTTTTGCACTGAAGTTTGAAGGCTCCCTTCCAGCATTCTCCTGCCATAGTAGTTCTGTAGGTCATTTGAGAACTGTTAGCTATAATCACCAGCTTTGCCTCCTCTTACCCTCCAGCGCCTGGTCTCCATGAACATGCCTCTGAACAGTGATGGGACAGTCATGTTCAATGCCACCCTCTTTGCCCTGGTCCGGACAGCCCTGCGGATCAAAACAGAAGGTAAGGGTCATCTGAGGGCTACTGGGAGAACCACTCAGAAGATCTAGCAGACTAATGCAACAGCTTGCAAAAGGCTCCCAAGATCTTCCCATTCTGTGTAGTATCAGAGCAGTGGTTCAGTGATAACTTTCACATCCAGGGATATTGAAAAGGCCTGGCCTACTCTTGTTTCCTTTGCTCCTTGAATGGCCTTTTGGTATCTAGCTTGTTTACTTTGAATTCTAGCATTCCATTAATTTCTAGAAATTATTCTGGATGATATCTTGAAGTCATAGTTTATAGTTCAAAAAGCAAAAGGTGATGAGCGTTACCTAAAACAGGATTAAACCCGATCTAAATGGAATTTTACTGACTATGTAAATGCTTAACTTTCTTTTTAAATTAGAACTGTCAAAAAGGGGTTCATATCAGCAAATAGTGACTATGGTCAAAGTCATCACATACAATTGTATGAGCTGTGCATGGATCAAGGTGTTCAGCCAGCCAACAGGTGTGGTTTAAGATCTCTCCTGTGCTCTACTGGTTGGGCCATGCTCCCTCAGGTCTGTTTACCTGAAGGGATGTCTTCTGGTTTGTACAAAGTTACCTTATGGGCTAGCAGCAGCCTTGGCTGAGACAATCTACTGTCTTTATAGATGATAAGTATTTCTGAACCATTCTGTGGAAAAAGCTATATAAAATGTACCTAGGAAAATGTGATTGCTCACAAAGAGCTTCTAGGTTATAGTGTTTTATGTAATGTGGTCAAAAGACCACCTGCCTCAGATTCAGCTGTTGAAGCTTATTTAAAATGTGGTAAGTCATTTATTCTCTCTCTACTTCAGCTCCTTCATTTGTAAAATAAGAAAGATAATGATGTGTGGAAATTTAGTTCAGTGAATAATCCAGCAGAGAAGTGCCTTTTCTCAGTTAAATCCTTCCAGAAAATAATAAAAACATCTAAAACAAAGGAAAACAAGAACCAGGCCAGAAAGATACAAGTTAAAATAATGAGCTAATCTTTAAAAAATTAAAAATAGTTCAAGTTATGTTGCCAAACTAAAAAGAAACAAAGGCTGAGGGAGGCTGTCCAAGATGCTGGCATAGGAAGACCCTGAACTCACCTCCTCCCAAGGACACACCAAATCTACACCCACATATGGAACAATTCTTCCGGAACAACAGAGTGCTGACTGAACAACTTTTATACAACAAAGGTTAGAGGGACCAAGCAGAAAATGGTAGGAAGGATAAAGATATGGGAACTATGGGAAACCTTCCCTGCCAAACCAATGTGACCACCTGCAGTGAAGAAAGATAGCACTAAGGGCCCTATACCCAAACTCACCCACCCTGGGACACAGGAAAAACAGTGGCTTAAAGAGCAGCAGGACTATAAGTGAAGGAAATCCATTTATATCCACTAAATGGCAGGGGAAGAGGAACTTCCAGGACTCTCTCCAAGTTGGAGTTACCAAGAAACACCATTGTTTACATTCCCCTCCACCTTGATAGTACAACTGGGAGCAAGATCCAAGTGCTCTAGTTGATCTGCTAGGGTTACTCATTGAGCCCTAGGCCCTTAACCAACACCGTAACCCCCAACCTATGCCTGCCCCAACTCCAACCACCCTGCCAAGGTGATCTCCAGTCTCAGTGTACCCCAGGATACCCCCAGCCAGTGCCTGCTCAGGCTCTAGCCATTCCATCAGGGTTGTCCAGGCCTAGTGTGATCCTGGACTCCCCCAAGACATGTTGGCTTCAGTTCCAGCCAGTGAGCCAAAGCTTCCAGGCACACGCAATATACACAAAGAATGTTCCTACACAAGACTACTCTTAAGGCTGGGAATGTGGCCATTCCACCTAATTTGTAGAGACTAACACTGAAATTCAACCAAAATTAGGAGACAGAAGAATATGTTCTAAATGAAAGAACAAGATAAAGCCCCAGGAGGAAAAAACCCTGATGAAATGGAGATAGGTAATTTACCAAAGTAGAGTTCAAAGTAATGGTCATAAAGATGCTCACCAAACTCAGGAGAAGAATGGAGGAACACAGTGAGAACTTCAACAAAGAGTTAGAAAATATAAGAAAGTACCAAAGTGGAGTCACGGAGCTGAAGAATACAATAATTGAATTGAAAAATACACTAGGGTTCAACAACAGATTAGATGATACAGAAGAATGGCTCAGCAATCTGGAAGACAACAGTGGAAATCACCCAGTCAGAACAGCAAAAAGAAAAAAGAATATTTAAAAATGAGAATAATTTAAACTTCCCTAATCTGGGGAAGGAAACAGGCACTCAAGTCCAGGAGGCACAGAGAAACTGCCTCAAAATCAATAAAAATAGGGGGACGCCTGGGTGGCTCAGTTGCTTAAGCACCTGCCTTCAGCTCAGGTTGTGATCCCAGAGTCTGGGATCGAGTCCCACATCGGGCTCCTTGCTCAGCGGGGAGCCTGCTTCACCCTCTGTCTCTGCCTGCTTGTGTTCTCTCTCTCTCTCTCTCTCTCTGACAAGCAAATAAATAAAGTCTTTTTTTAAAAAATCAATAAAAACAGGTCAGCACCTCAACATATAATAGTGAAGCCTGCAAATTTCAGAGATAAAGAAAACATTCTGAAAGCAGCTCAGGACAAAAGGTTCTTAACCTACAAGGGTAGAAACATAAGGCTAGCAGATCCACAGAGACCTGGCAGGCCAGAAAAGACTGGCATGATATAGTCATTGTGCTAAATAGGAAAATATGCAGCCAAGAATGGCTGTCATTCAGAATAGAGGAGAGATAAAAGCTGTCATTCAGAATAGAAGGAGAGATAAAGAGTGTCCAAGACAAATAAAAGCTAAAGGAATTTGTGAACACTAAACCAGCCATGCAGGAAATATTAAAGGGGATCCTTTGAACGAAGAAAGAGTCCAAACTAACAAAGACCAGAGAAGAATAGAGACAACCTACAGAAACAGTGACTTTACAGGTAATATAATGGCACTAAATTCAGATCTTTCAATAATTACTTTGAATGTAAATGGACTAAATGCTCCAATAAAAAAAAAAAAAAAAACACCATAGGGTATCAGACTGGATTTTAAAAAAAAAACCATTGATATGCTGTCTACAAAAGACTCATTCTAGACCAAAAGATACCTCCACCTTGAAAGTGAAAGGGTAGAGGACCATTTATCATGCTAATGGACATCAAAAGAAAGCTGGAGTAGAAATCCTTTTATCAGACAAATTTGATTTTAAACCACGACTGTAATAAGAGATGAAAAAGGACACTCTATCATAATAAAAGGGTCTATCCAATTGTTAATTACAATTAACAATTGTAAATATTTATGCCCTTAACTCGGGAACAGCCAATATTATAAACCAATTAATAATAAAATTAAAGAAATACATTGATAATAATACAGTAATAGTAGGGGACTTTAACACCTCACTCACAACAATGGACAGATCATCTAAGCAGAAGATCAACAAAGAAACAAGGGCTTTTAATGAGACACTGGACCAGATGGACTTCACAGATATATACAAAGCATTCCATCCTAAAGCAACAGAATACACATTCTTCTCAAGCACACATGCAACGTTCTCCAGAAGAGATCACATTACAGGTCACAGATCAGGTCTCAAGTGGTACAAAAAGAATGAGATTATACCATGCTTATTTTCAGACTACAGTACTTTAAAACTTGAACTCAATTACAAGAAGAAATTTGGAAGGAACACAAATACATGGAGGCTAAAGAGCATCCTACTAAAGAATGAATGGGCCAACCAGAAACTTAAAGAAGAATTTTCAAAAATACGTGGAATCCAATGAGAGTCAAAACACGACAGTTCAGAACCTTTAGGATGCAGCAAAGGTGGTCCTAAGACAGAAGTATATAACAATACAGGCCTTTCTCAAGAAACAAGAAGAATCTGAAATATGAAACCTAACTTTACACCTAAAGGAGCTGGGGAAAGAACAGCAAATGAAGCCTAAATCTTGCAGGAGGAAAAAAATAAATAAATATTAGAGTAGAAATCAATAATATAGAAATTAAAAAAAAAAACAGTAGAACAGATCAATGAAACTAGGAGCTGGTTCTTTGAAAGAATTAATAAGATTGATAAACTCCTAGCCAGACTTATCATAAAGGAAAAGAGAAAGGACCCAAATAAAATCATGAATGAAAGAGGAGAGATGACAACCAACACTGAAGAAATACAAACATTTATAAGAGAATATTATGAAAAATTGTATGCCAATAAATTAAGCAATCTGGAAGAAATGGATGCATTCCTAGAAACATATAAATTACCAAAACTGAAACAAGAAGAAATAGAAAACCTGAACAGGCCCATAATCAGCAAAGAATTTGAATCAGTAATTAAAAACCTCCTAACAAACAAGAGTCCTGAGTCAGATGGCCTCCCAGCGGAATTCCAACAAACATTTAAGGAATAATTAATACCTATTCTTCTGAAGCTGTTTCAAAAAAATAGAAATGGAAAGAAAACTTCCAAACTTACTCTATGAAGCCAACACTACCTTGATCCCAAAACCAGGCGAAGACCCCACCAAAAGGGATAACTACAGACCAATATCCCCATGAAAATGGACGCAAAACTTCTCACCAAGATGTTAGCTGATAGAATTCAACAGTACACAAAAAGTATTATTCACCATGACCAAGAGGGATTTATTCCTGGGCCACAAGGGTGGTTCAACATTCATAAATCAATGTGATATACCATGTTAATTAAAGAAAGAACAGAACCATATGATTCTCTTAATCAATACAGAAAAAGATTTGACAAAACACAGCATCCTTTCTTTTTTTAAAAGATTTTATTTATTTATTTGACAGAGAGGAAAGAGATCACAAGTAGGCAGAGAGGCAGGTGGGGGGGGGGGGCGGGTGTAGCAGGCTCCCTGCTGAACAGAGAGCTCGATGTAGAGCTCGATCCCAGGACCCTGAGATTGTGACCTGAGCCGAAGGCAGAGGTTTAACCCACTGAGCCACCAAGATGCCCCCACAGCATCCTTTCTTGATTAAAAAAAAAAAAAAAAAACTTTGCAGTTTATGGATAGAGGGACATACCTCAATATTATAAAAGCCATTTACAGAAAACCCACAGCAAATGTCATCCTCAATGGGGAAAAACTTAAAGCTTTCCCCCTAAGGCCAGGAACACGACAGGAATGTACACTCTCACTACTGCTGTTCAACATGGTACTGGAATCAGCACTCAGCTGATCAGACAACCAAAAGCAGACAACAAAAAGAAATAAAGGGCATTCAAGATAGCAAAAGCAAAAGCAAAATAGCAAATTTCACTCTTTGCAGGTGACATGATACTGTATGTAGAGAACCCAAAGACTCTACCCAAAAATTATTAGAACTGATAAAGAAATTCAACAAAGTGGCAGGATATGAAGTCAATGCACAGAAATTAGTTGTATTTCTATACACTAACAATGAAGCAGAAGAAAGAGAAATCAAGGAATGATCCCATTTACAATTGCACCAAAAACCATAGGATACCTAGGAGTAAATCTAAACAAAGAGGTAAAGGATCTGTACTCTGATGATGATACAGCACTTATGAAAGAAATTGAGGAATCCACAAAGAAATGAAAAAACATCCCATGCTTATGGGTTGGAAGAATATTGTTAAAATGAAAAAAAAAAAAGAATATTGTTAACATGTCTATATTACCCAAAACAATCCAACCATTCAATGTAATCTCTATCAAAATACCGTCAGCATTTTTCATAAAACTGGAACAAACAATCCTAAAATTTGTATAGAAATTTGTAAAAGAGACTCTGAATAGCCAAAGGAATGTTGAAAAAGAAAACCAAAGCTGGAGGCATCACAATTCCAGACTTCACACTCTATTACAAAGCTGTAATCATCAAGACAGTATGGTACTGGCCCAAAAACAGACACATAAATCCACGGAAGAGAATAGAGAACCCAGAAATGAACCCTCAAATCTATGGTCAACTAATCTTCAACAAAGCAGGAAAGAATATCCAGTGGAAAAAAGTCTCTTCAACAAATGTTGTTGAGAAAATTTGACAATCACATGCAAAAGAATGAAATTGGGTCATTTTCTTACACCGTATACCAAAACAAACTCAAAATGAATGAAAGACTTAAGTGTGATACAGGAATCCATCAAAATCCTAAAGAAGATCACAAGCAGCAATCTCTTTGACTTCAGCTGCAGCAACTTCTTACTAGACACATATCAAAGGAAAGAGAAACAAAAGCAAGTAACCAAAATCTATAAAGAACTTATCAAACTCTACACCAAAAAAATAAAAAACCCAGTCAAGAAATAGCCAGAAGACATGAAGAGGCATTTCTCCAAAGAAGACATACAAAAGGCCAACAGACACATGAAAAAATGCCCAACATCATTCATCATCAGAGAAATACAAATCAAAACCACAATGAGATACCACCTCACATCAGTCAGAATGGCTAAAATGAACAACTCTGGAAACAAGAGATGTTGGCAAGGATGTGGAGAGAGGGGAACCTTCTTACACTGTTGGTAGGAATGCAAACTAGTGCAGCCACTCTGAAAAACAGTATGGAGGTTCCTTAAAAAGTTAAAATACAACTATCCTTATGACCCAGCAATTGTACTACTAGGTCTTTATCCAAAGGATATAAACACAGTGATTCAGAGGGGCACATGCACCCCAATTTTATAGCAGCAATGTCCACAATAGCCAAATTATAAAAAGAGCCCAGATGTCTCAACAGATAAATAGATAAAGAAGATATTATATATATATATACACACACACACACACACATAGAGATATATAGATATATTATTGAGCCATCAAAAAGAATGAACTCTTGCCATTTGCAGTGATATGGATGGAACATGAGGGTATCATGCTAAGCAAAATAAGTCAGTCAGAGAAAGACAAATACCATATGATTTCACTCATATGTAGAGTTTAAGAAACAAAACAGATGAACATATGGGAAAGGAAGGAAAAATAAAATAAGACAAAAACACAGAGGGAGACAAACCATAAGAGACTCTTAATCATAGGAAGCAAACAGGGTTGCTGGAGGGGAGGAGGTTGGGGGGATGGGATAACTGGGTGATGGACATTAAGGAGGTCACTTGAGGTAGTGAGCACTGGGTGTTGTATGCAACTGATGAATCACTAAATTCTACCTCTGAAATAATACAGTATATGTTTAGTAAAAAAAAAAATGAGAATAGTTTTAAGAACTTCTAGAACAACATCAAGTGTACAAACGTTCACATTATAGGGGTTCCAGAAGGAGTGGGGAAACTTATTTGAAGTTATTTGAACTTATTTGAAGAAATAATGGCTGAAAATTACCTTAACCTGGGGAAAGAAACAGACATCCAGGTCCAGGAAGCAGAAAAAGCCCTAAACAAAATGAACCCAAAAACACCCCCACCAAGGAATTGTATAATTAAATTGTCAAAAGTTAAAGACAAAGGGAGAATTTTTAAAGCAGCAAGAGAAAAACAGCTTGTTATGCACAATGGAACTGCCATAAAACTATCCGCATATTTTTCAGCATAAATTTTTCATGGCAGAAGTGGAATAATATATTCAAAGTACTAGGGGGGAAAAACTGCCAAACAAGAATACTATACCTGGCAAGGTTATCATTCAGAATTGAAGGAGAGATAATTTCCTAGGCAAGCAAAAGTTAAAGGAATTCATCACCACTAAACCAAACTTACCAGAAATGTTAAAGGGCTTTCTTTAAGCAAAATAGAAAAACCTATAACTGGAAATAAGAAAATATATGAAAGAAAAATACTTACTGGTAAAGGAAAATATATAGGAAAGGTGGTAAATCAGCCACTTAAAAAATAGCATGAAGATTAAAAGACAAAAATAGTAATTTAACTATAACTACAGTAAGTAGTTAAGGAATACACAAAATTTAAAAATGTCAGGGGCGCCTGAGTGACTCAGTTGGTTAAATGTCTGACTTTTGATTTTGGATCGGATCATGATCTCACGGTCATGAGATCAAGTCCCACTTCGGGCTCCACACTTAGCAAAGAATCTGCTTGAGATTCTCTCTCTCCTTCTCTCTCTGTTCTTCTCCCTACTCTCTCCTTCCTCTTTCTTTCCCTCTCAAATGAATAAATAAATCTTTTTTTAAAAAAAACATAAGATGTTAAATAGGATGTTAGAAACATAAAATGTTGGGGGAGGGGAGTAAAAAGGTAGTGCTTCTAGAATGTTTTCAAACCAAAATGACTATTAGCTTAAAATAGACTGATATATATATCAGCCATATATATATATATGCCCAGATGCCCCAAATATATATATATATCATGGTAACCACAAACCAAAACCTATAATAGATAAAAAATAAAGGTAAAGGCACTAAAAAAAAATAAAGAAAGAAAGAAAGAAAACCATCAAACACAAATGAAGAGACCAAAAGAAGAAAAATGAAACAAAGAATTGCAACAACAACCAGAAAACAACTGACCAAGTGACAATAAGTACATACTTATCAATTAGATTAAATATAAATGGACTAAATGCTCCAATAAAAAGACATAGGGTGGCTGAATATATTTTTTAAAAAGAACCATTTATATACTGCCTATAAGAGACTCATTTCTGATCTAAAGCCACACAGAGACTGAAAGTGAAGAGATGGGAAATAATGTTCCATGGAAATGGAAATAAAAAGGAAGCTGGTGAAGTAATACTCACATCATATATAGACTTTAAAACAAAGACTTTAGACTTTAAATAGACTTTATTTAGATAAATAGACTTTAAAATAGACTTTAAAACAAAGACTATAACAAAAGACAAAAAAGAGCATTACATAATGATAAAGTGTTCAATCCAAGAAGATGACATAACATTTGTCAATATTCGTGCACCCAACATAGGAACATTTAAAAATATTAAGGAAGGGGCGCCTGGGTGGCTCAGTTGTTAAGTGTCTGCCTTCGGCCTAGGTCAGATCCCAGGGTTCTGGGATCAAGCCCCACATCGGGCTCTCTGCTCAGCAGGGAGCCTGCTTCTCCCACTACCATTCCCTCTGCTTGTGTTCCCTCTCTGGCTGTGTTTCTCTCTGTCAAATAAATAAAATCTTTAAAAAAAAATATTAAGGAAAATATTAATAGACATAAAGAGAGAAATTGACAGTAATACAATAATAGTAGGGAACTTTAATATTCCCCTTAATCAATGGATAAATCATTCAGAGAATCAATAAGGAAATACTGGCCTTAAATGACACATTTGGCCAGAAGGACTTAACAGATATATAGGTAACATTTCATCCAAAACAACAGAATACACATTATATTTAAGTACACATGGAACATTTTCCAGGATAGTTAGGCCACAAAACAATTGCTAGTAAATTAATAAATTCAAGAAGATTGATATCATATCAAGCATCTTTTCCAACCACAATGGTGTGAAGCTGGAAATTAATTACAAGAAGAAAACTGGAAAAAACACAAACACATGGAGAATGAACAATATGTTACTAAACAACCAGTGGGTCAACAAAGAAATCAAAGAGGAAATTTTTTATTTTATTTTATTTTATTTAAGATTTTATTTATTTATTTGACAGAGAGGCGAGAGATCACAAGTAAGCAGAGAGGCAGGCAGAAGCAGGTTCCCTGCTGAGCAGAGAGCCCGATGTGGGGCTCAATCTCAGGACCCTGAGATCATGATCTGAGCTGAAGGCAGAGGCTTTAACCCAATGAGCTACCCAGATGCCCCAAAGAGGAAATTTTTAAAAATACCTTGAAACAAAAGAAAATAGAGACACAACTTTCCAAAATCAGTGGGATGCAACAAAAGTAGTTCTAAGAAGAAAGTTCATAAGGATACAGGCCTACCTCAAGAAACAAGAAAAATCTCAAATAAACCCTTGATTTTGGAGATATGTCTTGAAAGGAGTTGCTGTGGCTGATGTCAAAGAGGTTACTGCCTATATACTCCTCTAGGGTTTTGATGGATTCCTGTCTCACATTGAGGTATTTCATCCATTTTGAGTTTATCTTTGTGTATGTTGTAAGAGAATGGTCGAGTTTTATTCTTCTGCATGTGGCTGTCCAATGTTCCCAGCACCATTTATTGAAGAGACTGTCTTTTTTCCATTGGATAATTTTTCTTGCTTTGTCGAAAATTAGTTGACCATAGAGTTGAGGGCCCATATCTGGGCTCTATATTCTGTTCCATTGCATACAAGGATGCACATGTGAACTGGGGGCAACTGGTGATTTTAGCAGCAAAAAGGGCAGAGATGTTGCTGGACCTGGAAGCAAGAGCTGGAGTGCTATTGTGGGTCACACAACCCAGGACCCTGAGGTTTTTAGCCACACAGACAAAAACAGAGTCAATGTGGCCTGGAGGACTCTCTGGAGATCAGACTGCAATCTCTCTGTTCAGAGACAGAAGTTTGGATATGGTCACTTCTGCTCTGACTCTTGGAGGAAACCGCCAGGGAAAGCCCCCAGAGAAAAAAAGCTCAAAAAAAAACAGCTTTCACTGAACCCATCCCCCACACACACACAAGGAGCAAGGCAACTCTGCCCAAACAGGATTGCTTGAGTAACATCATGACAGGCCCCTCCCCTAGAAGATAGGCTGGAAGAACAAGAGGCTGACAACCCTAAGGTCCCTATAAAACCTTATAGACTGCATCTCGCTTTGGTTGTGATCAATAATCTAGACTCTGTACGTTCCCTCAACCATCCCTCAACAGAATGACTAAAAGGAGGAATCCCCAGCACAGGAAAAATTCAGAGACTGTGACCTCTGCCACAGAACTAATGGATATGGATATAATATGCAAGATATTGGAAATAGACTTCAGAGTAACAGTTATGCAAAAAATAGCTAGGATGGAGGAAACCACTAATGGCAACATAGATTCTCTAAGGGCAGAAATGAGAGCTGATCTGGCGGAACTTAAAAATGCTATCAATGAGATACAATCTAATTTAGATACTCTAACAGCTAGGCTAAACAAGGCAGAAGAATGAATTAGTGATCTAGAAGACAAACTGATGGAAAAAAGGAACAGGAGGAGGCCTGGAACAAACAGCTTAAAATCCATGAAAACAGAATCAGAGAAACAAATGGCCCCATGAAATGTTCCAATGTCAGAATTATTGGAATCCATGGGTGGGTGGGGGAGTGTGCAGTAGAGAGAGAGGACTAGAAGATATATTTGAGCAAATTGTAGCTGAGAACTTCCTTAATCTGGGGAATGAAACAAGCATTCTTGTTCTGGAGGCAGAAAGGACTCTTCCTAAGATCAAGGAGAAGAGACCAATGCCCAGGCATGTAATAGTGAAACTCGCAAATCTTAAAACCAAGTAAACCATCTTAAGGGCAGTTGGGGGAAGAGATTCTTTACATACAGAGGAAGGAACATCAGAATAATGTCAGACCTGTCCACATGGACCTGGCAAGCCAGAAAGGGTTGGTAAGACATATTCAGTGTACTAAATGAGAAGAACATGCAGCCAGGAATACTTTGTCTGGCAAGGCTCTCATTTAAAATGGATGGAGAGATAAAGAGCTTCCAAGACTGTCAAAAACAAAGAATATGTGACCGGTAAGCCGGCCCTGCAAGAAATATCAAGCGGAGTCCTATAAAAGGAGAAAGATCCCAAGAGTGATATAGAACAGAAATTTACAGAGACAATCTATGGAACAAGAATTTCACAGGCAATATGATTACAATAAAATCATATCTTTCAGTAATCACTCTCAATGTGAACGGCCTAAATGCTCCCATAGAACAACACAAGGCTGCAGATTGGATAAAAAGACAGGACCCATCCATATGCTGTCTACAAGAGACTCATTTTGAACCTAAAGATACATCCAGATCTAAAGTAAAGGGATAGAGAACCATCTTTCATACCAACAGACCTCAACAGAAAGCTGCAGTAGCAATTCTCATAACAGACAAATTGAGTTTTAAACTAAAGACTGTAGTTCAAGGTACAGAAGAACACTATATCATTCTTAAAGGGTCTATCCAACAAGAAGATCTAACAGCTGTAAATATCTATGCCCCCAACATGGGAGCAGCCAACTACATAAGCCAACTGTTAACCAAAATAAAGAAACATATTGATAATAATACATTAATTGTAGGAGACCTCAACACTGATCATATAGATGTCAATACTGATCAGCAATACACAGATCATCTAAGGAGAAAATCAACAAAGAAAAAAGAGCTTTGAATGACACACTGGACCAGATGCACCTCATAGATACATACAGAATATTCCACCCTAAAACAGACTACTCATTATTCTTGAGTGCACATGGAACTTTCTCAAGAATAGACCACATACTGGGTCACAAATAAGGTCTCAACTGATACCAAAAGATTGAGATTATTCCCTGCATATTCTCAGACCACAGTGCTTTGAAACTGGAACTCAATCACAAGAAAAAGTTTGGAAGAAATTCAAACACTTGGCAGCTAAATACCATCCTGTGCAAGAATGCTTGGGTCAACCAGGAAATCAAAGAATAACTTAAACAATTCATAGAAACCAATGAGAACAAAAACAATTCAGTCCAAAACCTATGAGATACAGCAAAGGTGGTCCTGAGGGGGAAGTACATAGCCATCTAAGCCTCGCTCAAAAAAAAAAAAAAGAGAGAGAGAGAGAGAGAGAAAGAAAAGAAAAATTCTGAATAAACAAACTACCTTTGAACCTCAAAAAACTAGAGAATCAACAACAAATTAACCCTAACTCATGCATGAGGAGGGAAATAATTAAGATTAGAGCAGAGAATTAGAAACCAAAAATATGGTAGAACAAAACTAGAACAAAACTAGAAGCAGGTTCTTTGAAAGAATTAATAAGATCTATAAACCACTGGCCAGATTACACAAAAGAAAAGAGAAAGGACCAAAATTAATAAAATTATGAATGAAAGGGAGAGATCATACCTAACACCAAGGAAATAGACACAATCATCAGAAATTATTAGCAACGGCTATATGCCAGGGCGCCTAGGTGGCTCAGTGGGTTAAAACTTCTGCCTTCAGCTCAGGTCATGATCTCAGGGTCCTGGGATTGAGCCCCGCATTGAGCTCTCTGATCAGCAGTGATCCTGCTTCCCCCTCTCTCTGCCTGCCTCTCTGCCTACTTGTGATCTCTCTGTGTCAAATAAATAAATAAAATCTTAAAAAAAAAAAAAAAAACCAAACATCTATATGCCAAGAAGTTAAGTAACCTAGAAGAAATGGATGCATTCCTAGAAACCTATTCTGTTCCATTGAGCTATGTGTCTGTTTTTGTGCTACTACCATGGCACAGCTTTGTAGTATAGCTTGAAATCAGGCAATGTGATGCTCCCAGCTTTGTTTTTCTTTTCCCACTTTGTGATTTTATCAAAATAAAAAGGTTCAGGAAAGACCCCGAATTGCTAAGGAAATGTTGAAAAAGAAAAACAAAGCTGGGGACATCACATTGCCTGATTTCAAGCTTTACTACAAAGCAATGATCACCAAGACAGCATGGTACTGGCACAAAAATAGACACATAGAGGGGCGCCTGGGTGGCTCAGTCGTTGAGCGGCTGCCTTCAGCTCAGGTCATGATCCTGGAGTCCTGGGATCGAGCCCCGCATCGGGCTCCCTGCTCTGCGAGGAGCCTGCTTCTCCCACTACCATTCCCTCTGCTTGTGTTCCCTCTCTCGCTGTGTTTCTCTCTGTCGAATAAATAAAATCTTTAAAAAAAAAAAATAGACACATAGACCAGTGGAATAGAATAGAGAGCCCAGATATGGACCCACAACTCTATGGTCAAATCATCTTTGACAAAACAGGAAAAAATATCCAGTAGAAAAAAGACAGTCTCTTCAATAAATGGTGCTGGGAAATTTGGACAGCTATATGTAGAAGAATGAAACTTGACCATTC
>CM053611.1:20742732-20798867 GCA_028646535.1 Procyon lotor | reverse complement strand
TGGGCAGAAGACATGAGCAGACACTTCTCCAAAGAAGACATACAAATGGCTAACAGATACATGGAAAAAATGTTCATCATCTTTAGCTATCAGGGAGATTCAAATCAAAACCACACTGAGATACCACCTTACACCGGTTAGAATGGCCAAAATCAACATGACAGTAAACAACAAATGTTGGAGAGGGTGTGGAGAAAGGGGAACCCTCTTACACTGTTGGTGGGATTGCAAGCTGGTGCAGCCACTTTGGAAAACAGTGTGGAGGTTCTTCAAGAAGTTTAAAAAAGAGCTACCCTATGACCCTGCCATTGCACTACTGAGTATTTACCCCAAAGAAGCATATCCAGTACAAAGAAGGGCCACATGTACCCCAATGTTCATAGCAGCAATGGCCACAATTGCCAAACTCTGGAAAGAACCAAAATGCCCTTCAACAGATGAATGGATAAAGAAGATATGGTCCGTATATGCAATGGAATATTATGCCTCCATTAGAAAGGATGAATATCCAACTTTTGTATCAACATATGGATGGGACTGGAAGAGATTATGCAGAGTGAAATAAGTCAAGCAGAGAGCCATTTATCTTATGGTCTCACTTACGTGCAGAGCATAAAGAAAAACATGGAGGGCATTGTGAGAAGGAAGGGAAGGGGGAATGGGGGGAAATCAGAAGGGGAGATGAACCATGAGAGACTGTGGACTCTGAGCAACAACTGAGGGTTTTGGAGGGGAGGGGGTAGGGGGTTGGTCGAGCCTGGTGGTGGGTACAGAGGTGGGCATGTATTGCATGGAGCACTGGGTGTGGAGCATGAACAATTAATCTTGTAACACTGAAAAAATAAAATAAACATATTTGGGAAAAAAATAAAAAGAAAATAAAAAAATAAAAAGGTTCTGCATAGCAAAGGAAACAGTCAACAAAACTAAGAGGTAACCCATGGAATATGATATGATATATCATATTCATATGATATGATGAATCATATCATAAGAGTCATATATCAATCATACTGATATCTCCATGGAATAGGAGAAGATATTTGCAAATGACAGTACAGGTAAAGGGAAGAACCAAGATCTATAAAAAACTTCTCAAACTCAACACCCAAAAAACAAATAATCAAGTCAAAAAATGGGCAGAAGACATGAACAGACACTTCTCCAAAGAAGACATACGAATGGCTAACAGACACCTGAAAAAATGTTCAGCATCACTAGCCATCAGAGAAATTCAAATCAAAACCATATTGAGATACCATCTTAGACTGGTTAGAATGGCAGAAATTGACAAGGCAAGAAACAACAGATGTTGGAGAAGATGTAGGAAAAGAGGAACCCTTTTACACTATCGGTGGGAATGCAAGTTGGTAGAGCCACTTTGGAAAACAGTGTGTAGATTCCTCAAAAATTTAAAAATAGAGCTACCCTATGACCCAGCAATTGAACTACTGGGTATTTACTTCAAAGATACAGATGTAGTGAAAAGAAGGGAACATGCACCCCAATGTTTATAGCAGCAATGTCCACAATAGCCAAACTGTGGAAGGAGCTGAGATGCCCTTCTACAGATGAATGGATAAAGAAGATATGGTCCACATATAAAATGGAATATTACTCAGCCATCAGAAAGGATGAGTACCCACCATTTGCATCAACATGGATGGAACTGGAGGAGATTATGCTAAGTGAAATAAGTCAAGCAGAGAAAGACAATTATCATATGGTTTCACTTATATGTGGAACATAAGATATAGCATGGAAGACATTAGAAGGAAGGCTAAAATGAAGAGGGTGGAAATCAGAGAGGGGACCATGAGAGACTATGGACTCTAGGAAACAAACTGAGGGTTTCATTGGAGAGGTGGGCAGGGGGATAAGTTAGCCTGGTGATGAGTATTAAGAAGGGCATGTATTGCATGGAGCACTGAGTGTTATATGCAAACAATGAATCATGGAACACTACATCAAAAACTAATGATGTACTGTATGGTGACTAATATAATAAAATAAAATAAAATAAAATGTGGTGGAAGAATTTTTTTAAAATCCCAAATAAACCATCTGACTTTATACCTAAAGGAACTAGAAAAAGATGAACAAAGCCCAACATTAGTAAAGGGAAGGAAATAATAAAGACTAGAATGGAAATAAATGAAATAGAGATTTAAGAAGAAGAAGAAGAAGAAAGGAGGAGGAGAAGGAGGGGGAGGAGAAAAGATAATAAAATAATAAAGATAATAAAAGATAAAAAAGATAATAAAAATAAAAGATAATAAATAAAAGCTGGTTGGTTTGGTTTTTTTTTTTTGAGATTTTTTATTTATTTATTTATTTATTTATTTATTTATTTATTTATTTATTTATCAGAAAGAGAGCATAAGCAGAGGGAGCAGCAGGCAGACAGAGAGGCAGGCTCCCCACTGAGCAGGAAACCTGATGCAGGATTTGATCCCAGGACCATAACCTGAGCCAAAGGCAGACACTTAACTGACTGAGCCACCCAGATATTCCATGAGCTGGTTCTTTGAAAAGATCAATGAGATCAACAGCCAGACTTAAGAGAAAAAGAGAGAGGACCCAAATAAATAAAGTTAGAAATGAAGGAAAAGTTACAGCTAACACCACAGAAATACAAAGTTTCAGAGATTACAACGATTATACACCAACAAATTGGAAAACTTAGAAGAAATGGGTAAATTCTTAGAAATATATAATCTTCCAAGACTGAATCACACACACACAAATAGAAAATCTGAACAGGCCAAATACAAGTAACAAGTAATAAAATTGAAACAATGATTTTTAAACTCCCAAAAAACAATATTCCAGGACTAGATGACTTCATGAGTCAATTCTACCAAACATTTAAAGAAGAGTTAGTCCCTATTCTCAAAATATTCCAAAAGACTGAAGAGGAAGAAAGTCTTCCAAACTTATTTTACGAGGCCACATTACCCTGATACCAAAACCAGACAAAGATATCACAAGAAAGAAAATTACAGGCCAATATATCTGATAATATAGATGTAAAAATGTTAACAAAATATTAGCAAATGAGATTCAACAATACATTAAAAGGATCATACACCACAATCAAGTGAGATTTATTCCAGAGATGCAAGGATGGCTCCACACCCACAAATTAAACAGTGTGATACTCCACATTAACAAAACGAAGGATAAAAAAATCATATGATCATATTAATAGGTGCAGAAAAAGCATTTGACAAAATTCAATATTCATTTATGATAAGGAAAAAAACTCTCAACAAAATAAGTATAAAAGAAATGTATCTCAGCATAATAAAGGCCATATATGACAAGCCACGTTAACATCATACTCAATAGTGAAAAGCTTTCAGCATTTCCTATAAAATCAGGAATAAGACAAGTATGTCCACTCTCACCATTTTTATTCAACATAGTATTGGAAGTCCTAGCAATAGCAATTAGGCAAGAAAAAGAAATAAAAGACATCCAAATTGGACAGGAAAAAGTAAAACTGTCACTATTTGCAGATGACATGTTACTATATAGAGAAAACCCTGAAGTCTCCACCAAAATCTGTTAGAACTAATGTATTCAGCAAAGTCATCAGATGCAAAATTAACATACATAGACCAGTGTTTCTGTACACTAATAACTATCAGAAAAAGAAAGTAAGAAAACAATTTCACTTACAATTGCATCAAAAATAATGAAATACCTATGAATAAATTTAACCAAGCATGTGAAAGACTTGTACTCTGAATACAGTTTAAGACATTGATAAAAGAGGGGCACCTGGCTGGCTCAGTCAGGTTAAGCATCTGTCTAAAGCTCAGGTCAAGATCTCAGCGTCCTGGGATCAAGCCCCATGTCAGGCTCCCTGCTCAGCAAAGAGTCTGCTTCTCCCGCTCCCTCTTCACACCTCCCCCTGCTTGTGTGCTCTCTCTCTCAAATAAATAAATAAAATCTTTATTTAAAAAAGACATTGAGGGGTGCCTGGGTGGTTCAGTAGGTTAAAAGCCTCTGCCTTTGGCTCAGGTCATGATCTTAGGGTCCTATGATGGAGCCCCACTTCGGGCTCTCTGCTCAGCAGGGAGCCTGCTTCCCCTCTCTCTCTGCCTGCCTCTCTGCCTACTTGTGATCTCTCTCACTCTCTCTCTGTCAAATAAATAAATAAATCTTTAAAAAAAAAAAAAGACATTGATGAGGCACCTGGGTGGCTCAGTTGATTAAGTGCCTTCAGCTCAGGTCATGATCCATACATAACAATCCATATTTGGATACATACAGGATCCTGGGATCAAGTCCACATCAAGCTCCTTGTTCAGCGGGGAGCTGCTTCTCCCTCTCCCTCTACCTGCTACTCCACCCGCTCTCTCTTTCTCTGTCAAATAAATCAATACAATTTTTTAAAAAGCAGTGAACAAAAATATATTTAAAAAATACATTGATGAAAGAAATTGAAGACATGAATAAATTGAAAGATATTTTGTGCTCATGGATTGGAAGAATTAATATTATTAAAATGTCCATACTACCCAAACAATCTATAGATTCATTGTAATCCCTATCAAAATACCAATGGCATTTTTAACAGAACTACAACTCAAAATGTGTATAGAACCACCAAAAAAATTCAGAGTCAGAGCAATCTTGAAAAAGAAGAACAAAGCTGAAAGTATCGTGCTGCATGATTTCAAACTATATTACAAAGCTATATTAATCAAAACAGTATTGTACTAGCATGAACACAGACATAGATCAATGGAATACACTAGAGAGCCAGGAAAAAACCCACACATATATAGTCAATTAACCTGTGACAAAAGAGGCAAAAATATACAATGAGGAAGTCTCTTCAAAAAATGGTGTGAGGTACATTGGACAGTTACCTACAAAAGAATAAAACTGGACCACTATCTAACATTATACGCAAAAATACACAAAAAGTAAATGGACTGAAGACTTGAATGTAGGACTTGAAACCATAAAACTCCTAGGAGAAAATACAGGCAGTAAGTTTTTAGCAATATCTTTAGACCAGTCTCCTCAGGCAAGGACAAAAAGCTAAAATGAACAAATGAGATTACATCAAACTAAAGTTTCACACAGTGAAGGAAACCAACATAATGAAAAGACAACTTACTAATTGGGAGAATTGCTGGTAGGGTTTGCTCCTCGTGGAGGCTCAAAGGAAAAAATTCCCATGCTTCTGGTGGGGGCCAGCTGTGCTTGGTGTTCCTTGGCCATAGTGGTATTACTCCAGTCTCTGCCTCCATCTTCAAATGGCCTTCTTCCCTTGTGTGTCTCTATGCATCTTCTCCTCTTCTTATATAGACACCAGTAGTATTGGATGTAAGGCCCACTCTAATAAATCTTAACTAATAACATCTGCAAGGACCCTACTTCCAACGAAGGTCACATGTTAAGGTTCCATGTGGACAGGAATTTGGTGGGGACACTTCAACTCACTACAGAAGATAAGCATATTCAAGCATTACTTTAATTAGGACTCTTTCATTGCATATGTCAGAAACGACTAACCACTATCTTAACCTGGAAGGGAATTTAACCATGCAAGATTGCCTCCATAACTGGATTGCCCAGGATCGTCCTCTGGCGCCAGGTACTGTTTGGATCTGACAGGGGACTCAGGAGTCCATCACTCTCCCTCCATTGCTACCTCCGCTTCCTCCTGTTGGGAGCCTCTCTGGTGTGGCCACAGGACAGATTTTGCCTCAGACAGTCTAACACCAGAGCTCTCAACCATACTGCTTGCCCTGTGTAGTAGCAGTAAATGCCCCTTTGTTGGTTTCCTATGGCTGTGGAACCAATTACCACAAATTCTTTGATTTGAACAACAATTAGCTGTTATCCCACAGTTCTGTAGGTGAAGGGTCCAGCTATGGAGTAGCTCAGTTCTCTGCTAGGGGTCTTACAAAGCCAAAATCTGGATATTGATCAGGATGTGTCCTCTTCCAGAGGCTCCCAGCACGTTCAGGTTTTTGGAGGAATTCACATCTTGCAGTGCTAGCTCTCAGCTGGAGACCACTGAGCCCCGAGAGGCTGCCTCTCTCCATTCAGTTCACAGCAGTGGTGTGCTTTCTCCCAGGCCACAGCTGTCCCCTCTCATTCCTCTGCTCCCAATGGGGACAACCCTCTACTTTTATCTTTTGATCTCCTTTATATAATACTTTTTTATTTGTTTTGTTTTTATTTTGTATTGAAGTATAATTGACATATAACATTATATTAGTTTCAGAGATACTACATAACAATCCATATTTGGATACATTAAGAATTGATTGCCACGGTAAATCTGATTAACGTCCGTCACCATATATAATTACAATTTCGTGTGTGATGAGAACTTTTTAGACTTATTCTCTTGGCAACTATCAAATATGCAGTATGGTTTTATTAACCACAGTCACCGTGCTATACATTGCATCCCATGATTTATCTATATCCTAACTGGAAGTATGCACCTGGGAACTCTCTACTCTTAAAGAGTTCAAGTGATTAGGTCAGGTCCACCTAGATAATCTCCCTATCCAAGATAGGAGCCACATAATCTAATCTAATCATGGTGGTAAAATCCATCATAGTCCAGGGACCAGGGACACATCAAGGACCATGTAGGGTGTGTATAGATTGGTGCTGGTGCGAGATAGCTCAGGGGGTCTTAGAATACTGCTCACCAAACCCTTTCTTACAGCTGCTATACCACCAATGTCCCAGAGGCTGCACAGGATAGGCATCAAATGAAGCCTCTTTTACCAGTGGAGAAAGTAGACCCATAGAAGCTCCAAAAAAGAACCCAGTGTGTTTTGATTCCTGCTTCTACACTGAGGTTTTGCCACCTGTTCCCCAAAGGAGATGCAGCAAAGAGCTTTGACACCGAGGTCTCCCTGTGAATGGATGTTTTGTGTGGGGGGGAAAACTCAATCACCGATGGAGCCCCATGAGAAGTGCCATGCACCAGAGCAGCCCTGTCTGCTCTCTGGCATGTGGCCATTGGGCTCAGCCGGGCCAGGTTGTCTGGTCCACTTCAAGGGCCAATCATGAGGAAGCAGTGTGTGGAGATGAAGGGTTGCCACTGGCTGGCCTGAGCCACAGGCAGGGAGGAAGGGAAAAAGAATGACACTGAATAGGGAATGGAAGGAGGGGGAAGTAAGAGCATGGAGAGCAATACAAAGAAAGAAAAAAATGGCGGTGACATTCGGCAGACTGGAAAGAAAGAAAGAGGGCTTTCTGTGGGGTGGCAGCTTCCCACTCTGCGCAGGGGTCGCACCCCATGGATCCCTCTGGGGTGGACCTCCAAGGGGCTGATGATCGTTTTCAGCCTCTCATCTCTCTCTCTCCTCAGGGAACCTAGAACAAGCCAATGAGGAGCTGCGGGCCATAATCAAGAAGATCTGGAAGCGGACCAGCATGAAGCTGCTGGACCAAGTGGTGCCCCCAGCAGGTGGTGAGTACCCCCAGGATATCCACATCCATGACCCTTGCCTGAATCTATAAGGTTCCTGAATCTATAAGGCTTATGGGAATCTTGTTTCCTCCTCCCCCCACCCACCCTGCCTGTGGGGATGGAAGGCCCTATTATTTGGAAGGGCCAAGGGTGCCATGCTTTCACAAACTCAGATACAGGATGTTGGGTTGGAAACCTGGTCCAATCACAACATTTTTATAGACCAGACAAGGCCCCTTGATGCTTAGAAGATTGGCAGAACTTCCAAGGAAACTCTGCAAAGTATAGGTTTCCCATAAACTACTAGGCTGGTTGCTCTGGAAGTAATGGGGACCTGGAAAAAGAATCCCCTGAGATCCCCTCTTGGTTGAAATTCTTTTTGTTTTATCTAGAGCAGTGTTTCTCTACCTTCTCAAACCCAGAGCCCCTTTTCATAACAACAGTTCATAATGCCCCTACTATTATTATCCTAAATGAAAATTATAACCTTCCTACAGATATAATTTCCAAAATATTAATATAACACTTTAACTTGGGGCACCTGGGTGGCTCAGTCAGTTAAGAGTCTGCCTTCAGGGTGCCTGGGTGGCTCAGTGGGTTAAAGCCTCTGCCTTTGGCTCAGGTCATGATCTCAGGGTCCTGGGACTGAGCCCCGCATCGGGCTCTCTGCTCAACAGTGAGCCTGCTTCCCCCTCTCTTTGCCTGCCTCTCTGCCCACTTGTGATCTCTCTCTCTCTCTCTCTCTGTCAAATAAATAAATAAAATCTTTAAAAAAAAAAAAAAAAGGAGTCTGCCTTCAGCTCAGGTCATGATCCCAGGGTTCTGGGATCAAGTCCCCCATCAGGCTCTCCCCCCACCCACCGCCACTTCCGCCCATGCTATCTCTGTCTCTCTGTCTCTCATAAATAAATAAAATCTTTAAATATATATATATGTACATATATATATATAACACTTTAATACAAAATACATTAAAGTCAAATGTTTTTCAATATATATATGCTCAGGCACTATGGGTAACAGCACTATGCCAGAAGTTACAGTTAACTGATAAAATATTTTCATGCATCCACGTATGATGAATAAGTTTGTGTTTAAAGGAATTAAAACAATATTGACTATTGTTGACATTTTGTATTTGTCATTTTGAAGTAAGGGATAACTAAGTATAGTAAATAATATACTCACGTGTGTATGCATATATGTACGTACATACATGCACAGACAGAACAAATGCAGACTAATATAAGCAGTTCAGATGCAGCAGGTGACTCAGATACCACAAGGAGCATTGCCATCAGGGATACAATTTTCCAAAATGTAAAGCTTTCTTTCTTGGTCAAGTGGAAACAAAGCAAAGTATGGTCTTCCATCAACTAACCTAGCAGTTATATACCCAGGAAATTCTGGAAATATCAAAACCAGGCAAAAAAATTATTTTCTGTTCATATGTTCGTATGGACATCTAGCAGAGTGCAGATCTGTTATTTGTTGTGCAAAACATGCCTGTGTTTTAAAGGACACATCTGGAACCACCTAATGCCTGTAGCACACTGTGACAACCAAAAAAGTCCCACACATTCCCAAAACACTCCTTAAAATGTGACACCAGCTCTGTTGAGAACCAGCGCCTGTGTTGCTCAGTCATTGAGTGTCTGCCTTCAGCTCAGGTCATGACCCCAGAGTTCTGGGATTGAGCCCTGCGTCAGGCTTCCTGCTCGGTGGGAAGCTTGTTTCTCCCTCTCCCACTCCCCATGCTTATGCTCCTTTTTTCACTGTATCTCTGTCAAATAAATACATAAAATCTTAAAAAAAAAAAAAGAGAGAGAGAGAGAGAAAGAACCACTCCCCAAAGGGAAGTGGGACGGGAGCCCAGTGAAAAGTCACCTAGATGGGCCAAGCCCCGTGAGATGTTTTGCATAACTTATTTAATCCTTTTTTTAACATTACTGTGAAGTTTGCTCAAGAAACTGAAGTTCTTAAAAGCTATGTAGCTGACCCAAGAATACCTGGCAGATTCAGAATTCAAACCCAGGTCTGGGAGATACCAGAACTCCAAGCTCTTTTGGCCCTACAGCTCTTCCTGACTGGCTACCCTAGATGGGGAACTCAGGTTTTCTCTCCCACATGAGAATGAGGTGTTTGTCATGTGGAAGGTCACCACTGCTGTGGACATGGCTATTCTTAAAGGACAACTAGGAGTAGGAGAACCATCACAGGCCCCTATGCCTAACCTACCAGCTGTCTCTTGGGCCTATTTCCCTGAGAAGAAGAAGATGGAGCCAAGGGACAATGTTCTCCTTGGAGACTCTGGTTTCTCCACCACCTGGCTCATTCCCAACACAGAGGCTATGTCATGTGTAACTTGGGGGTCTAGCCCAGCAAGGACCCAGCCAAGCCACATGGGAAAAAAACCCAGTCTGTCCGGTTGAAAGCAAAACCCAAACGTAGAGAAGAAAGGTGCTCCTTCCTCTGAACTCCATCTTTAATCAGAACTGTTTGCACTTAGGGGACTGATCCATACATGATGGGCACCTCGAGTTTTGGAATCAAATAAAAACTAATTAGCAATGTCAGTTATTTTTTTTTTTACTTTTTTAAAGTTTTTTTAAAGCAAGGTGGGAAATAATTTTGATAATAGTCTACTTCTACTGTTAAAAAAAGAGGGGCTAAGAATATGTTTGCATATTTGCAGAAAGCATTTGCGGTAAAACTCTGGAAAAATACTCAAGAAGCTAATTTTAGAAAGGTTATCTATTAAAAGGTGGTAACTTGGCGGATGGGGGAAGGGTAGAAGAGAGACTTTTCTCTGTACACCCTATAATATGTTTTTGCCTTTCTGAACCATGTGAATGGACTACCTCTTTAAAAAAAAAAAAAAAGAGTTTAAAAAATTTCAGGAAACTTGGATACTGGAGAAAAAAAAAGTGAACGTAGCCCAACCAAATTCCCCCCTTTACCTCCCCTCTGTCTTCTCTTCTCCTGTCTCAGATGATGAGGTCACAGTTGGCAAGTTTTATGCTACTTTCCTGATCCAAGAATACTTCCGGAAATTCAAAAAGCGCAAAGAGCAGGGCCTGGTGGGCAAACCCTCCCAGAGGAACGCCTTGTCCCTGCAGGTAAGGGGCAACTAGGGGAATTGTCACCCCAAGGAAGGGCTTGATGACCTTCTTCTGACCTTTGGACAGGGGTTAAGTCTCTCAGGAGCGGGCTGGAGGCCAGTTCCCTCCAGAAGGAAACTTTCAGAGAGCTCCAGGCCTTTCCAAATGTGTGTGTGTAAAGGGCTGACATGCTGCCTCCCACCCACCCTGCCTTCCCCAGTCTTGCTTGCTTCACGGCCCCTTCTAACGTGCCTTTATGCTTCCTGGGTGGAGAAATGGATTCTTCCAGTCTGGGGCAGATGAGGGAGGACCTGAAGCACATCCCTGTTAGCACACACAGTTAACCCTCTGCAGGCTCGCCTGCCTTACGGAGAGGCAGCGGGTCAGGCGGCGGGGTGTCCCTCTGGGTTTCAGGCTGGCTTGCGCACGCTGCACGACATCGGGCCCGAGATCCGACGGGCCATCTCTGGAGATCTGACAGCCGAGGAGGAGCTGGACAAGGCCATGAAGGAGGCTGTGTCTGCTGCCTCCGAAGACGACATCTTCCGGGTAGGTGGATGCCACAGAGCACTCTCTTACCTTTACAAGTCCAGCTGGAGGCAAGAGGCGGGGCTGGTGCTCTGCTAAGAGAATACAGGGAGAAA
This sequence comes from Procyon lotor, assembly GCA_028646535.1. Lineage (NCBI taxonomy): Eukaryota > Metazoa > Chordata > Mammalia > Carnivora > Procyonidae > Procyon > Procyon lotor. The sequence continues at coordinate 20,787,660 of CM053611.1, read as the reverse complement.
GCCCTGAGTCCTCTGGCAGATTCCAAGCTCTTCCCACTCAGCTACTTCCCATCCCTCTGCCTTCTCCAAGTCTCAAGCCTAGGCTGCCACAACATGGCAGCTCCCAGAGGGTCACTGGCTCTCAGAGAAAAGGGGAAAGAGACATTTTCTTAAGGGACATGTTTCCTAGGACAACGTTCTACATTAGAAGCTGCAAAGCCATGGGGCCACTTTTGGCCACATCTAAACTGCAGACCTATTTTGTTTGCCAACATTTGGAAATCTGGCACATTCAAATAAAAACCTAGACCTCTGACTTCTCTTTAAAAAACCAGGGACTCTGGCTTACGTTCCCATGTGGCAGCAGAGGAGTGGAGCCCAGGGGCAGTTGTCCTCTTGAAAGAAAGCCTGTGTTCTCCTGGCCACAAAAGTCCCCTCCGGCCTTCCTTCTCTCTCCTTTCCTGGCTATGGAGGCTGACCATCTGTTCTCAGTGGACCCCAACCTGACTCTGCCAGAATAGTGGAATGCTTGTATCCCGCTCTCTCCATTTACTGTGGTCCCTGCTTATCCCCGAAGGTATTTGGCTAAAATCCCTCCAAAGCAAGGGAGAAGCCGCAGAACAGCACTGCGCCGGGGCCCTGCTCCCAGCTGCCCCCTGCCAGCCCCCACGCGGGGGTCCTGGGTTATCGAGACACGGGGAGGGAGGACGGCCTGCCCTGCCTGTGGGTGCCCTGTCATCACCATCCTCATCCTCATCACTGTGAAATGTCCGTCACTGAATGGCCTCAGGAACACAGCACCAGGCTAACACTGCCCCCCCAAGACCCCACAGACCAACTCGCAGACAGCTACTTGCCCACTCGCCCCAGCACAAGGAAACAATGTTGGGGGAAAACACTGGGTCCTGACTTGAAGTCTCTAAGAATCGCCCCGGGGGAGAAAAGGCCATAATATAATCAATGGAGTCACTGCATCATCCTTATTTCCAAAAACCGTTTGGCCAACGTCGTTTCTAGTTTAGTGACCCAGTTAGAATCTCCCAGTCTCTCTCTCCACCCCTCGGTCCTCCCAGTGCCTCACAGCTAAGGATTGCTATCCTTCCTACACTGCTCCCTGAGACTCGATCTCAGTCCGCAGGGGGTTCGTTAGGAAGTCCCAGGGCAACAGCCTTCCTGCCTGACAGGTCCCTCACCAGTGCCCCAGCAAAGTCAGAGGGGACTGTCTGGGTCCCTCCCTCTCCAGCTGCCGGGCCATGCAGGTGAGGAGCTCCCCGTCGGCTGCGTGCTGCCCAGCGTGGCTGCGCCTCTGGAAGGCGGGCAACCTTCCGTGACTTGGCTGAGAGGGAGAGGTAGCCGAGAGGGCTTTCTCCGCCACCCACCCCTCCTGTCTTGCCTACAGAGGGCCGGCGGCCTGTTCGGCAACCACGTCAGCTACTACCAAAGCGACGGCCGGAGCGCCTTCCCCCAGACCTTCACCACCCAGCGCCCACTGCACATCAACAAGGCGGCTAACAGCCAAGGCGACACCGAGTCGCCATCCCACGAGAAACTGGTGGACTCCACTTTCACCCCCAGCAGCTACTCGTCCACTGGCTCCAACGCCAACATCAACAATGCCAACAACACTGCCCTGGGCCGCTTCCCCCGCCCTGCTGGCTACCCCAGCGTGGTCAGCACTGTGGAGGGCCATGGGCCCCCCTTGTCTCCTGCCGTCCGGGTGCAGGAGGCCACATGGAAGCTCAACTCCAAGAGGTAAGCAAGAGGGTGGGGCACTCAGGGCTTTCACAGGTGGCCCCATGGATGTCCACGTGGCCTGGGCTTTTAATGGTGTCTGATGACACCCAAGTCCAATTGGCCATCAGTCTCCCTTACTGTGTGGAAGAATGGCTGGTGAACCCACCTGAAAGCAATGTCAGATGAGTCCTTCTACTCAGGAAGTGTCTACTGAGGCCCTCTATGCACAGAGCAGCATTCGAGCTCTGGATTTTGTATGCTGACCTTGAGGTTAGCTTTGCACAGGGGAGTATCAAAGTTCAAATGGCTGGCCCATGCGTGTCTCGGTGGCCCCTCCCTTTCCCAAAAACCTCCTACAACCTTCATAGCCTCAGTCCTAGTGCCAAGTTCCCCCATGCTCCCCTTATCCAAACCGCTTCTTTAGGAATTCTCACTGGGTCCATCTTCAGCATCTCAGGGTGAGCTAATACCTTCTTCAGAGGGTATTTTTCTATTAAACTGTATTCTGTATTAAATGAAGGGAGAGTGGAGGTAGGGAGAGACATCAGGGGATTTTCCTCTTGTCCCCACAGATAGCTCTATCCGTGAACTGTGGTGCACGCAGAGCGCCTAGCCCAATGCCAAGCCTGTAGCAAATGCTCCCCGAACATTGGCTCCTTCCTTCCCAGCACAGTGGGAAAAATGACACTTGAGGCAGTAAGCTTCAGCTTGGTGAGGAGGAACAAGTGAAGCAAAGTTGTAGCTCTGGGGTCTCAGCCTTCGTGTTGCAGCTCGAGGCTAAGTGCAGGGGCTCCAGTGCCTGCCTTGCTTTTGCTGGGATGGGCCAGCATGTCTCTCACACAGTGGCCCCCAAGAAGTAGTGTTGCCTGCCTGCTGCCATTCTCCATCTCCAGCTCATCCCATTACACCTGCTCCGAGCACCTTTCACTTCCCTCTCTTCCCACACCATCAACATTCCATCTGTCCTTACTGTAGGATGGGCAGCCCCCTGGTAGGGCCTGCGGCGGAGAAGCAGGTAGGTACCCAGGGAGGGTAACTTCCTGAGTTGCCCCAGCTCACAGGCCCTGGCCAAATCGAGGGTGCTGACCCAGCACTCAGCCCCGAGAGGATTAACTGGGCCCTTTCCCTCATGCTTTCATGGGTTTGGGGGTAGAGCGGGCCCTGTCATTCAGGATCTATAGGAAGAAAGACTGAGGAAGGTACCGAGAGGCACAGAGAAGAGAAAGGAGAACACCTGGGCCAGAGCTAAGAAGACTCCAGCCCTGAGGGTGAGCAGAATCATCCGGGACTCACCTTGGTGGGGGAGGGTCTCAAGCTCAGCAGGGACTCAGGCTTACTACCCAGAGGAGCAAACCTGTCCACGTGAGGCTTCCTGTCTGGGCCATCACTCCAAGGAGCCAATGTCAAACCCAAAGGCACAGCGAACCATGGAACCAGGAACTTCCCAGCTCTGCCCAACCAGCGCCCAAAGGCCTGGCTCTTTCTGGCAGAGGGAGAAGACAGCCCTGTCAGGACCCACCCCGACCTGTACAGAACAGCCCAAGCCCCTGTTCTAAAAGCTGGTCCTTTCCACTTTTCAAAACCCCACCTCATCTGTTACTTCATTTGTTACTCACAACAAGCCTCTGAGCCAAGCAGGGCCTACGCTCTTCCAGTTTTATTGAGAGGGATACTGAGGCATACTGAGGCATGGGGGGAGGGGCAGTGACTCAGGCCAGAGGGCAACTGAATTGGGGTCAGAACTCAGACCTCTTTGGATCCCAACCCGGAGCTGCTGGTTCCGCGTGGACTCCTGATCTGGATCTTACTGTTTCCACGGCTCTGCCGCTGTGTCAGTGACTGTGGGAGGAAGAGGCCAGAGCGGTTGTGTGCGAGTGTGTGAGCATGTGTGTGTGCATGTTCACTGTGTGTGTGTGCACATGTGTGTGATGCCTCAGCTGCTGAGGGAATGGTGGGGCTCGCAGCTCCTAACTCGGTTTCTCCCTCTTGACGCTTCAGGTGCCACTCCCGGGAGAGCCAGACCGCCATGGTGTGTCAGGAGGAGGTCAGTCAGGACGAGGCCTATGAGATGAAGATGGGTGAGGACACGGAGTACTGCAGCGAGCCCAGCCTGATCTCCACAGAGATGTGAGTGCTGCTGCCCTCGCCACGGGCCAGCGCAGATGGGGGATAGGCTCGGGGGTGAAGGGCAGCTCTCTGGAATCCCTCCTCTGGACAGGGCTTGCAGAAGGGGAGGTCACACATCAGAAGAACACCTGCAAAGTATATGTCACCTCATGAGGGAGATTACGCCCCGCCCACACACGCACAGGTACACACACGTATTCGCACATATACACACATGGTCCCTGGTTAGCTTGGCCTTTCCTCATGATACAGTGCTTTCAGTAAGACTTCAAAACATTGTCTCATAAACTTTCTTTCTTTTACTGAAACCAACTGTCATAAATATATTTTATAGTGAGACTCAGTACATACACACACAAACACACACACACACACACACACATGCACTCACACTCCAAATGTTCACGAAACTACTTATAATAAACCCATCCAGCAGAGGGCACTGTTGGCACAGTGGCGGAGACTTTTGTCAGTGCTGGCATTTTTTAAGGGTTTTTTAACTACAAGTCTAGACCCATTAGCAAGCTGTGACATTTACTTAATTATGATCACCACTTTCTTTTATATTAATGTTTTATTGAGGAAGGTGCATGAAAACCACCCACGTACACAGCCCCAGGTGAACATAACAAGCAAGCCTCTTCACACCTTCTGTCTCACGAAAGCTTCACTTCTCTGGAGTCTTGTCTTGCCCATTCCAGCAACAGTGACCTAGTTAACTTGGTTCCTTTTCCTGCAGCCTCAAAATAAAAGCAAACTCCTCTCGAGTCAGGGGCTGAATGGAGAGCCTCTGGTGAGTGGAGAGAGCCCTGTTTTTTTAAGGAGCCTCCAGTGGCTTTGTGAGTTTGGGGGTGGGTTTTGAGCTCAGGCACCAAGGTCATAAAATGCTTCATCATCTGAACAAACTATACGTGGACCATTTGGGGTTGTCTTCTTGGCTGGATGTGTCATGATGGGGATTATTTTTCTCAAACTGTGTGTGGTCTGGGGAGTCCTCCTTCACAAGCTTCCCAAGTCCTGCGATGCCTGCTTATTCGCAGTTGCTCTGGTAGAAGCCTTCCTCCTCCCACGTCAGAGCCCCAGGAGTTCCCCGGCTGGGAGTTTCAAAGGCCATCCCAGCATGCTGTCTGCTCAGGCTGTGCTTTATGATCCCCAGTGCTGAACTTCACTCTACACCTTTGTCTAGTGGGCTTCCTGGCTCTGATGTCATCAGTAGTAACTGCTTAGATTCTTCGCACAAGAGGGCAAGGCGTGCAAAAAAGGGAAATATGGTTCATATTGAGTTGAGTTCCATTGGGTGTGTATGTAAATGGGATGAAGTACGGTCTCTTCCTCACGGTGAGTCCCCATCCAGAATGACTACTCATCCAGCCATTGAGTAGATAGATGTCCCCTAAGGCTCCTCACAGCTCTGCTCTCCACTGACCGGCTGACTGGAGGTTTGTCCATAGGCAGCTACTTAAGTGTCTGGACGATGAAGGTGGGCAGGCCAGGGAGAAATTAGGGTGATGGGGAGAAGTTCGGGCTGAAGTCAGGAGTGGTCATGGTAAAATAGTATCCTTGTGTGGAAACGGAGGAGCCTAGGCTGTGCCTGGAAAGATTCGCATTTTTTGCCAACTTTCTCACCAACTTTGACTCAAGAGTGCCTCTACTGCCGCCAATCAGAAATGCGAGGCTTGGGGCACCTGGGTGGCTCAGTGGGTTAAAGCCTCTGCCTTCGGCTCAGGTCATGATCTCAGGGTCCTGGGATGGAGCCCCACATCAGGCTCTCTGCTCAGCTGGGAGCCTGCTTCCCCCTCTCTCTCTGCCTGCCTCTGCCTACTTGTGCTCTCTCTCTCTCTGTCAAATAAATAAAATCTTAAAAAAAAAAAAAAAAAGAAATGCGAGGCTTTTGAGCAGATAGGCTGTGGATGGGGAGCTGGAAACTTCTGTGATGCAGGAGAGCCAGGCCATGCCTGGCTGGGGTGGCAAGTTCCTGCTGCCCGCTCCCCAAACCTTTATGGAAGCGCAAAGCAGGGGTTTCCTTCACTAAGGAAAAAGGGAAACTGGGGCACCTGGGTGGCTCAGTTGTTAAGCATCTGCCTTCGGCTCAGGTCATGATCCCAGGGTCTTGTGATCGAGCCCCTTGTTGGGCTTCCTGCTTGGTGAGAAACCTCCCTCTCCCACTCCCCCTGCTTGTGTTCCCTCTCTCTCACTGTCTCTCTCTGTGTCAAATAAATAAACAAAATCTTTTTTAAAAAGAAAAAAGCAAACTGCCTTCAGGGGGTGGCACTGTCCCTATGGAGTGGCGCTTCCTGACCCCACAGAATAAGCCCAGGAGTCCTCTGTTCCAGGCTCTCCTATCAGGATGATGAAAATCGGCAATTAACACCACCTGAGGAGGACAAGAGAGACATCCGACAATCTCCAAAGAGGGGTTTCCTCCGCTCTGCCTCACTAGGTAAATACTCACACCTCTCTCTCCAGGAGTGACAGGTCAGGCACTCAGGTGACTGGCCCCAAAAACCCCATGCAGGGGCTGGGCAGATTTCCAGAGCAGTGAGATGGGATTCCCAGAGCAGGGCTTGCGGGGATGGGACTTGTCCATATGCTACGTGCTTGGGAGGTGAGCTGTAGCAGGGGAGGTGACTCCAGGGTCACTCACATGGCTCCTTGTACCCCCCAGGGTCTGAGCCTCGCAGACCTAGGTCCCCTTTCCTGGCGCTGATCATGGTTCTTTGGCTGGCTTTGCAGGTCGAAGGGCTTCCTTCCACCTGGAATGTCTGAAGCGACAGAAGAATCAAGGGGGAGATATCTCTCAGAAGACAGTCCTGCCCTTGCATCTGGTTCATCATCAGGTAGCCCAGACTTTCGGAGGCATCACTGGCCAGCATCCAGAAGGCTATACAAGCCCCGTGATTATGGCAAATCCCAAGACCCCACTCAGTCCTCCCTGTCCTGGACCACTGATAGTCCTAGCCCCTGGCCCTAACGGCCCCAGATGAAGGGGCTCGTCCATGCAAGTGAGAACCTTAACAAGGTCTGTCATTTCGGGAGGGAGGACACCTAGGAATTACTGGTGAGCAAGAGCTCCCTACATGGTCCAGAAGGATCACCAGCTCCAGGGTTCTGCCTGACCTCTCTTCCTACAATAGCACAGACATTCCTTCCACAAACATCGGCACCTAGAATTGCAAGACACCAGGAGATTTAGCTGCACACAAACTCATCCACCAAAATATAGAAATGATCAAAAACTCTGCCAGTGACATGATCAGGATTAGAGACTGAGGTCTAAGGAAAACAGGTCCAGAGAGATTTGATAGTTGAAATATCTCTTGGCATCTTCTCTCATTATACACTCCCTCACCGCACGCCTATGCGCTAGATGATTTTTTTAATACCCAAAGACACTCAACTGCCAGTCAAAGCTTATAATAGGCATAAGATGGCCAGTGTGGCTCAGCTAAGTCGATATTACTTCAGCTCAAAGTATTCACCATTTTGCTTAGCTTTTGTGGCACTGCCAGCGTACAGATGATTTCCTATGGACTTTCTGGAATACTGAGCATAGCCTTACACTTCCCTCAGATCTCCAGGGAACCAGGGACCCGAGGCTGGGGACCATCAAGAGCCGTGGGCAGAGGAGGCTGGCAGCCCGGTTGGGGTGGGGGGTGGGAGTCACTGTGTGTGCTATTTTCTATTTTTAAAGATTTCTAGAATTTCTTTTCACCCATGTTTTCTTATCATGCTGTGGTGAAGAACCTCTTCTTTATTTACACTCCCCCCCTTCATGCCTTTCCACTCCCCCCCAATCCATGTTGCCGCATTCCCTGCCCTCTGCCTCTTGGCCCTGCTCTCCCACCGCCCAGTGCCACCCTCCCGTGGACATGAGTCAGAGCAGGTCGTTGTGATGCTGACACGAGGGCCACTCCCCAGCCCCAGGATTTTCAAGCACAGTGGTGGCCAGAGGACACAATGTGTAAATAGTTTAATCACAATACAGTGTAAGATCTGAACAACAGTAAAAAAAAAATTTTTAATTAAAAAAAAACCTAACAAAACAAAGCTCAGTTCAGAGACGAGCTGAGATGAAGATCAGCAGGACATGGTTCATGGCCTAATTAACTGTAAAAATTAAAACTAAGTACTGGTTCTGTCTACATCTTTGTGGCGCACAGTATACTTGTTCACAGGCCTTATGTCAAGCCCACAGATAGGGAGACAGAGGGCATCAGTGTCCTGGTCTCACAGATGATGAGGGCAGCGTTCTTTCTAGACTACTGATGAGAAAAGTAAAACCCAGAGGATTGGCAGCTGCTGGGTGATAGGGCCGGTGCTAAGAAGGGGATGCTCTTGATTCCACGCCATCCCAGCTTTCTGAGTATAGAGGGAAAAGTGATCCCTGCAGACTGGCACGATCACAAGATCTACTTTAGGGTAGTGGGGGTGAACACAGCGTCTCAGGGAGGCGATGCATGTGGGCTCCTGGTGGGTGGAACCAGCTGGAAGCAGGAGTTGCTGAGAAAGCAGAGGCCCGCCCTTCCCAGTAACCTGTGCTCCTTGTGTATCCACAGGCATTGGCAGTGGCGGGCCTGAGCCCTCTCCTCCAGAGAAGCCATTCCCCCAGCACATTCCCCAGGCCGTGTGCCACCCCCCCAGCCACACCGGGCAGCCGAGGCTGGCCCCCACAGCCGATCCCCACCCTGCGGCTGGAGGGGGCCGAGTCGAGCGAGAAACTCAACAGCAGCTTCCCGTCCATCCACTGCAGCTCCTGGTCAGGGGAGCCCACGCCCTGCAGTGGGGGCAGCAGCACCATCCGGAGAGCCCGGCCGGTGTCCCTCACTGTGCCCAGCCAGACTGGGGCCCAGGGCCGGCAGTTCCACGGCAGTGCCAGCAGCCTGGTGGAAGCGGTAAGTGACCCTGGGCTGCCCAGCACGTGGGGGAGGGGAAGGCCCAGGGCAGCCAGGTGAAGAACTGAGACCAGAGTCTCTGGTCCTTTCCCAAGTGGAGTGGTAGTCACGTCTTTTGGCCAGAAAGACCCTCACTCCCAGGGAAGAAGGCATACAAGAGGCTAGAGGCTTCTGCTCTGGCAGGGCCTGCCCCAGGGGAGAAAAGATTGAGCAGCATATCCCTGCGGAAGGCCAGGGAAAGCCCTCCCCGACCGATCCCACTCCCCCCCACCCCCCCACCCCCTGGCCCTGCTCCACGGTACAACCAGAGGGGAGCTCTGACTGCTCCGGATGTAGGAGTGGGCCTGGGCTGTATTTGCACACAGAGAAAAGTCAGGATCTGTGGTGCTGGAGCCTGGGACACATTAGAATAACCTGGGGAGCTTTGGAAACCTCGGACACAGTAAATGGGTATTTTTTAAAGCCCTTTGATAATCCGAATGCACAGCCAGGGTTGAGGATCACTATTCTAGAACAAGAGTACTTCCAGATCCTCTATCTTCTGCCCTGGCCAGAGCATCTGGCCAGTGTGATCCTGGCACCACATTTTAGAGGACTTTGACAAATTGGAACAAGCCCAAAGGGAAACGGCAAGGGGTTGGCAAGGTCTCCAGAAGCCATCTCCTATGAGCACTGGTGGAGGGAGGGAGTTAGGGAAGCAAATGGGGAGAGGGGATGGCTTTGGAGGCCACAGTAGGCATCTCCACCATAAGGTCCCTCATGTCCTGGACAGGGTTTCTCGAGTGCAAGACTGGAGTGACAGATCAGCCTGACAGTCAGGCAGATTTCAGGTTCCATAAAGAAGACCTTTCCAAAAGAGCTTTCCAAAAATGAGGAGGGCTTTCCCATAAAGGAGTGAGCCCACCATCACTGGATGTATGCAAGCAGAGACAATGTGCAAGAGGTGGAGAGTTAAACCAGATGACTTCTAGGGTCCCTACTAGTTCCAAAACCCTGTTCTTCACCTGGCCTTGGTTATCCCTCATTCAGTTGACAAATCCCGATTGAGGGCCGACCATGTGCAGGCACTTATTCTAGATGCGGGAAACAGCTGAGAAACAGTTTCTGTTCTCAGGAGCCCATGCCATGGTGAAGAGAGACAGATCATAAATAAACATGGGTGTAGCATGTCCCACAGCGTGGGAGCTCTGAAGAAACTTAAGCAGGACAGGAGGTAAAGAGTGTTGGGAGCAGGGCAAATGGACCTGGGAGAAAGGCATTCTGAGCTTCACTCTTAATCCCCTTAGCTCAGTAGCTGGTTTCCCCAAAGCCAGTCACTAAAGCAGCTACTAGGAAAGAGGGAGCAGCCCTGGGACCACCCGCTGGCCCTTTGGAGCTGGAGCAAGAGGCAGCTGCAGACCTGGCATTTTGCATACATCCTACACCCAGATCCTCACCCCCGCGAAGGCAGCCAACCAAGCAGTGGGCAAGGGGCACAAGTTAACGGTTTCCCCAAAGGAGAGTGAAGATGTACGGGCAAGGATAATACGGGGGAACCTAAGGGTGCCAGAGAGGAGAAAATACAGGGCAGGCCAGGTTCTGCCCAGGCAGCACCCCCAAAGCCCCTCTGTGAGCCAAGTTTTCAGGTGCTTGACAACACGTTTTGAGAATCCCAGCCAAAGCAGCTCTCCTCCAGCTCACACACCCTGACTCCTTTGGGCAGTGCTCCGTGTCACCTCCTTTCCTGGGAGCACCCCTCCCGCACTCCCCCACGCCCGCGTGCGCAAGTGCAGGCATGCGCACTCCCTTCCCCAAGTTCCCAGTCACAGGCCCCTCGCTCCAGCCCTCAAAGGAAGAGTTGACTTCCGGGAATAATGTTCCTCTTCGGTTCTTCTTCATGGTCCCCCCCTCCCCACTTCAGGTCTTGATTTCAGAAGGACTGGGGCAGTTTGCTCAAGATCCCAAGTTTATCGAGGTCACAACCCAGGAGCTGGCTGACGCCTGTGACATGACCATAGAGGAGATGGAGAACGCCGCTGACAACATCCTCAGTGGGGGCACCCAGCAGAGCCCCAACGGCACCCTACTACCTTTTGTTAACTGCAGGGACCCAGGGCAGGACAGAGCGGGGAGCCAAGAGGGCGAGAGCTGCGCGGGGGCCCGGGCCTGTCGGAAGAGCGAGGAGGAGCGCCAGGACAGCAGAGCCCACGCCGGCAGCCTGTAGTCGCCAGGGCTGGGGAGACGCTGGGTTTTTTATTTGTTTCAATGTTCCTAATGGGTTCGTTTCAGAAGTGCCTCACTGTTCTCGTGACCTGGAGTTAACCGGAACAGCGTCTTCATTCATTTCGGTGGGACAAGACGCAGAGTTGGGTGGTGTGCAGAGTCCGTTTTCTGGGGGGAAGGAAGGCAGCAACCCCAGTGTATGTTGTGTCCACAAAGGTAGAGTGGTGAGGAGGAGTGGAAGAATCAGGGAGGGAGAACAAGAGAAGAGACGCCTGCCCTCACCTCCGGGCATGAAGGAGAACCTCAGCTTCCTGCGGTAGCCCTCACCAAAAGGACCCTATGTCAAACGGGTGTCTTTCAACTTTGCTTGTAAAAAAAAAAAAAATCATTTTGCACATATTCTGTATGAGCCTCACTGTCTCCATAGAGCCAGGGCCCTGTGGATTTGCAGAAGGAAGCAGGGGTGTGACTTCAGCGAGGACCCAGCCCAGCAAGAGGTGGCGGCAGGAGCTCAGGAACCGGAACTAGGAAGCAGAGGGCAAGCAGCACGCGTGGCAGCCTCAAGGCCAAGGCTCGGTGGCCAGCCCCGCCCAGTCTGCGTCAGTATCCCCGTATCTGCACAGGCCCCCTGAGCTCTAAACCAGCCGCGGGGCCTGCATTGGGGTGAGGGGGCGCTGACACTGCAAGGCCAGGGAAGGAGCAGCCCGCCCTTGATAAGAAGAGGTGGTGCTGAGCTTCTGTTGAGCGCTCTTTTGTTTTGCGGTTTGACGTTTTTCTTGATAGCATGTTGCAGTTTGGGGGGGGGGGGTTGGTTTTTGTTTTATTTTAATTTGTTTTCCCAGGGGGAGGGGAGGAAAAGTGTTTACAAAGCTTTGTAGCCACCCACCTTACTGTTTTCACTTTTGCAAATGTAAATCGGGTTTGGTTTTACTGTATTATTTAAACGGTTGTGGTTTTCTTTTTCTACGGTAGGTCCAATAGAGCCGCCCGTAGGCAAGTTTTACCAGCCATTGTGTATGCGCAATAATTTGTTATAATTTCCGTAGGTAGTAACCAAAATTTTTTTGGTTTGGTTTTATAATTTAAAGGTAATGCACTTGATATGGTCTTGCACATATGGGTGATTGAGTTGGGTTCTTTTTAATGCGGGGCGTATTTGTGGGTGCCAGAGAGAGGAAGCATGGATGAGAGTCTCTGTGAGTGTGTGTGTTCCGTGTGTGTGTGTGTGTGTGTGTGTGTGTGTGTGGTGGGTTGTCGCGCACCTGTCGTCTGTGTGTATGTACACCCACACAGTGCGCCCATGCGTGAATGAGTGTGTGGCTCCCCCTTTCTGGTCTAACTGTGGGGAGATCTGAATCTGGGGCCATTTGAAAGCAAAAACAAACCACTGTCTCTGCTTCAGAAATGGGAATCAGTAACTCTTTGCATTTTCTGTCCCACAAGATATGCAAAAACAATGCAATAATATTCATTTTAAAAATACAATTGTGAGTTGTGTTGGCATTAAAACTGTATTTAAAAAAACACAGAAATTTAAGGGAAAAACTCAAGAAGGCGTTTTGCTTCGATATATTCCGTGTAATGTTTTATTGCATTGATAATGTTTCTGTTGAAGAAACTGTTATACTTGAATTCAGGTCAGTTTCAGTATTTTACAAATATTTTTTTAAAACTGAATTGCAATTGTGCCAAGCGAATATAATGAATTGAATTAAGTTTGTTTTTGAATTCACTTCTTGTATATTTTGCTGCATGTAAGTAAATCATTTTGTATTTGGAGTGTGACAAGCTTTACCCTTGAACTCTGAAGTGCTTTTCTACATGTGGTTGGGGAAAAGGGAACGGATATTCTTTTAATTTGTACAATGAGCAAAGTTATCACCAGTGTAAATCATTATTCTGTGATCCACAAACAGGTTTGGACATTACTGTTTTGCATATCTTGTGTTCGCTTCTGCTTCCCTCCATTTTTCCAAAACTATATGATAAGTATATTCGTACTACATCTTGCTTTGAGAGACCAGGACATGTCATTCCTTTCTTCATTCTATCCACTCTGCTCCAGTTCTCTGATTTGGACTTTGTCCAGGGGCAGTCCTGCACCATGAGCATCTCCCCCAGGAGAGGTGGCTGGCTTTTCTTTCCACTTCTGCAAACTTTCCTCAGTGGTTTACTCAGGAAAGCGTATGCTGACTGAGAGGATGGAACTAGAGTCCGGCTGCCTGGAGGGCAGGGAATCCTCCCTCTGGCAACTGCTCTTCCCAAACTCAGACAGCCCCAACCACCAGGTAAAACCTTTGTCCATCCAAAAGTCAGCTCTGTCTTACTCACTTCCTCTTTTCCTGGCTCTGGAGCAGGAGTTCCTCCTGATCTACCCTAGTGTGTGCGGCAACCATGGAGGGGACCAGGACCAGGGAGGATGCATCAGGAGATCAAAGTGATAGCAGAACCAGAGACTCTGTGGGAGCGTCTCTTATGCCTGGTTGCATCTGCCTAGAACATCAGTCTATCAGTGCTGTTTCCTTCAAATAGATTTCAGCAATGATGGTTGAAAAGGAAGTGATTGGGGGAAAACAGGACCCAAACATTCATCCAAGATTTCCCCAGTGAATGTCTTCCAATCCTGGTGTGCTCTCAGCTCTTATGTGAGCAACCTAGAAATTAAAGTTGGAGAGAGTCCATTGCCCAGTGAAGATGAGTCTCACTTTCAAAGACTGATCCATGAAAAAGTGGAGAAATGTGCCAGACACTCCCAGGTGAACTTAGAGTCTAGAAGCAAAAGGGTTTCTTCCCGTTTCTCCAAACTCTAAAACCATCCAAACCTTTCTGGTTTCTCTTCAGTGCCATGAAGGCCTTCTAGAAATTACAGTTAGGTATCATCCCTGTCCGGTTTCCCAAGATATCTACCACTGTGCTGCTAAGATTTTAGTTGTGATGGAGATGGGAGCCCTTTTGGATTGATATCTGGTTCTTGCTGTACATTTGATCTCTGGATAGAAATTTGGAATCTTAGTTGACCACACACACATACACAAACACACACACACACACACACACACATCCCCAACACACTCACACACTCACTCAACCTTCATGCTGCTTTCTTTTTTCCTTTTGGAATTGTCTTCTGCATCACCAAATCTCATTGGCCAGTGGCATGGACTACAGGCAAGGCTCATGCCAGCTACCCCTAGAGCCCTGCCTATGTGTGGCCCCTTGCCCTTCACTACTCACACCTACAGGGTCCCTTCTTTTTCCTAGTCAGCTCTGTCAGAAGACCAGCTAGCCTTGCACCCTGCAAGAACAATGTCAGCAATGGCAGGAGCACCTGGTTCTGTGCTGCTGGAAAGGAAAGGAGTTTCAGATGGGAGTTCACTGTGTAGGGCGATGGGTCTTTCTGGCCTGACCTCATGATCAACTGGTAAAGGACTGACATAGGATACCTGTCATCATGCAGACTGGTAAAATCCATCATGAAATCATGAACCTCCTCTGCAGTGTACTAAGTGATGTCTACCCCTCACCTACAGCAGAACTTTGCCCATGACTGTCAAATCTTCTGAGAACCCTTGAGTGGCAGGAGAAAGCAGCCAATGGCTGAGGACCAACAGGATTTGAAGAAGTGCTGTGTAAGCTCTGGGGGTTGGTAAACATGGTATTTATTTGTCCTCTGAATGGCCCAGACTCTTCTATTTCCACACTTTGGCTTTTTAATAACTAGTGTTGTGCATTGCTATTTTAAGCAGAGAGATTTTCAGTTGTCTCCTTCCTGCCTGTTTCTAGAAGTTCCTTTTTGGTCTTGAGGCAAAAAGAGGAGAATGTTTTCCTAGATTTTTACTAGTTTCACGAATTTTTCTCTGCTCTGCTTCAGAGGCTATTATAGTCCCCCCCCCTCTCTTGGACTGGTAAGTCCAAGGACAAAGAAACAAGGTATCCTTACTGTCTTGATCCTGTGACTCTGCTTCCAAACCTCAGGTGCTTGTCTAGAGTGAAGCTATCCGTTTCTCACAGCCATTTTCCTTCCAGAACATCTCCTGATCATTCAGCTATAGATAGTAAGGCAACCACAGGACAAGGATACCTTCCAATGCCTGAGAAATAAGAACACCCTGAAAATGAGTTTGGAAGTCATCAAAAGGGCTTCATCATTCTTAAAGGTCAAGACATGTAACAAGAAGCTAGTTTAGGCATACAGAATAACCTTGATGGTCACGTTTTTAGCCTCATCAAACCATAATTATAAAGGTTGCTAAGGAGGGTGATGGCATCTCCACCCCGAGGGACCTAGAAAAAAATGAAGTGTCATTGTCTAAGAGTTAGAAACTGTTTAGCAAAGAGGCCAGAAAAAGGTAATCTGGTTTCAAGAGGGCCCATTTAAACCCTAAGTTAGTAAAACACTTCCTTGCTGATAAGAGGGCAGGCCAGTTCTAGTATTTTAAAGACACGGCTCTGGTCAGGGGAAAGTTTTGGCACAGAGGGAACTGGAGGGAAAATGCAGGCAAAGCAAAGGGCATGTCTTGACTCTTTATGCATCTGTTCCTATTTTGTGGAAAGAAGTATCCAGTTCACCTACTCACAATGGCCAGTACAGAGGAGAGGCTAATACCTCAAGGATCAACTTTGGTAAAAGAGAAGAATAAAATTTCAGCCATTGTTTTACCAGACAAATCAACCTATCTGGCTAGATGGGGGTAGCTGCCACCCTGTCTTTCCTCTCTGCTGGTGTCCCTCCCCTCATTATCAGCTGGCACGCCACCTGAAACCGGCTCCAGCTGGTCAGAAAACATGACGGGTGAGTGAGTGTCACTCACAGTGTAGCTCTTAGTCACCACACCCGGGTTCCCCATCAGCTCCCTCCAAGAGACTCAAGGAAAAGAAACGAGGAACCCAAGCATCCTACAACAGTCAGAGATAGGATGGCTACCCCCTTCCCCAAGCTATTCTCTCTATGCTGGCCTCCTGCCTGGCCCCCACTTTTCCTTCCTCCCCCAGTCCAGTCAAAAGAACATAGAGTTGAAGGAGTCCAATGTGCAGATTCTTAAACAGTCTCTGTGAAGCTAGTTCTGGTTTTAACTCTATTTTTTTTTATTTATTTTGAGGCACCAAAACATTCCTTTGTGAAGACAGATACCAATGTAACAGGTGGTTTTTGCCAGACTCCCACATGGTTGGGAGACACTTGAACACCACACTTTCACCCTCATGCACACACAGGGGCACACACACACACACACACACACACACACACTTCCTTAACGGACAGGGGATGATGCTGGGATTGAGCTCTGCACAAATTAGGTTGTCCACCCAGAGAACTGACCACTATACAGAGAGACGTGGAGAGTAAGGCAGAGTAACTTCCTTGGGTGGAAATAGTGCCATCTGACCCAATTTTACTGTGAACTAAATATTATTTTTCTGCATTGAGAAATACAACTACTTCTACAATCAGACTTTTCCCTCACATGACTTGCAGAGGCTTGCTCCAGAGAAGATGCAGTAGTGAAGACTCATCTCTCCAGTGTACAGAAAAGCCTTTTGATTGGTCTCTGAAAGGGAATTAGAGAATGCCGGCAGCATATACTGAGCTGGGTTGAACAAATCAGGACTTCCACAGAAATCACCTCAGTCTCTACCGAATTAAGGAAGACAAGACAAAGACTAGATAATTAAACAAAAGCTTGAAATGTTACATCACCCAAGTCAAATATTCCCCCTTCAGATCACATACTGGCCTCTTCATAGCTGTACTCTCTTTGAGAGGACGTCCCATGCATCCCACTTTCCAGAATCTACTCTGATTTGATAAGATCCCTAGATCTTATCAGCATGACATAAATCAGACATTTACTACAAATTTGCCATCTGAAAACCACTCATGTACCTCGTACATAAGAAAATGTTTCACCTAGGTCATTATCAAAGAAGTCTTTTTGTGGAAGAGGTTGTACATCTTATGGAAGGGTAATTTCTATGTGAAGAAATACAGAAATGGATAGGATAGTTCTTTTTCGCAGTTTGAGCCTGGAGGACTCTTGTTCTGATGTTCATGGAGCCGTGAGTGTATAAGCAGAGCGGTGAGGAAGATGAGAGTGAGCGGGCACCGACCTTGGCAGTGAGTCTCTTCCAAGGCTGGCTGAAGGCTGCAGGTCTCGGACACTCTGAAGGAAGTCTCTCCTGAGCCTGCCAATGAGAGGGGAACGAGAAGGCTCCCTTCTATAGAGTCACAGGAAGAACAAAAAAGGACAGGTCACCGAGTCCTGTTCCAAGCCCCCTCTCCCTAAGATTTCCCAACATGGAGAAATGACATCAAGGCTTAAAAGAAAACACAAAACTTGGGAAGGAAGGTTGACAGTTGTAAACAAACAACCCTATTCAAAGGGCTCCTTTGTAAGGCCACTCCAGTGACCCAAATATAATGGGTACTTTTCTGCTTGCACATGACACACCATCCATGCATCAAAGCTGCATCCCATTCCCCGCAATTTCGTGATCCACTTCTTGGTTTCTCAACTAGGTTATGTACCACCCCATAGCCACTTCCTGTCCCACCCAGAACACGTGCTGTTCTCCCAGAGCCTCGTGGGAATAAGGTCTAGGACCAAACAGGCTGTGGATATCAAAGGCATAAACAAATCTGGACAAGTCTGTGACGGTAGTAGTTGAGAAAAACCTGTGGAGAAACACAAGTTCATTAAGAAATAGGATAGCAGGTCCCCAGCTGGTGACACACTAGAATGTTTATTACTCTCATAATATGCTTGTTTTATTTTAATACCCTAGAGCTGCCAAGCAGAACTTGGGTCCACATCAGAGGCTCCAGAAACAGCCCCTCCTCCCTTCTCTCTTCATATCCTGCTCAGGCTCATCTTCATGTCCCCAAACCAATCTGTATCACGCTTGCTCTCAGCAAATGCAGAAAGATGGACAGCCCTCAATCATCATCCCACTGCCTGTCACTACCCCCACACCCTTGCGCACCCCACACCTTCCTCTCCAGGCTCCACGACTTCACGGTCTTACTGTTGTAAATACTGTTGTACAGTTTGTAATCATCAAATAATCCCGTTGTCAAAGGCTTCGCCTGCTGCGCCTTCTCACCCTTGAGAAAGGCCAGGGAATCTAGAAGGGGTAACCTTTCGAGAAGAGCTTCAGGGTCATCTCTGTGTGAGACGCTATGTATATTCCTGTAAGATTGCATTTTTATCTAAGGAATGATGTTATTTAAAAAACAAAACAAAAAAAAAAAACAAAAAACAAGAATTGCAAATAAATTTCTTAACAATGTCTAAGCTGGTTTAATTGTATCTTCCCTCTTCCACACCCCTTTTCTTCTCCTGTATCCTAGAGGTTACAAAAACACACTGAACTGCCATATTACCCTCTCAGAGCCTCCAAAGGTGAGGTAGGTTGGGAAAAACATGTGAAATCTGAATCCAGTGATAATCTCTAACCTTATTTCAGCAATTTATCCAATTGTTTTGGATAAAAACAATTTATCCAATTTATCCACCTCTTCCTTCCTTGAACAATTTATCCACCTCTTCCTTCCTTGAACAAAAGTTGACAAGGAGCTAGAATAGAAGGAATTGAATGGATACAATTCCTTCTTCTGTTCTACAAAACAGAAGAACAGCCCCCCAAGTATTTGGAAAGGCATAAAATTGATTTTGAATAAATGAAGGAAAGAAGGGGAAAAGGGAGAAAAGAAGGAGGGACAGGGGGCGCCTGGGTGACTCAGTGGGTTAAAACCTCTGCCTTCGGCTCAGGTCATGATCTCAGGGTCCTGGGATCGAGCCCTGCATCGGGCTCTCTGCTCAACAGGGAGCCTGCTTCCCCCTGCCTCTCTGCCTACTTGTGATCTCTGTCAAATAAATAAATAAAATATTAAAAAAAAAAAAACAAAGGAGGGAGCAGGGAGGTAAGATTATATATATTAAAGCAATTTAAAGACTAAAAATGCCAGGTTCTCTTTTTGTTTTGTTTTATTATTAAACTGGCTCTGACAAAGCTTCCAGAATAATTCCCTATGTAAAAATAATTTGTCCCAGAAATCCGTGTGTCTTAGTTGAATACAATTATAATAAGAGAAACCCTCCCACCCTCTCCCCATGGATGATCAAGTCCATTTTAGGAATTACAGGACATCAGCCAACCTCCCTGCTTCTCCAGAGCCTCCCTCTGGTCTGGTAGGACCCCACCACCCAAATCTGAGCTCTGGAGTCTAAGGTTGTATGAGAAGAAAGAGGAGTGGAAAGGCTGGCAAGAGTAAGCTACTGGAGCAGCTTGGGAGAGCACACCACCAGGACCCGCCCACAAGGTCACAACCCTTCAGTGGATCCAGTCGTAATGAAAGTGCCAAAGTTTGCAAATGATACCTTTAACCAGCTAGAACTGATTCAGGATTTACCCTCTAATGAAATTACCCTCCCTTGCATTTTATATGCTTTGGAGTAAATGGGAGTAGAAGGAGGCGAGGGATAGCCCACAGCAGGAATTAAACATAGCCATAGAAGCCTATCACCCAAGCGAGGCATCCTTTCTGCTTTATAATTTGGTGTCAGCTGTTTAGGTCTGGCCTGGCCTGCAAACCTTCTTCTCACATCAGGTCTGCTTCTGCCCATTTCTTCCTTTCTCCCCCCAAGGAAGATGTGGTTATCATCTGATCAGTCAGTGTACTAGATGTTAATTGGGCCACAGTTGCTAATGGGCAGGATTACTGCATAGTAAAAAAAAAATCAGTATCCATACATGACACTGACTTGTGCTTTAATTTTCCAACCTCCATACAGTAAGCAGATCTAAGTAGTCTTTCTATAAATCTCTACTTCTCTATTATCTTTCTCTCTCCTTGTTTCCATATGGCTGGCCAGGTAAGTGGGCTCAGCAGTCTCTAAATCTCTTGCTCTTCACAGCATATATGGATATACTAGTCCAAGAATTAGGCCGTAGAAAGGAGGGGGCAAGAAGATTCTGAATTGACTATGAGCCAAAATGATGGGCTTCAATCCAGGCTTTGCAGAGAGCTATGTTGTATGTGATTAGACATTATTCCAGCTAATAAAAGAGTAACATTCATTTTCTAATTGGCTACAATCCCATGTATATAGTTTTCTGGAGAATTCCACAGGGGAGAGACAGGGCAGAACTTGGCACTCTTGAACAGTTTAAATAACATCAAAATTCCCCCTCAAATAGGTTGACCATTTAGCCCAGGTATTTCAATGATGCCCCATTGAGGTTCCATGTGACACATTTTTGGAATCAGAAAATAAGATTAAGATATTTGTATGTAATTTTCTGTGTGGCATGGTCCCTGATACTCAATAAAACCGTCCCTTCTCACAACTGACACATGCAATTCTAGCATTAGTGTCTCCTCCCTTTAACTTAGGGAATTATTATCAAAGCATAGTTTCTGAACCACCCAGTAGAATCACCTGAGATGCTTGACTAAAACACAGATTCTTGGGGCACCTGGGTGGCTCAGTGGGTTAAAGCCTCTGCCTTCAGCTCAGGTCATGATCTCAGGGTCCTGGGATCGAGCCCTGCATCGGGCTCTCTGCTCAGCGGGGAGCCTGCTTCTCCCTCTCTCTCTGCCCGCCTCTCTGCCTACTTGTGATCTCTCTCTCTCTCTGTCAAATAAATAAATAAATAAATAAATAAATAAATAAATAAATAAATAAAATCTTTAAAACAAAACAAAAAACACAAATTTTTTTTTTTAATCTTCACCTTGGCCTTACCCCAAATCTACCAGATCAGGTTCTTGGAGGTTGGTGCCCATCAATATGCATTTTAGCAAGCTCTCCAGGTTGTTCTTATTTAGACCAAACATTGCGAACCACTGGTATCAGACCGATTTCTATTAAAACGGAAGGTCCCTGGGAGAGGAAACTTTTTAAGCTTCTTTCACTCCATTATATCCCAGAGGAAATTAAAGGTCTGAGGGTCTAAGTAAGATTTGGGAGCAGGTTTTGATGGGAAATGGAAGCAACAGTTGTCAGCCCTGAGGAGAGAAAGCAGAGAAGGGAAGAAAAAGTATGACAAAATGTACAAGAGCGTAATGGTTTAGGTAAAAGAGCCAGAAACATAATGAGGCAAGTTTCTGTTTCACCTAGCTAGGACTTCTTGTTTGGCTAGGGAAGTGATGAAGTCAGATAAAGCAGGTGATCTGCTTGAAGGTCCAGCGAGAAATGAAAAATGGCACATGACTTTCATCTTAAACAACTTTTTAAGAAACTGAAAAGACTTCTTCTGAAAACTCCTTTAAGGGTATAGTGGTTCTCGAAATCAATCTATTGTCAATGGGACCCTCCCCAAGTCCTCTCTAAAGTATCTTAAGTTAAAGGAATGTCAGCACTCTACATCAGGAAGTAGACTAACGGGCTGGGACCTGATAGACTGAAGGAAGAGTAAGGAAGAGAAGACTCTTGGGTGTTTGGGGAGAAGGTCTTGAGGAATTGCCTGTACATTTGTCATTCTCCAAACATAGCAATGAGTGGCAGTCACCTGCAGAAATTCTACTCAACAATCTTGACGTGTCAGGCTTGTTTTCAGGCAAGGAGAGAATTTGAGATATGTCAGAACTAGGGTGACCCTATAGTATGTTGTCTAAAACTAGGACTTTTGAAAGTAAAAGGGCCTGGCCCCTCAGTTGTCCCAGTCCAACCAAAACATTTGGTCACCTTGGTTAGACCCCAGGAGAGAGTGTAGCCTAGAGAAGATGGCATGTGGGTTAGCCGGCATTTAGTAGACGAAGCCTCCTTCACCTCCACTCTTGCGCCTAAGGTCAAGTATCCACAAACTGACCTTTCTAAATAAATCAGATTACATCACATCACTGCTCCCAACTGTCCAATGCTTTCTCATCACACTTGGATTAAAATCCAAAGTCTTTTTACAATGATCTATAAAGCCTAAAATGTGTGACCTCATCTACCTCTCTGCTTCTCAGACCTTATTTCCCACCATTGTCTCTGTCCCACTTGCTCACTTCCAGCTGTACTGACCTTCTGGTTGTCCATTAAACACACAAAATTCATTCATCCCTTTGCCAGTTATCAATTTATTGCCTCTCAGCACTAAATCCATGCTTTTTACCCTGGTCTGTGATACTGGAGCTCCACCTTATGAACGTTTCTCCTTTGCCAGCTGGCTCAATGTCAATACGGTCTTCGTCAATAGAGGGCACTGAAAGGACGGGGTAAGATCATTGCAAAATAAAAGGATTTCCTTGCACAATTTAGTGTGCTATTTTTAGGCACATAGACAGTGGAGCAGTCTGTAGGAGGCTTGGTACTTGGTAGCCCTTCCAGACCAGCTCCAACCTGCTAATGCTCTCCAGCAAGTTTCTCCACCATCTAACAGGACGGTGTTGACCAGTTACGGACCAGTTCAGGACCAGTTTCCTTAGCACTGGTATACTGTATGATCCTACAGCAGCCATGCCTCACCACGTAGGTCTGAATCAGCCTTAAAGTGAGTGGTCAGGAGAGGTCTTCTAAGTTCTTTGTTCCTTCTTAAATTACTCTCCCTCAGTTCCAGAAATAGTAGCTGCTTTTTTTCTTCTAGTTTGTTGATAAACTATGATTCTTTATATTAAATTTTTCCTATTCAAATTACTGGTGTGGAGTGTGTCTCCTGATTGGATCTTGATATAGAATTGATACTGGAGTGGTCTGGGGAGACAGACTCTCATAGACAGGATTTGAGAATGAGTTCGGTCATATGTTTGCATCTGCAGGCAGTGCTGAGTTCCTTGCCAGTGAGAAATCGGATGCTAGGTATCCAATGATGTAGAGTCCCAGTTTATTAAATTATCACCTGTGATGAAGTGTTAATTAAAACAAATATCTTGGGAGCCCAAGTGGCTGCTGCACTTACCATTATGACGGTAGTAATGACAAGGACTGTGGTGTGGAATTGACTTTCCTGAGTATACTGCAGCACTTATGGGAAGAAAAAAACAAGCTCAGGATTATAATCTGAAAATCACAGAGCTTCCAAGGGCAGTTCTAATATAATATTTTATCTCACTTAACCAATATTGAACACAAATTTAACTGTACAAGTAGCTGGATTATAATACCAGTTGAATGTAAAGTTGAACTTTACAAGTTTCTTATGTGAAAGTTAGAACATTGATTGAGAAATAATGAGACCTCGAAACTTGGAATGGGGAAATCTGATAGGATGCAATCGGAGTTGAGATTCCAACATCTCCAAGTCACTCTGAGCCTCCCTTTGCAGTACAAGCAGTTTAATACTATAACAACTAGCCTTTCTTTGCTGGAAAATTCTGTGATAATTTCATCTGGGGCAGATGTCTTGAAAGAGATGTTTATTCTCCTCAAGATGCACTATCATCACCTCTTGTTGCTACTAGAGCCACAACTTGGGTCAAATCTCAGCATATTTCAGAGACTTAGACACACAGTATGACCCAGGAGGAAATGGCTTATACTCTAAATAAATTACAACACTTGCCTAGTATATGTGTTGGCAGAAATCTAGGGAATGTGGGTGGGGTAGAGTCTAAGGGAGTTAGAACATGGAGAGTGGAATATAACTCTATACCAGATCAAATTAATTTATATGATACACTTACTAGAGATTCCAGATCTTGTATTTTAAATTAGGAAGCTAGAAGAGGCTCTGACATCTTATTAGGTGGTCAATTGACTTGGACTCAGTGAGAGTGAGATGCCATAGTTTCCATGATCTAATATGGAAGAAGGAATCCGAAGGCTTAGAAAGATAGGAATGTTGATGTGTATTTATCATGTGCAACATGTATACCCATCCCCTCAACCATATCCCATGAGAAGGCTCAGAAGACCCTCCCTTCACTGAGATTTTGAGAAATAAATTAGTGAAGGAGTACCTACATCCTTTCAGAGCTCTGCAGTTACCAGCATTTATAGACTAGATATGGCCATAGGGGATGCTGCATTGATTTCGACAGGATTAATGGAACCTCAGAGTAACAGAAGCCAAGAGGCAGCATATAACTGCTTGACAGGATGAACACATTTGCTATAAAGGGCAGCAGGAACAAAGGTAATCAGAATGCTCCAGCCAACTGGGATCTCAAGTGGTGGTTAACTGATCTTATAGTAATAAAAGAAATCACCTATTAAAATATTGCTAGATCTGTGCCAGGAGTCAACTATGACCTATGAACCAAATCCAGCCCTCTGCCTATTTTTATAAATAAAGTTTTATTGGAATACAACTATACCCATTTGTTTCCATGTTGTCTATGGTTGCTTTCCTGCTACACCAGGAGAGTTGAGTAGTTGTGACAGACTGTTTGGCCTGCAAAGCTTAAATTTTTACTCTATGGTTTTTGTCAGAAAAGTTTGCCAACCTGAATCTGAAACTTCTAGTTCTGGTGGTTAAAGATTTGGTTTGAGTCATGGCAATGGAGACTCATGACCTCTCACTCAGTTTCCAGTCCTAAGCCGATTCACAGATCCAGAGACCCTTGGTTGAAGGGGAGATACTCTGCAGAATGGCCACAAGTATATACAGTAAACATTCCTCTAAGACTTTCCTGAAGGTATCTAAAGCCATTTATTAGATTGGCTGGGTACTGGAGAAAAGGAAATACCCAGACTACTAAGGGATCAGCAGACATAGACTCTGAACTGACGTTAATTCCTAAGAATCTGAACCATCACTGTGTCCCACCAGTCAGAGTGGGGGCTCCTGGTGCCTGGGTGATAGATATATACCTCGCAGAATTGAGTCTGGTCAAAGAACTAATTTTATAGCAAAGGAAGTAGCAATAGGGCTTGTGCCCATGAAATCTTCCCACAATACCCCAACACCCAGAAGCAACTGGCTGAATTGAAAAGTGGAATGATTTACTGAAAACTCAGCTAAAGTACCAATTGTGAGACAATACCCTGAAAATGTGTATGCAAGCTTTTAACAGGCTGCAATATATGCTTTGAATCAGAGACCATTATATAGAACTATCTCTTACACAGCCAGAATATATGTACTCCTCTGAATCAAAGGGTGGATGTGAGAGAAACTCCTCTCACTATTATACCTAAAAAACATTGGCAGAATTTTTCACCTTCCATCCAGCTCTTCTGGTTTGGAGGTATTAGTTCCCGATGAGGAAATGCTTCTCCTCAAAGGACACAATGGTCCCATTGATTTGGAAGATGAGACTGCCACTTGGCTATTTGGGGCTCCTTATACTGAACCAATAGGCAAAAAAAAAAAAAAAAAAAAAAAAGTGTTACTCTGTAGGCTGGAGTGATTGATCACAACTGCCAATGGGAAATTGAGTTGTCCCTACACAGTGGGGAACAAAAAAGACTATTTCTGGAACCCAGAATACTTCCCATGCCCAATAGTAAAGGTTAATTGAAAACTATAACAAACAAACAAAAGAAAAAGTCAAGACTCTTGAAGAGTCTGAAACTTTAAAAATGACAGTTTCGGTTACCCTACCAGAATGAGAACCCTCAACCACTTAAGTTTCTGGCTCAGGACAAAGAAAGAATTGAGTAAAGAAGGGAGAAATATCAACTACGACTTTGTGACCAATTACAAGGATTGTATCAGTTTTGCATATTTTCTTTTTATGCATATATTTATTTATAAATTGTAATAATTTTCTTCTCTTTGATTCTTTCCCTTATCATCTTACATGCACAAGTCATTGAAAATTAACTTTATAATTTAACTACTAGGTAACAAAATTTTCAGTGGAACTATGGCTGAATTTGAAAGTACTGAATACAGTCAGCAATGGGTTTAATGTCTATTTTGAGTGTCTCCATTTTGGAGAAATTGTGAGCACTTCTTTCTTGTATAAAAGATAGCTACCGCTTGTTGGGTGGAAACAGAGTTGTTTCATTGTTATTTGAAAGTTCAAATTTGTGTCGGAGGATACATATGGAAGCTGAGTTGCCAATAGGGTAGACTGTGCCAATTAGCAATGTATTGCCTCTCTCTCTCTCTCTCTCTCTCTCTCTCTCTCTCTCTTTGGGGAGGGAGCCTGGCTTTGTGATACTTGGGTTGGACCTTGTAAACATTTTTCCTTTGCCAGATGGCTTGATGTTAGGTTTTGTCATTAGATAAAGTAAGTAATAGTGGAAAGACACTAGGAGGCACTAGTAGAAGGAAGGGAATTGCTTCCAAGGTGCTGTTTCTTGGTGCAGCAGCCAGTGATCTGGTGTGTGCGAGACTTGGTAGCACTCGCCTGAGTAGCCCTATGGACTGGCTCCACCTGCACTCCCTGGCAAATCACTCTACTTCTGCAGATTAGCTCTGACCTGAGCTTGTCACCCTCTGGTAGGTTTTTTCATCCCCACGGGCTTCATGTTCCTGGAGCAGTCATACCATTCCCTCCTTGTTCATGTTCCCTCAGCCCCGGAGGCAGAAGCTGCTTTCTGAAACTGCTACTTCCAGATCCCTTAAAGTCCTCTTTTATCCCTTTACGTAGTTAATCATCTAACTAGTTACCAAGATTTTGCACCAACTCTCCTTGTTCAAATTATTGGTGTGGTTTCTGTTCCTGACTGAACCCTGACCAATACACCACCCTCTACCTGAAACAATCTTCATCTGGATAAACATTTGCTCAAACATAGCAGTTGACTGACTGCTATCTCTGTCTAAACTGCCCTTCCTTGTGGCTAGCCTGAAGCCTCTGACACAGAGCTTCCTTGTGGCTAATCTGACGCCTCGATCTATTCCTTGAAACAAGATGGCACAGACCCAACCACTGGGCAGTATTGCCTGCAACTAGGATGAGCCCAGGGAAAGGGGATATGCAAGGTTTACTTGTGATATAAACCAGACCTTGAGTTTTAACTCTCAACAAACCTGCCTGTGAATAGCTGTACCATTACCCACAAGCCCTACAAATAACATCAAGATTCTCTGAGAGCACCTGATTATACTCTCCATTTGTCCAAACAGTATTTACTGGTTCCCTACGTTGTACCAAACACTGTTCAGGTCACTGGTATACAGCAACACTTGGCTCTGATTCACCACTGAAATTTTTCACAGTTCTAAAAGGTAACCCTTCTCCTACACAACTCCAAGCTTGCACTGGGCAAAACCTTATCCACAGGATGTGGCCTCCCCACAACCCCAGCTAAGTTTCAAGATGGGGCCTCAGAGGCCTCTGCACACAGTTATGCACAAAGATGCCCAGCCTGGAATGAGAGTCGAAGGTGGCATCTAGCAGCTCCAACTGCCAAACTTTGTGCCTGGTGGGGGCTGTGTGAGCCCAGCAAGATCACATATTTATTTGTGTGTGCAACAAAAGGTGCTGGAACCTCAGATCCCACTTTGCTGAGACCAGTGCAGAGCAAGATGGATCATTTAGGACAGTGAGAATCTTCCCAGGGCTGGCTAGAAGCCAGAAGTCACATCAGTCTCTGACATGCTCTGCTAAGACTTAGACAAGCTCCTTAAACTGTGACTGGAACAGCTGAAGAAAGCAAAGGAGAATTGTCTCCCAGGATGGTAGAAAAGTTGCCCCCACAGCTGCATTAATGCTTAGACCACCCAGCCTCCCCTGGCTCTTATTCCATTGCACAAGATAGATCAGGTCTTGGAGTGAGGCAAGATTCTGGACACAGAGAAACCCAGTGCACTGCTTCCATCAAACCCCATTCCTATCCTAGCCACACTCTCTCATCCTCTCCCCAGGGGGATTCATCCAGATATAGTCAGTCCTCACTGGAGACTCAGATGCAGTGGCAAGACTGGGCCCACATCTAGGAGCTTGGGGAACCTGCTTCACTATTCCAGCTGAGAATTTTCCTGTGGAGAAGAGCTACCTTCTCTGCATTTATAACCCAAAGTTGGGAGGCCAGAGCACAAGTCAACCAATCTCCCCTGAATCTTTAAAACCCTTGGTTCCTAGACTATGACAACACTTCCTGATTTGAAGATACTGGAAGAATGATGTAGCAAGCTCAATGCCACAGGCTTCTGGGCAGAACCAAATTAAATAGCATGTTTGAGAGAACTCTGAAATGTTATCAAGTGTGCACCACCCACTCCACAGTTAGACAACCTGAGCCTGGTTGTAGAGGAAGGAAACAGAACAACCAAGGTTTATTTCATGAAGGACTAAAGCAAAGAAAGTTAGCAGGAGGAAACCCTGCCCCAGACACAATATTTAAAGGAACACAAACTTCCTAGTGTAAGGGAGAAAAGACTCTCAATAAAACCTTCCAAAATTAGTCAAGCCAAAACTTAGCACTGGCAAGCCCCTTTAACAGGTAATGATGGATGCTGTATATGAAAAAACCTAAGCAGAAGAGGATGATCATGAAGGACAAGGTGATGAGGGTGTAGATGGACATCCGCTTCTCCATAGTACCCCTGATCAGGCAGATATAGGGCCCAGGGCAACTGTCAGTGCTGCAGCGAATGATGGCTTGGCTCACCAGGGGCAGGTGTTGCCACATGAGAAGGAATGAAAACACACACTGGGCACCAACCTGCAGGAGGAAGTAAAGAAGGTACAAAAGCAAAAGCATCTTCTCCTGGTGAAAGTTCAGGATGGACTTCTTCGGAGAAGGGACGTGTTCCTGGATCCCCACCATGGAGCCTTCCTCCATTTCACTTGCCACTGTCTCCACTGACTTGACTTTGATCTGCTTGTGCCGAATCTGAGCCATGAAGAATTCCATAAGGAAGAAGAGGGCCAAGAAAATAAAGAAGAAGAAGTACCAAGTTCCCACTACAGGACTGCTAAAACGTTTTTCAAAACACTCAATCAAACAAGGATTGGTGATGTTGCCGTGGCACCAGAAATCTTCATGGACGGAGGCCCAGGGCATGCGCACCACGTACACCACCACTCCGTATACAGCAATGAAGCCAAACCACAGCTGCCGCCCGATGTAGTAGCCGGATTTGTCACCAGCCACCGAGTGTAGCACAGGGATCAGTCCAGCTACTGCTGCTGCAGCCATCTCTTCAGACCCTCAACGGACCACGGAATCCAAGACCAGGAGAACTCCCCACGGCACCTCAGGAAACGCAAGAATGGAAAGAGAAGAACACAGGGTCAGAACGTGAGAGCAGGTGCCAAGAACCCTGAGGACATCCAAGGGATTGACTGGCTCAGGTTTTAGACCCACCACCAGCAGTTTCTTATCTTCACACACGTGCAGTACTTGCACCCCTATGCTGTGGTTATTCCTCTCTCCACGTTTCAGCCTCTTATAAAGACTGTGCACTCAGGACATGCCCAAATACACTACAGTTAAAGATCCCATCTCTCTTACTATGTTATCAGCTTCCGGAGGGCAGGAATCAAACCTTTACATGTACAATACCCATATCATCCAATATAGATGATTACATCTAAGGACCTAATTAAACTTGATAAATGAACAAAGGAAAGGTGGAAAGAATCAGTGAATTTAACAATTCAGGTGTGTCTAGTAGTTCCAGACGCCCTATGGCAATCTCTACACTTTGTATCTTTGCCAGGAGATGTCCTAAGGTTACAGAGAAAAGGAATAGTAAACAACCTTTCCTTTTCTTTCTTGCACATGACATCTGTTCCTTCCAAAACTCTTCAGAGAGTACCTATCACCACACTTTATTTATAATAATAATAAACAGTAATAACATAAATAATAAATAATACAAGCAGTAATAGCAGTGACAATGATAAAAAACACTGGTCACTTACTGACTGCCTATATACGGCAAGCTCCGTGCCAGTGGATTAAATACATTACAGAAGGGTAAAACATGGTAAATATTTCTATTAGTATGATTTTGGTAATTGTCAGTGCTTTTTCCCTCTTACATATGTTCTTGCACATGACAGTGATCAATCATTTAACTTAAAGTTTAGAGTATTTAACAAATTTTTGGGTTTTTTATTGTGATGAAATACACACTAACACAAAATCTATCATTATGGCCATTTTTAAGCATAAACTTCTGCAGCATCAAGCACATTCGCCCTGTTGTGCAACCATCACTACCACCGACCCCCAGAACTTTTTCATCTTCCTAAACTGAGTCTCTGCCCCTAAACAATAAGTCCCCTTTGCCCCCCACCTTCTCCCATTCCCTGGAAACCACCTCTCTACTTTCTGTCCCTTTGAGTTTGAATACTCTTGGAACCTCCTCTAAGAGAAACCATACCATATTTATCCTTTTGTGTCTGGCTTATTTCACTTAGCATAATGTCTTCAAGTTCCATCTGTGTTGTAGTGTCAAGTTGTCCTTCCTTTTGATGGCTGAATAATATTCCACCCTATGGATATGCTACATGTTTATATATTCACTCATTGATGAACATTTGGGTTATTTCCACTTTTTGGCTGTTGTGAATAAAGCGACTATGAACATGGGTGTACAAATATGTTTGAGTTTACACAATCGCTTCTTGTGAATAAATAATGAGAAACGGAATTGCTGGATAATGTGTAAATCTAGGTTTAACTTTTTTGAGGAATGACCACAATGCTTTTCTCAACTGTTGTGCCACCTGCATTCCTACTGTCAATACATAAGTGTTCCAGGCTCCCACATCCTTACCAACACTTGTTATTTTCTGAGGGTTTTTTAAGTGCTTTGGGGGGCACCTGGGTGACTCAGTCAGTTAAGTGTCCAAATCTTGATTTCTGCTCAGGTCATGATCTCAGAGTCATAAGATTGAGCAGGGGGTCAGGCTCTGCACTCTCTCTCCCTCTCCTTCGGCCCCTCGCCCACACTCGCTCCCTCTCTCCCAATCAATCAATAAAAATTTTAAGATGCTTAGGGGTTTTATTGAAAAATTGTCACAGTTAGTGCTGCAAAGTCTCCTTCAAAGGTGCCTGAGACTCAGCAATATTTCTAAATTACTCCCAAGTATCAGGTCACGTCATTCTTTCAGTGTCATTCAAACAGCCCATACATAGGAATCATGAAAGGCAGGCTCTAGAGTAAGCTGATGGACGCAGGACGACTTGGTCAGCCTGCCACGGGCAGTGGCTGATCGAGGAGAAGAGCCAAAGGGGTAGACAGGACAGTGGAGAAACAATACATATACTGGGCACTTATTATCTGCTAGGGACTCTACTGTATGTAAGCAGACAGTTACGTGGTTCATTATCTCATTTATTCCTTAGAACAACCTTATGAGATAAGTATTCTCACTTTCCAGACAAGAAAGCTGAGATTTAGAACGCTTAAGGAACTCTTCCATGATTATTATACTGCCAAGTACGTGGAGGTGCCAGGATTAGAAACCAGGCAGCCTGAACTTTGGACTTCACCTGCTTCACAAGCGCATGGCCAGAAGATGACAAGGTGGGTCCCCAAACTCTCACCTGTCGACTCTCGTGGGAAATAAAGCTGTTGGTGTCCAGGTCCCCAGATCTTTGCTTCTCTTCCTTTGGAGACAGTTTGGTGGCCAAATCCCAGTCAGCTCAAATTAAAGCATCAAATCTCCAGTAACATGTTTTGAGTGGGGACTAAAAGCACAGGCAACTGGAGGAGTGGAGCCTGTCTGGACCATCTGTCCAGGTGGTTTGTCCCTGTTTCTGCTGCCACGGCTCTGAAGCCCGGTCTCTTCTGTCCTCTCCCATGTAAAACCTGGTGCTCAACGGGAAACCTTTCCTTCCTTGCCAACTGCTCCACTCCTTAGAATTTCCCAGCTAGCTGCCCCATTGGCTCTGCCACCTGCCTGTCTTCATAGCCTCTACGAATCATCACTCTCAGAAAAGCAGCTGTAGAAGAACCTTCAGATCAAGTCTCCTACAGTGTAGAAGGGAGAATTTGTATAAGGGGTCAGGAGCCAGGGCCCTGGTGATATTTGTGGCATTATCTGTCTTTTCCCTTCTGTCTCTTCCTGGATTCAGATCTCCAGTATTCTATCAGCAGATTCAACAGGGAGTATCTGATACCTTTACCATTCTCCTCAACCCCCAAACCCACTTTCCTAAACTCTCATCTCATTTAAATTGAAGAAACCAAAATTGCCAGCCAGGAAACTCCCTCATTTTCCACACGAGTCCCAG
This sequence comes from Procyon lotor, assembly GCA_028646535.1. Classification (NCBI taxonomy): domain Eukaryota; kingdom Metazoa; phylum Chordata; class Mammalia; order Carnivora; family Procyonidae; genus Procyon; species Procyon lotor. Next base: position 20,755,709 of record CM053611.1, on the reverse strand, counting down.
ATACCAACTCTCGACCTTTGGAGAGACCCTACCCGTGAGTCAGACCCTGCCTCCCCTGCATCTTCAATTTCTGCCTCTCTACAGAATTTTCCCACCAGCATCCCATTGCCCCAACCTAGCTTCAACACTCTCTACTCTTCCTCCCAGCCAAGTTCCTGGGAGGGCTGACCCTCCTTTACCTATGCTGTCTCCACCTCCTCACTTCCAATCCATTGCCAGCATCTCTGTCCCCTTTAGAGGAATGATGAGCTTGCTTTAAGTCAAGCAATGATAATGACTGCTTCACTGTTTTCTTTTTGCCTTGCATGTAATTTCAAAGCTACATATTCAATTATAGTGATTCTATTTGACTAGGTTCATGGCACATTTATTTTCCTTTCTTGATAATTTTAATTTTAATCTTATGGTTTGATACTATAGGTCATATTGTAAATTAACACAAATTCTTCAGAGCTAAAATTATAAATAGACAAGAAAAGAAACACCTGGATCAATTTGGGTTTGATTCAAAGAGCAATTTCATAGGAATTATTATGTAAATTATTAAAAATATGGAAAAAGATAGTATGCAGTCATTTAACTCTAAATCCTCAGTGCCTGACATAAAGTAGATCTCAATAAATCCTTGTTGAATATGTGAATGAAAAATACAATGCTAAAGAGAGAGGAAAAATTCAAAATGTTATATGCTCAATAAACACAACATTGTTTCACTATGTATACCTACCTTAAACTAATGAACAATAAGTGGAAATAGAGAAGGCATTGGAATGGTGGATTTGTAAGTGGATTTCTTTCTTTTTTATTTGTTTAATATTATTACAATGAATACAAACTGAGTGGATGTACTAGAATGCTCCGTAATAAAATTATATGTTCTGGTTTTTAATTTGATAGAAGAAGGGGTTTTGGTTGTCTCTTGATGCCAATCAACCCATTTCAAAATTCAGTAACCTAAAACAGCAATGGCTTATTTATTTCTAAAAATTCTGTGGGTTAAATGTCTGGGCATGGCCTGGTTGGCTGGTTCTTCTGTTTCACAAGGGTGTCCATGAAGTTATAGTCTAATGGTGGTGAGGCTGACGTGGAAGGTCCAAGAAGCTTCACTCACATGTCACATGTTCAGCTCCCCAACATGGCTTCTGTCCTTGCACATGCTAGCTACTTCATCACTCAGTATTTTATCTCTAGCTTCTTCACTGCATGGCAGTTGGCTCTTCCAGAGAACAAAAAAGCAGAAACAAAACTGCATCTTAGAGGCTAGCCTCAAAAACCACACAATTTCACTTCTGCCATCTTGGATTCAAGGAGAGGGAAATAGAGCCCCCCTTCTGACAAGAAGGTCTTATTGCAGAAATAATGCAAAATGGGAGATAGGGTTGTGGTCATCTTTGGAGAACAATCTACCACTCGGAGCTTGAATAATGTTTCATTCCCAAAGTTGCAAAGAAACCTCTTTTAAGGTATCCTGCCTGGTGGAATAGACTCTAAGGATAGTGGTATATAAAACCTCGAGTGTTCAGGTTAATCATCTCAGTTGAAATGAACAAAGAAATGAGCAGCAGCAGTCTTGAGCAGGTCAGAGGATAACTTGAGGCACATCCAGAGACCATGAGCCTGGCTATGCAGGGACCCTTTACTAGGGCTGTAAACCTGGTCTGCCCACTATGGGTTCCTGAATCTTGACCACAGTTCCCAGCAGGGGCCTCTCCTGATTCATTCTCTCTTTCTCTTTCTCCAGCATTACCTATAAGTTTTATTTTTCTCATTTAAAATTTTATAAAAATGATTTTTAGTGTAGTTTTTTAATTGTGGCAAAATACACATACCATAAAATTTACCATCTTAACCATTTTTAAGTACATGGTTTAAAACCATTAAATACATTTACAATGCTGTTTACAAAACCATCACCACCATCCATCTCCAGAACTTTTTTATCTTCCCAGACTGAAACTCTGTACCCATTTAACACTAACTCCTCTTTTCTCTTTCCCCTGAGTCCTTGGCAACTACTATTCTACTTTCTGTCTCTATAAATTAGACTTCTCTAGGGACCTCAAAAAGAGAATCATACCATATTTGTCCTTTTGTTCCTGGCTTACTTCACTTAGTATAATGTCCTTAAGTTTCATCTGTTTTGTAGTATGTGTCAGAATTTCTTTCTTTTTTAAGGCTGAATAATATTCCATTGTATGGCTATACACATTTTACTTATCTCTTCATCCATCGGTGAATAGAGGGGTTGTTCTACCTTTTGGCTTTTGTGAATAATACTGCTATGAACATAGGTATACAAATATCAAAAATGGTTTTTAAAGATAATTAGTTAATTCAACTAGTATTTATTGAGCATCTACTATGTGCCAGATGCTATGCTAGGTGCTGGGACTACAACAATAAATAAGACCATCTACATGTTCAGCCACCTCCCAGAACTTACAGCTTGAAGGGAGAGATAGAGAAAGCTAAGGAGATTTCAACATGGTGAGATAGCTATTAGGAGAGAAAGAATGTGAGCCCATGGGCTAGGTACCCCGCCTAATTTTCTAATAAAGGCTTTCTGGGGGCTATCTCTTTGCACTTGAGACCTGAAAAATGGTACAAGGGTGTGGGTAACAGACAAGTGTAGACAAGTAGAGCAGCTTGGGCTGTAACCCAGAGGCATCTGGGTCAAAAAAGGAGATATTAGGGTTGGTAGGCAATGAGGCTGGAGAGCCAGGTAAGAGCCAGAAGATTCAATGAAGGCCCTTGGAAGCCTGGCATAAAGTTTGGATTTATCCTAAAAATAATAGGGAGTCATCAAAATATTTGGAGTAGAGAAGGGTCATAATCTAGTATTCACTTTACACTAACAACCTATCTGGGTGTGAAAGGGATGGCTCAGAAGAGCAGCCAAAGAATAGAGGAAGCCACTGCAAGCGGCCGGCAGATCCCATGTGGCGGATGTTGGCAGGGTTTTGTCTGAAAGACCTGTGGTTCAAGACACGAACAAGATAAGTTCAAGGTAAGCAAAAGACTCCCACACCCTGTTATCTTTTCAGGCTTTCAGCTTGGGCGCTGTAGGGATGTCCCACTGTGGGCTACACTACACCCAGACATTTAGATGAGCTAAATTTTCAGGGGCAGGTAGGGGCTGTGATCAAGTCAGCCTTTCCTGGAGTCCACTTGCTGATTCAGAGCAGGAGCTAGGTGCAGGGCTCTCAACATGGGTACTTTCCATATTTGGGGTAGAGCTTTCCATGAATTGATCAATTGATTAGCATCCCTGGCCTGGGCGAACTAAATGCAAGTAGTACTCTCTGGGCATCGGGACAACCCATAAGCCCAGGGCTGGGAGCTGAAGGCAGCTGCTTGTGCTGGTGGCCTTTAAATTTTTTTTTCTCCCAAAATATGTTTATTTTATTTTTTCAGTGTTACAAGATTTGTTGTTCATGCACTATACCCAGTGTTCCCTGCAATACGTGCCCTCCTCAATACCCACCACCAGGCTCACCAAGCCCCCCACCCCCACCCTTCCTAAACCCTCAGTTTGTTGCTCAGAGTCCACAGTCTCTCGTGGTTCATCTCCCCCTCTGGTTTTCCCCCCATTCACCTTTTCCTTCCTTCTCACAATGCCCTCCATGTTTTTCTTTATGCTCAGCACATAAGTGAGACCATAAGGTAATTGGCTTTCTCTGCTTGACTTATTTCACACCGCATAATCTCTTCCAGTCCCATCCATGTTGATACAAAAGTTGGATATTCGTCCTTTCTAATGGAGGCATAATATTCCATTGTATATATGGACCATATCTTCTTTATCCATTCATCTGTTGAAGGGCATCTTGGTTCTTTAAATTTAAAAGGGGTTTTCCCATGGAACTGCCCAGCCTTCTCTCAATCCAAACTTTAACTGGATTCCACCTTCCTAGCTCTGACTGATCTGGTGCTGACAATTAGGGAAGGAGGGACAGGTGAGCTTGGAAGGAATTTAGAAAAGAAATGCAAGGAATGGGGAGTTTCCAGCCCAGCTCTAGCAAAAGGGACTGTTCAACAGCGAAACTGATGATGAGTAGGAGGAAATGGAGACTGTGGGTCAAACCCAACCCCTGTGGCCAACGCAACAACATGTTTTTTATGAAAAAGAGAAAGCTGGGAGGGGTCCCTCTGCATCCCTAGGGCCCCCAGCAAAGACTCGCAAAGGCACAGGGATGTGTGTGCTGCCAGGGGTAAGGCTCTAGCCCCAGGACATCCAGGAGATGGGAAGCCCACGTCAAGGTACTCATAAAGTGGGCTGGGTGAAGAAGCAATGTCCCATGAGCTCCAGGGATGAGAACTCAGGTGACATCCTTCATCTCAGGAACAGGTCTTTGATCAGAGTAAGGACATCAGGACACCCCCCTCACTCTCTCCTTTCAGAAGTCAGAGTGCATGAGCCCAAGTAAAGCAAGGAGCCACTGCCACAGAAGCAGAATAGTTGAAAGACACAGAGGTGAACAGTGTCGGAAGCTGAGGGAGGTACCCAGGCCCACCCTGTGTGCAGTAAGGAAACCGCCCTGGAAACCATTGGTGGCCCCACCCATCAGAGGTGGTTAACACTCTTCAAACCACCTCATCAAAGACACAAAGGAACAGGAGGTTAGTGACATTGGTTCACATTAGGACTTTGTTCTCTTCTTTGTGGCACCCTTAGGGCCTGGAGGAGCTGAATAAGTAAGTAATAAGTAATTACCTACTTTGGCCAAGAGAAGTATTTAAGATGATGTATTTCACACTGCCTTAATTTGAATTAAATAAAATCATGCCACACATTGCCCCAGAAATAAACGAGATCACCAAGACCCAGGACTATGATAGGAGTGTGTACTCTGACAAATGGAGTGTCCAGACAATAAGCCCCAGGGTTTCTGAAACAGCAGCCAGGAGGATGTCATAACCTAAATAGCTACAGAAATTCCAGGGCCATCACAATGGGGATGCTAGAGTGCTCAGGAGCCAAGAAGAGAGTTGAATCATCAACCCTCTTCTTCCAACCAGAGTTGGAATCATTAAGGGGAATTCCTTATCTGGTAGGAGATGTGGGGAAACCAAGGAGCAAACTGATACCTCATATTAAAGACCAGGTCTGCACTTGTCTAACAAGGACAACACTGAGCCACAGAAATACAAAGGCAAATCATCTCACTTGGAGGACTTGTAGTTCATAAGGAGTCAGGACATTGATGACATGTCACCATGCTGCTCTGGGCATGAGATCATGATCCAGCATCAAAAGACAAAGCAGTGACAGTGCAAGGATGCGTCTTGAATGCTGTTGTCTCCCTCATAATGCACCCTCAAGGTCAAGACCCAAATAGGTCTTTGTCTGACCCATGAATAATGTAAAGGTCTGATAGCTACATAGTAGGTGTGAGCCCAGCATACTAGAACAGCATGATATATGTACAAGCAATGTACCCGAACCAGGAGAGACCATGGTCATGGCATGGCCTGCCTGAATGGATACTGCTGCTGTACAATGGGGTCCTTGCCAACAACCAAGGACTGGTATGTGGGAGAACCGCAACTATTACTCTGATGAAAGAAATCACTTCACTGCCCTTGGCTTGATGTGCAGGGCTGACCCTCCTTCAGGACACAGCCCAGACTTTCTTTCCATCATAGCATCTATAGGAGTCAAGGGAAGTAAATAAAAGATGGCATAGACTGCCAGAGAAGCAAATACACACCACACCCACAATCTAAGCCAGAAGACATACTTCCTATCAAAACAGGAACATATAAGAACCATCAACAGGAAAAGGGGAGCATCCTCAATTCAACCTCTGATTCAGAATGGAGGGGCGGGTGTGGGGATGGATGGGGACGCCGCTCCAGCAACAGTGCCTATGGGATCTGTGACCCTGGGGTCCAGTGCCCTAAGGGAATGGTCGACTCTGGATTGAACACAAGCATCCCATAATCTCACAGTTACCTTGCCTGTAGCATGGGTTTGGGCCAATCTGAACTCCGGCTACACAGCAGCATGCCATAGGAGGAAACCCAGGCGGACAATCAGGAGCAGGCGGGAGGATTGCTTCATCACCACCTGCAGACTTGTCCTATGGAACTGGAGGTCCTGAGAGCCCAGCCTGTCTGTGGGAGATACTGCCATCCACTCTTCTCTCATAGCACTAGAATCGTGAGCTGGGTACATAGCTTCCCTTAATAAGACTATATTTCCCATTTTCTCTTGCTATTAGAAACACTCTGGTCAATGGGATGTGAGTGGGTGAGGTTGTAACTTCTGGGCCCTCCCTCCCCTTTCCCTTTCCCCCTTCCCACTAGCAGAAATGCCATCCCCAGATGCAGAAAAGGACCTTCCCCCAGGAACAAAAGGATAGAAGGAGTCTGGCTCCCTGATGGCCTCTGAAAGCAGAGTCTCCATACCAATTTGAACTTCTACAGGCAACAGAAGTACAGTATCTAAGTCAGCATCTTTCTGGATGTCTTCTGCCCCCAGCAAAACTAACATCCAACTAATACCTGACCCAAGAATAGGCAGAGTCAGGTAATTTCAGAGAACTGAGAGAATGTAGAACGAGTGGCTGAGAAAGGTCAAGGACAATACGAGTTAAAAAAAAATCACACAGTTGCTGCAAGGGGAGTGGTCTGTGACCCCTGAGCCACCACTACCAAATGTTGCCCCAGAGAACCAAATGCCAAGGAGGGAGGTGGAGGATCACGCCCGGGCCTGTGCCGCTCCTGGTGATATTCTCGCTGCCACTGTGTCCTGAAATGGGCATTGACTTCCAGAGGTGGCTGGGGACCCCCAAGAATGTGCCCTGGGAAGTCCCACTCCACGAGGGCTGAGGAGGGATGCTCCAAGAACTGCAGAAAAACAGAAAAAATCACGCTCAGGGCCCTGCAAGGAAACCGTCAGGCAAACACAAAGGCAGGCCCAACAGCCGTCCCCTGATAAACCAAGACTCTGGAGGTAAAACACATCCATACATTCCCACCCTCTGGAGAGCTGAAGGATGGCTGGGCCATCACAGCCCAAAATGACACGTAAGCTCACTTGGGATTTGTATAAAACTGGAGGTTCTGGGTTCTTGATGTTTGGTAGCCTAAAAACACTATAAAAAGCAGCAGGCCTATGTTCCTCCCACCCCTGGCCTGGAAGATTCCTCATTCTCTGTAGACTGCTGAGAATAACGAGCTTCAGGAGTACCTCCACCAGGAGCAAGGAGGCACCAGGTAGCCAGGTCTAATCACACCGACTATAAGACTATTACCTTGATCTCACACATGGCCTTTCCACATCTTGTTTGCTGGTTCCTCACTAAAAAAGAAAACCAAAAAAGGAAGAATGGGAGGGAGGGTGGGATGGAGAAACCTTAGCTGGGAACTCACTTACAGGTTTTTATGCTATGCGCTGCACAACATTGGGGGGGTGGCGCGCTGTTCAGAGATTCTAGTATTGATAGCGTTTCCTGGAACTGGGCATTATACACACCACAACCCCCCATGAATCGAAGTGCTCACTCTCGAGGTCCCCAACCCAGTTCTGTAGAGATGCCTGGCTCAATGCTGAGAGTCCCAGCGACCGCCCTGGAGTTCAGACTGGGTAGAGAAGAAGGAGAGACCATCAGGCTGGGGGACTGGGAGAGATACAAGAGGGCCCAAGGACCGAAGACCCCAAGAGGCAGTGAGGCATGGAGAACATGCCTCAAAACTGACTCAATTCGTGTGCACCTCAAAACCCTGCTATGGGTAATAATTTCTCAGGGCGCCTGGGTGGTTCAGTCTGTGAAGTGTCTGCTTCTTGATTTCGGCTCAGGTCATGATCTCAGGGCTGTGAGATCAAGCCCCAGATTGGGCTCCACGCTGTGGAGTCTGCTTGTGATTCTTTCCCTCTCTCTCTCTCTCTCAAATAAATAAATAAAAACTTTTAAAAATAAATAAATAGAAATCACTCTAAGAGACACTACAAGGAAGTTGTAAGACTTAAAAAAATGTGGAATATTGGGTGCCTGGGTGGCTCAGTGGGTTAAAGCCTTTGCCTTCAGCGCAGGTCATGATCTCAGGGTCCTCGGATCGAGCCCCACATCGGGCTCTCTGCTTGGTAGGAAGCCTGCTTCCCCCTCTCTCTCTGCCTGCTTGTGATCTCTCTCTCTCTCTCTCTCTCTCTCTCTCTCTCTGTCAAATAAATAAAATCTTTTTTAAAAATGTGGAATATTCTTGGGTGCCTGGGTGGCTCAATCGGCTAAGCATCTGCTTTGGCTCAGGTCGTGATCCCAGGGTCCTGGGATCGAGCCCCGCATCGAGCTCTCTGCTCAGCGGGGAGCCTGCTTCCCCTTCTCTCTCTGTCTGCCTCTCTGCCTACTTATAATCTCTCTCTCTGTCAAATAAATAAATAAAATCTTTCTTAAAAAAATCCATGGTAAAAGCATTTAGGGACACAATTGGAGAAATTTTGACTATGATCTGAATATTAAGGAGCTAGTGTTCATTTCCTTAGGTGTAATAAAGGCATTCCATTGATGCAGTGAGCTGTCCTTACTCCGAGGAGGTGCTTGCTGAAATATTTGGGGCCAACTACCATGATGTCTCCAACTTCCAAACATCTCTGAAAAGCACACAGCCACATACACAGATAGAGGTAAAGCATGTATGACAGAGCATTAACAAGTATTGAATTGAGGGGTTGGGGGTACAGGCTTAGTTGTACTTTGCTTTCAACTTTTTCTTATGTTTGAAATTTTGTAATATAATGCAGAACAGAGTGATTTATTTCATTTTTTTCATTTCCTTGTTCCCTGCCACCACGCTAGATAGTTCAGCACCTCGTAGGTGGATGGGGGATGAACACGGAGCCACCTTCTCTGGGGCACTTGCCCTCATCTCTCCGCACAGCGAGTCACCCATGCCTGTGTGAACTGGTAGCCTGCAGCCTTCTGATCCCAGGGCTGCTAATGCATGCACCACCTTCCTTGCCATCTAGTCATTGTCTGTCTTCCCTAAATGCCAGAGATTTCCTAGAGGGCAGAGACTATATCCCTTCATCTGTGGGTCCCCTGAATACAGAGCCTGGAACAGTGTGAATGATCAAGAAATCTCAACTAAATGAAAGATTGGTTGGATGCATGGATGCATGGATAGATGGATGTATGGATGGATGCATGAGTGGATGCATGCATGGGTGGATGCATGCATGCATGTGTGGGTGGATGCGTGCATGCATGCATGGGTGGGTGCATGGACTGATGGATGGATGCATGTGTGGATGCATGGGTGGATGCATACATGGGTGGATGCATGCATGGGTGGATGCATGGATGCATGGATGGATGGATGGTTGGTGGATGAACAAAAAAGCAGATGAAGGACTGAGCAGGTCTTCTAGCACTCAGGCCCTGCTGCTCAAGCCCACCTTCTATGGTACTGCCAGGTGAGTCAGTGGAGGCAAACTTCTGACAGAGGTACGTTCTGCACAGTACACCCCAAGGGCTTCTTGCATTCAATGATTGAAGTCGCCTGACTCTCCTGCTGTAACACCCAGATGATCCAGTCATATTTGGTTGCTTGCATTCCCTGGAAAAACTCTATGCCTTTCCTTTCAGTGTTTCCTGTGCCCTTCTGTCCTGCCCACTCTCTCACTTCTCAAAGCTTTCCTAAAAAGTCATTTTATCATAAAATCTTTCAGATGCCAACAAACAGATGGGACCTTTTCCCATTCCCCACTCTGGAAATCAATTTGATTGTGTAATGGTATATTCTCTTAAAATTTTATTCTGGCAGCTAAGGAAAGAATTCTTCAAAGGTTAATTAAAATCTATGTCTTAGGAAAATATGTTCACAAGCTTGTATACCTGGGTTTTCTAGACCTTTCAAACTCCAGCCATGAACGCAGTACCCATGCTCATCAAATTCCGAAAAAGACAGACTTACATTTCTTTACAACCAAACTATCCAAAGCACTTAAATCCCTTTCCTACACTTTGTTAAGTCTTAAAGATTCTATAAATCAAATTGTCTAAACTCTGAACACATTACAAAAGTAATCAGATTCTTTTTTTTTAAGATTTATTTATTTATTTGAGAGGGATTGCAAGCAAGGAGGAGGGGCAAAGGGAAAGGGAGAGAGAGAATCTCAAGTAGACTACCAGCTGCACACAGAACCTGACCTGGGGCTTCATCTCACAACCCTGAGATCATGACCTGTGCCAAAACCAAGAGTCAGATGCTTGACTGACTCAGCCACCCAGGCTTCCTCAAAAGCAATTAGATTCTTAAACACATTTCAAATTATCCAAATCTATTATCATTCAACTTTTTATTTATATATTTCAAAATAACTCACAAGTTTGATGTCAATTTCTCTTAAATGTTTTAAATTACTATCACAAGTATATTATGCCAGACTCTCTAACATGACATTCTCCTACATATTTCAAATTCCTTAAGATGGAGGACATCAGGAGAAGGAAAGGAAAAGTGAATTGGGAGAAACCGGAGGGGGAGATGAACCATGAGAGATTGTGGACTCTGAGAAACAAACAGAGGGTTTTGGAGGAGTGGGGCGTGCGGGCTTAGGTGAGTTTGGTGTGAGTATTAAGGAGGGCAAGTATTGCTTGGAGCACTGGGTGTGGTGCAAAAACAATGAATCTTGGAACACTGAAAAAATTAAATTAAAAATTTTCAGCAAAGGGGCGCCTGGGTGGCTTAGTTGTTGGATGTCTACCTTCAGCTAAGGTCATGATCCCAGGGTCCCGGGATCAAGCCCCGCATTGGGCTCCCTGCTCAGTAGGAAGCCTGCTTCTCCCTCTCCTACTCCCCCTGCTTGTGTTCCCTCTCTCACTGTGTCTCTCTCTCTCTCTCTCTATCAAATAAATAAATAAAACCTAAAAAAAAAATCTGCATAAAAAAAGAAAATACAGACCAAAAAGAAAAAAAACAATGTGTACAAATTACTACAACTATTTCCAAAATATTTTTTTGAAGACTTCTTTTATTTATTTGACAGAGAGAGAGAGAGAGAGATCACAAGCAGGCAGAGAAGCAGGCAGAGAGAGAGGGAGAAGTGGGGCTCGATCCCAGGACCCTGAGATCATGACCTGAGCCGAAGGCAGAGGCTTTAACCCACTGAGCCACCCAGGCGCCCCATCTAAAATATTTTTAAACCTAACACAAAGTATTACTATCATGAATTTGCTGTGCTTTTTTTTTTTATCTCTGCTTATTTCTACACCTTCAGAGCAGTGTATCTATACTTAACCACATTAAGGAGATGAGAATCACAATTTCACAGTTTGCCTGGGACTACTTAGTCCAGAGCTGGGTGCTGAGATGGGTTACAGATTCTAGTGATAATCAAAGATTCTAATTATGTCAAAACAGTGGGGTCTACTTAGGGCAATCCTCCCTGAGCCCCATAAAGACAGGAGGAGTCATATGGTAATGGAACACCTTAAGCCCACGTCTTTTCCTTTTGGATCAGTGCTTCACATTTTTTTTTTTTAAGATTTATTTATTTGAGAGAAAGAGAGCACACGCACGCACAGGTTGGGGCAGAGGGTGGCAAGGGCAGAGGAAGAGGGAGAAGCAGCCTCCCCTCAGGGCAAGAAGCCTAATGTGGGACTCAATCCCAGGACCCTGAGATCATGACCTGAGCTGAAAACAGATGCTTAACCAACTAAGCCACCCGGGCACCCCAGTGCCTCACATTTTAAAGGTAACCTCTTAGACAACTGCCTGATTTGAGAAAAATCGGTTTTCTGATTTGAGAAAAACCAGCTGCCTGATTTGAGAAAAGATCATGTATCCCTTTGCAGTCTAATAGCATTCGTCGAGGTTGTTTGTTTGTTTTTCTGCATAACAACCATTTTAATGCATTTCTTTTTAGTCCTTCTTTGTATGTCTGTATATACATTTCACAAAATTAGTATCACACTATACATAGTGAATCTTTTCCCCTTGAATTTTTCCCAATGTTTTATTATAAAAATTCAAACATACAGAAAAGGTGAAAAACTGTACATCACACTAGGTTCTACAATTAACATTTTATGATATTTCCTTTATCACGAATCTGTCCTTTTACCCATTCTTCTATCTATCTGTCAGTCTAATGCATCTCAAAGGAAGTTGCAGACATCAATACACTTGGCATTTCAGCATGCACAGCATTAACTAGAGTTCAGTACCTGTTCCTAGTGTTTCTAGAAAAAGTTTACGGTTAAATACACAGATTTTGAATGTGCCATGAGGTTACTTTTGGCAAACATATATAGCTGTGTAACCTAAACCCCAATAAGACATAAAACATTAACATTACTCTAGAAAGTTCCCTCTGCCTCGGGTTGCCAGATTCAGAAGAAAAAAATAATAGAGTGCTTCGTTAAATTTGAATTTCAGATAATGAATGGATAATTTTTTAGTGTACGCCCCAGCTACTACATGGGAAATACTTACCCTAAAAAAGTATTCATTGTTTATCTGACATTCAAATATAACTGGGCATCTTATACTTTGTGTAGCAATTCTACTCACACCCCTTCTCAGTCAGTCCTGGTTCCCTATCCCCATGGCGCAACCATTGGTCTGATTTTTTTTTTTTAGCCACCATTATTAGTTTTACCTGTTATTCACCTATCCAACTTTATAAATTAGAATTATAAAGTATGCACTCCTTGGTACAAGTCTTCCTTCACCAACACAGCATTTTTGAGATTCATTCATGCTATTGTGCCCAACAATAGTTTGTACTATTCTACAAATATATTGCGGTTTATCCATTCTCCTATTGATGTATACCTAGACTATTTCTAGGTATTTGGAGCCATTACAAATAAAACTTCTATGAACATTTTTATATAGGTCTTTTTAGAACATATGTCTTTTATTTCTCTCGGAAAAAAAGAATCACCTAAGAATGGAATAAATGGGCTAAAAAATGGTTATATGTTTAGTTGTTTAGTTTCCTAAGAAATTTTTTTGAGAGTAGCTATATA
>CM053611.1:20702781-20742232 GCA_028646535.1 Procyon lotor | reverse complement strand
CCCCATAACCCACCCACCCTTCCTCTCAAATGCTTCATATCGGAGAGATCATGTGATAATTGTCTTTCTCTGACTGACTTATTTCGCTTAGCATAAATGCCCTCTAGTTCCATCCACATCGTTGCAAATGGCAAGATTTCATTTCTCTTGATGGCTGCATAGTATTCCAGTGTGTGTGTGTGTGTGTGTGTGTGTGTACATCTTCTTTATCCATTCATCTATTGAAGGACATCTAGGTTCTTTCCATAGTTTGACTATTGTGGACATTGCCGCTATAAACATTCAGGTGCATGTGCCCCTTCGGATCACTACATTTGTACCTTTAGGGTAAAGACCCAGTAGTGCGATTGCTGGGTCGTAGGGTAGCTCTATTTTCAACTTTTTGAGGAACCTCCATACTGTTTTCCAGAGCAGCTGTCAGAGTAGCTATATACTTTTACATTCCCTGGGGGCACCTGGATGGTTCAGTGGGTTAAAGCCTCTGCCTTCGGCTCAGGTCATAATCTCAGGGTCCTGGGATCGAGCCCCATATCGGATTCTCTGCTCGGCAGGGAGCCTGCTTCCCCCTCTCTCTCTGCCTGCCTCTCTGCCTACTTGTGATCTTTCTCTCTCTGTCAAATAAATAAATAAAATTTTTTTAAAAATTTTACATTCCCACCAAGAATATATGAAAGTTCTGGCTGTTCTGTCTGTTTGCCAATATTTGGTATTGTCAGTATTCTCAACTTTAGCCATTCTGGTAGGTATATAGTGGTTTTTCATTGTAATTTAATCTGTATTTCCCTAATGAATAATGATGGTAAGCACCTTTTCATGTGCTTATTGGCTATTCATGTATACATTAATTTGTGAAGTGTCTATTGAAATTTTTTGCCTATTTTTAAAAATTGAGTTCTTTTTACTATTAAGAAGTTATTTACATGCTCTGAATATCAATTCTTTGTCAGACGTATGTCTTGAAAAATATATTTCCCTGTTCATGTCTTATCTTCTCATTCTCTTAATAGTGTGTTTAATAAACAGAAGTTTTAATTTTCATGACATTTATATATTTTTTGTGGTTATTATTTTCTGTATCCTCTCTAAGAAACCTTCATCTATTTCCAAGTCACAAAGATATTCTCCTCTGTTTTTTTCTAGAGGCATAACAATTTTTGCTTTTATGTTTAGATCTACAATCCTTCTCGAATTAATTTTTATGTATGGTGTGAGGTAGGGTAGGAGTACACTATTTTCTATAGAGATCCTCAGTTGTTTCAGTATTATTCCTTAAAAGACTTCTTTTCCCATTGAATGCTTTGGCACCTTGTCAAAAATTAAATGTCCATGTAAATGTGCATGATTTCTGGAATCTCTATGTCCCATTGACTTATTTCTTGGTCCTTATGCCACCTACAAATGACTTTAAAATGAGAGTTGATAAAAGAAAGAAATACTAGAAGGGTGAGGAATCCAATCCAGCAGTAGAGTAATTAGTCACAATCTGGATGCAGGATTCATTACCTCATCAACTCAAATTAGGAACACAGAAACTGTGAAAAAGATTCTGTCCTGGTTTCAGGGGAAAAACTCTGGCCTGAAAAGGCCTATTACAAATTAGAAGGATTTCAGTTTAAATATCAGTTTGCTTTTGCTGCATTAAGAAACACCCAAACTTAGTAACTTAAATTATCTCTTATTATTTCTCTTCATTCTGTGGGTCAATTAAACAGCTCTTCTGGTCTGGTCTGGTTCCAGCTGGTGCTGATGGTCAGGCCGAATGGTCAAGGTCAGGTGGTTGGAAGGTTGATTGGTCTGTTAGTCTCTGCTCTACATAGTCTCTCATCCTCCACTAGATTAGTCTGTGCTTCCTTATGTGGGAGTATAAGACTCCAAATACAGTAAGAGATAGCAAACCATGGCGTGTTACTTATGCTATTGTCCCATTGGTCAAAGCAATTCCAATGACCACACTCAGAGTAACTGTAAGAGAGGATTACTCAAGAAGGTATGAAGAAATCAGGATATGAACCATTACTGCAATAACCTCCTAGAGTTTGTTAACAATTAGATTTGCAAGTGTTGCTTAAATGCTTAGAAATGTTTTGTTTGTTAAATTTATAACTCTACTCGGTCAGCATTAGAAATGTTTAAGAGAAGCAGACACATAAAATTTGTAATATGGTTTGAAATGTCAAAGAAAATGTAATTAAGTTTTGAGCACTATTAAATATTTAAAGACAATTTAATCTTAAATTTATGAGTTACCTGCACATGAATCAAAGAACAAGTAAAAGTGATTGTTCTTATTTTAAATGAATCTTACTAAATTAATAAATGTACTAGCAAAATTTGCAGGTTTAATTTAAAATCTTGAGGAAAAATTGGGACTTAAATTTCATAACTCAGTTTAAGTGAGTAATAATTAAAACACCAATATTATAATTTTCTGCACACAAAAACCTCTCTAGGGCTTTAGTAAACCTCAGTGAACACATTTACTCAATAGTTTATTCAAAATATATTTACTGATCATCTGCTCTGAGATACATGCTTTCTAGACACAGGTGCAAAATGACTCCCAGACCTTCCTTCTTCCATTGAGATTACACACTAGCAGAAAATACAGGGAGATAATAGAGAGACAAATACCAGTCAATCAGAGACTATTTCCTTATCTTCTGACTCTTATCTTCTTCATGGCAAAAACCACTCTGTCCCCTCCATCATCACCCAGGAATGGAAGCAGTGGTGTTTTCTCTCTTCTCCAGCCATACAAGATGCCAAAAGGAAAGAAGGCAAAGGGAAAGAAGGGGGCCCCAGCTCCTAATGTTGTGAAGGAGCAGGGGCCAAGGAAGTGGTCATCGTCCTGTTTGAGAAAAGGCCCAAGAATTTTGGCATCAGATAGGACATCCAGCCCAAAAGGGACCTCACCCACTTTGTCAAATGCCCCTGCTACATCCGGCTGCAGTGGCAAAGGGCTATTCTCTAGAAACGTCTAAAAGTGTCTCCCAGGATTAAACAGTTCATTCAGGCCTTGGACCACCAAACAGCTACTCAGCTGCCTAAGCGGACCCACAAATACCAAAGACAGAGCAAAAGAAGAAGCAGAGATTGTCGAGCTGAGAAGAAAGCTGCCAGCAAAGGGGGTGTCCCCCCTAAGGGGCCACCTATCCTTAAAGCCTTAAAGGGTTACGACTCTCACCACTTTGGTGGAAAACAAGAAGTCTCCACTGGTAGTGATTGCACATGATGTGAATCCCATTAAGCTGGTTGTCTTCCTGCCTGCCCTGTGTCATAAGATGGGGTTTCCCTACCGCATTATCAAGGGGAAGGTCAAGCCAGGGTATCTGGTGGACAGGAAGACCTGCACCGCTGTCACCTTCATACAGGTTAACTCAGAAGATGAAGGAGCTCTGGCTAAGCTGGTGGAAGCCATCAGGACCAATTACAATGACAGATATGATGAGATCCACTGCCACTGGGGAGGCAACTGTCCTAGGTCTGAAGTTGGTGGCTTGCATTGCTAAGCTGGAAACGGCAAAGACTAAAGAACTGACCACCAAACTGGGCTGAGTGGACACTGTTGAACATAAAAGTAATAAAAAGTTCTCTTTCAGCCAGTGGAGGGTGGGTGAGGGAAAAGCAGTGGCTTCTTCTCTTTTTCCATAGCCAAAGACACCATCAAGTTCTTCAGTGCCTGCCTGATATCCGCCTACCACTCCTTTCATAATCAGTCAATGAATCCACAAATGCCTACTGAGCATCTCCTATTTCCTCAGAATGAGGCTCAGTCTGGGCAGAGAGGAAGAGAAGAGAAAAAAGTAAGAGCCCAGAGAACAAATAACAGATGAACAAAGCAACCCAATGATGCACTCAGGAAGTATTTATTTAGCACTCAATGCACTCAAGGGTGAGAGGAACACAGTGGTGAGGAAGCCAGGAGGCTTGCTGGAAGGACGGATCGCTTCTATAGGCAAGATTCTATTCAATTGAAGACACCCACTTTTTTACATTTTATATTTTTTATATTTATTTATATGTTTATTTATTTAAATAATCTCTATACACAACGTGAGGCCCAAGCTCATGACCCGAAGATCAAGAGTCCCATGCTCCTCTGACTGAGCCAGCCAGACGCCCCTACATCTTATAATCTTTCAAATTTCACTTTATCTTATGCTGGTGATGCTTTCCACTGGCTGAAATGCAGCAACCGGAGCACAGAGCAGCATCATGCCCTGAGAACTGTGGCAGAGCCTATGGCAATCAGAATAGGTGTCCAAGTCGAGGCTGCAACATTAAAATTGCCTGGGAAACTCTTAAAAAAGGAAGAAGAAGAAGAAGCGTATGCCTCAATTCCAGCCCAGAGCAACTAAATCAGTATGTATGGAGAGGGTGCAGCTGGACATTGATAGTTTTTAAAACACCTCATGTAGCAAGGGAAACAAAGGTAAAAATGAACTATCGGGACTTCATCAAGATAAAAAGCTTCTAAACAGCAAAGGAAACAATCAGCGAAACTAAAAGACAACCTACAGAATGGGAGAGGATATTTGCAAATGACAGATCAGATAAAGGGCTAGTATCCAAAATCTATAAAGAACTTATCAAAGTCTACACCCAAAAAATAAAAAATCCAGTCAAGAAATTGGCAGAAGACATGAACAGACATTTCTCCAAAGAAGACATACAAATGGCCAACAGACATGAAAAAATTCTTGACATCACTCGGCATCAGGGAAATGCAAATCGAAACCACAGTGAGATACCACCTCATACCAGTCAGAATGGCTAAAATGAACAACTCAGGAAACAACAGATGTTGGCGAGAATGTGAAGAAAGGGGAACCCTCTTGCACTGTTGGTGGGAATGCAAGCTGGTACAGCCACTCTGGAAACAGTGTGGAGGTTCCTCAAAAAGTTAAAAATAGAGCTAACCTACAGCCCAGCAATTGCACTACTAGGTATTTACGTAAAGGATACAAACATAGTGATTCAAAGGGGCAGATGCACCCCAATTTTTATAGCAACAATGTCCACAATAGCCAAAATATGGAAAGAGCCCAGATGTCCATCAACAGATGAATGAATAAAGATGTGGCTCATATACACAATGGAATATTACTCAGCCATCAAAAAGAGTGAAATCTTGCCATTTGCAACAACCTGAATGGAACTAGAGTGTATTATGCTGAGTGAAATCAGTTAGAGAAAGACAAACACCATATGATCTCACTCATATGTGGAATTTAAGAAACAAAATTGATGAACATTGGGGAAGGGAAGGAAAAATAAAATAAGATGAAAATTGAGAGGGAGCCAAATCACAAGACTCTTATTCATAAGAGACAAATGGAGGGTTGCTGGAGGGGCAGTGGGTAAGGGGATGGGGTAACTGGGTGATGGGCATTAAGGAAGGCGTGTGATGTTGTATACAACTGATGAATCACTAAATTCTACCCCTGAAACTAATAATACACTCTATGATAACTAACTTGAATTTAAAGTTAAAAATAAATAAATAAAGCATCTCATGTGATTCTCAGATGTAGCTGGGGTTGAAAACCAGGATGGTGGGGCACCTGGGTGGCTCAGTGGGTTAAAGCCTCTGCCTTCCGCTCAGGTCATGATCTCAGGGTCCTGGGATCGAGCCCCACATCGGGCTCTCTGCTCAGCGGGGAGCCTGCTTTCCCCACTCTCTCTGCCTGCCTCTGCCTACTTGTGATCTCTCTCTCTCTGTCAAATAAATAAATAAAACCTTAAAAAAAAGAAAGAAAGAAAACCAGGATGGCAAGTTCAAACTAGGATATATACACATTCTCGAGGGGCATGCCTCCATGGATGCTTTGGGTCAAGGGTTAGCAAACTAGAGTCTGGGGCCCAAATCTGGCCGGCTTTTTACTACCCCAGGGGCTGAGATGGATTTTACATTTAAATAATGGAGAAGGGGAATATCAAAAGAGGAGTAATATTTGGGGACATGTAAAAATTATACGGAATTCAAAGGTAAGTGTCCATAAATAACATTTTACTGGAACACAGTGACACTTCTTAGCTTACATATTGTCTGCAGCAGCTTTTGTGCTCTAAGAGTACAGTGAAACAGCTGGGACAGAGGCCATATGGCAAAGCCTAAAATATTCACTATCTGTCCCTTTACAGAAAAGGTTTGCTGACCCCAGCTTGAAGGGAATGGATTTCTAGAGCCTCAACAGCTTTCTGTCCCCTTCCAAGAACTTACCTGCCTGGGAAGGTGCCAGATGTCAAGGGGTCAGGTATGGGAGGCATTCCCCTTTCTCACCTCTTTTTCACATTTGCCCTTTTTCCATTTTCTAAAAGAAGACCTCTCCCTAGCCCTAGGAGTATAAAAATGTTCTGGGCACTAAATAAAAAGAATCTCCCCCCAAATACTGGTGTCTAATGGGATTCTAATGACATTTTGTTTTCAGGGCCAGGAGGGTTCCAAGTATTGCATTGCCAAAGCCAAAGGAGGACCCAGTCGAGTTGTCAGCAGCCAAACCATTGAAAATATTTGGTGACAGATGGCTATGTGATTTTTGGCATGTAACTCAGAAGGGGTTCAAAGAACTGAGTAACGTGGTTATGACAAAACTAGTATAATTATTTATGTAAACAAAGTTTTCAAGCTTACGTGTAAAATACTTAAAATGTTGAATGCAGTCCCATTCTATGAATAAGCAGGATTAGTCCACAGATACATGAGGTGAAAAAACCATTGGTTTCATAAGAAATGAATTTCAAATAAGTTTGTTATTATGTTTAATAATTACTTATCAAAACATGCATCATGTTTACATTATTTTGATCAATTATGTACTAATACTTGTAATTATGAAATGAGGACCTCCATTTCTTACTCACTGTTGAGGCTTCTCAGTTCCTTGACTTTGGGCCTCTTCCTAGGGCAGCTCATAGCAACCCAGAAAGAGGCTAGACAGCAGAAACCATGGTCTTTTTGTAGCCTAATCCTGTAAAGTGACATCGGTCACGTTCCTCTCAATCTATTCTTAATCTATTGATGGAGTCAAGGCAGAGGATACAAAAGAATGTGACCACCAGGATGGGGAATCTTGGGAGCCATCTCAGACACAGCTCACTACAAATGTCAAGTTCTAATAACATTTATATCCTCTACATCTGTTTAAGTACAGGATGAAAAGTTCTAAGTGTCATCTTAAAAATGGGTGAGAGGATGCAGAATTTTCCAGAATTCTAGAAATAAACAAGTAAAGATGTTCAGAGGCCCAAAGCCTGAGGCCTTCTCGAGCCGGGGCCTGACGGGTGGTGGAGTCTAGCAAGGGGTCGACAGGGGGCCTTGGGCAGCCAGAAGGGAAGACAGTGAGAAAATCCAACCCCCCAGACCTGGGGCTCCCATCAGGGAAAAGCCAAGTGCGTCTACATTCCATGGGTGTCAAAGGTCAGGCGAGGAGTTTAGACTTGAAATGCCATTGAGGGTGGGTGTAGGGAAACGGGGCAGGGGATACCAAGCAGTGTGCCACGAGCGGGCAGTGGGAGACCCGGGAGGACGAGGCTCGAAGCCGCGAGCCGAGGCTGGGGCCTGAAGAGAGCCAGGAGAGGGGAGACGCGCGCCCGGCTTGGGGTAGGCGGTCCAGGGGTCCGGACGCAAGAGCCTGCAGTCGGCGCTCGTTCCAGAGGATCGTCGGTCGTCGGCACGGGAGACCAGGAGCTGGGATCACGGGGGCCGTCCTCCCGCGGACGCGGAGTAAGTCTCGGGAAATGCGGGGATCTAGGGCGCTGTGGACACGCAGAGTGGTCCCACACCGCGTGCCTGGCCCCCGGGGGTTCAGTCTTGCAGAGTAGGCGCCAACTGTGTGGGAAACGACCTCTACCCTTTCCTCCCCCGGGACCCAACCGAGAAATGCGTCGGAGCCAGCCGCCGGTGCTCGAGAAACAGAAAGGAAAACCGGAGAAGGCAGAGCCAGACCACGGAGCGGCCAGGGGGTAGGAACAGAGACCGGAACGACGACAACGGACTTCCCTGGAGTCTCGAGCGGGGGCCTGACGTCCAAGGATCGAGAAGCCTGAAGAGGCCTGATCAGGAGCGAGCGAGGGCAAAGCGGGAAGGGACTGAAGTCGGGCGCCGTGGCTCGCTGGTAGGAGCGGGGACGAAACTTGCGAGTGGGAGGGGTGCGGAGGGCCAGGCGACTGCCGCGGCCGGGGTGGCTGCGCTGGCGCCGAGGCCCGCCGGAGGAGCGTGGGGAGGAGCGAGCACCTGGACGCACCGCGGGAGGAGGGCCCAGCGCAGCGCCGGGTCCCGGCCCCAAGCCCTGCACCCCGGCGGCCCGCCCCCTGGGCCGCGGGAAGCCGGAAGCGGGCGAAGAAGAGCCAACTCTGAGCTTCTCCGAGGAAGGGGAAGCCGAGGGCCCGTCCTCCGCAACACCCCAGCCAGCGCCCCGCGACAGTGCGGGACCATGGGGACTCCGCGCCGAGGGCCACTCGTCCTCCCGGGGCTCCTGCTGGGGCGGCTGCTGCTGACCTTGCTCCTGAGCGGGCTGGCCCCGGCTCGAGCCTCCCCGCGGCTCCTGGACCCTCCCGCACCAGTCTGCTCCCAGGAGGTGAGACCCAGACGCGTCCCGAGGATGCTGCGGGGGCGGGCGAGGTGCCCCGGACCGGGAAGTCTGCGCTGGGGGTCTCAGCGGGTCCGAGGCTTGGCCACAAAGAGCGGGCACGCTCGGGAGGACACTCGGAGCGGTGGGAGTTGCGGGGAGGACAGGAGAGCAGAGGGAGTTTTCGGGGGAAACGACCCGACCTGGCGTCCTGGGCAGGAGACGGGAGGGCCACCGCCGGGGCCCCACGGTTCGGGGAAGGAGAGGGAGGCGCGGGGCCCGGCTGGAGAGGCGGGTCAGGGTCGGTTTGAAAGGGAATTGGGAGGGCCCTTCGGAGGAGCCAGGACTGGAGCGGAGCGGCCTCCACGCTGTGCGCCCTGCTGATCCCCGTGGTGCCGGAGCGGGCCTTGGCCCGAGCCCGGGAGACCCATCCGGACCTCGAGAGCTTCCCCTCAAAGGAGCCCGGCCAGCCGGGCCCCCTAATTTGGCATTCAGATTAGGGGACGACTGAGCGGAAGTCTGGGGCCCCGTCGGATCTCGGCCCCACTCACTGGGAGGGACCCCGCGGTCCTAGAGCCCTGCGCGCGAGCCCGACCCTGGATGGCCGGTGGGGGCTAAGGGCTCGGAGCGGTGAAACGGGGGCACGTGTGCAGAAGGCAGCCGGCTAACTCCGGACCACACCTCCTTTCCATCTCCCACCACCACTGCTAGGGTCGTTTGTACCTGTCAAGACGTACCCCGGCTGTGCTCCCAGGAAGTGACACACCCATCCGTTGAGTAGTGGCCTTTTGTGGAGGACCATCTTCAGGGGAAAAACCAAACAGCAAATCACCGTGCCCACCTCCACAACTTCTCCCAAAGCTGCCCTCTCTCCTCCACTTTCTCTCCGGTTTCCTCAGCCCCCTCCACCACTTCTGACCCAGTATCTGAGTCAGAGGATGTGAAACAATCAGGGAGATATTTCTCCTTATCTAATTTTGTGGAGGATTTGCCAAAAGAGGGTGGAGGGTGAGTGACTAGCAGGCTTTTTTTTTTTTTTTTTTTAATGTGAAAGATGTTGGGAAATGGTCTTGAGACTCCCACTTTTAGGCAAAGCAGGAGATATATGCTTAGCAGATCCTTCCTACAGGACTTGGTCTAGAACTATTCTACCTAGACAATTCAGTGTTCATTTTTTGATGGCGGTTTGCCAGCTGTCTGCAAAATACAAGGTCCTACTGTTGCTCTGAACTGAAACTGTCAAGAAACACCCCTGGGACCCTAACGCCTGGGAACTTAAACCATCAAGGAGGGGAAGAGGCTTGAAGGTGCTTACTGTGGTGCAAGGCAGACTGTAGCAAGTGCTCTTTGTGCAACCAGAGAGTGTACGGAATCCCAAGGAAAAGAAAACTTATTTCCAGCTGGGATGTTCTTCATGGCAGATAAGGCATCTGGGCAGCCCTGTGAGGTGGGGAGAACCTCCAAAACAGAGGTTGTGGAGCAGTCCAGGCGGCGCAAAGGGGCTGAGCCAAGGCCTTTGGACGGGCAGGATAAGGTGTGTGGCTGCAGTGGAGGCTGTGTGTGTGGCAGGGAAGTGAGAGAAGAAGCTAGAAAGGGACGTAGGGATTCCATTGTGGCCTGGTGTGAGAGCTAGACTGTTTGACTTTAATTGCTCAGTGGGAAGCACTTCTGAAAGTCAGGAGCAGGAGCAGGGCTGAGGAGAGATATTTATCAGCCAGAGTTGTTATCAGCCAGAGTTGTCATCGATCTCCCATGTTCTTCCCCCTCCCCTACCTCACCTTTAAATACACACCTG
This sequence comes from Procyon lotor, assembly GCA_028646535.1. Classification (NCBI taxonomy): domain Eukaryota; kingdom Metazoa; phylum Chordata; class Mammalia; order Carnivora; family Procyonidae; genus Procyon; species Procyon lotor. The sequence goes on along the minus strand of CM053611.1, from coordinate 20,731,867 downwards.
GCTCACCCCCTACGCATCTTCATGGACTAGTCCTTTTAAAAAGAAAGAAACAACGCCCTTCAGATTTCTCTGCCTCCTTTGGTGTTTCAGTGGCTGCAGCATAATATAATGAAGAGAGGGAAGGCCACAAACTTGGCCCCAGAGCACCTGTATTTGCATCCTGAGTTCACCACCTAGAATTTCTGCAAGCTTGAGCAGCTCAGGCAGCCTGTGCCTGGGTGTCCTCACTTCCACAAGAAAGGACTGGATGAGCCATTGCAAAGTGTGTCCGAACCACTTTCCAGAATATAAAAGCCTATCCAAAGCCTGCTTGGATTGAGCATTCAGTGACTGTCTCCCAAGACAGAGAGGAGCCTTCTGCACACCTGTTCTGTTCCCAGCCCAGTGCTGCATGCACAGGATGTGAGGCCTTGATAAATATTTGTGGAATGAGAGTCAAAGGAATGAGTGAAGGAATGAATGAAAAGCAGTGATTACCTGAGACCAAGCATAGCACTGTTTTGAGCTTCCTGGCTTTAACACCTCAAAACCCAGATGACTCTTGAGTTCCCCACAGAAATCTATATTGGGGTGACCATAAGTAATTGCATTTCATGAGCAGTCTTCGGGTTGGGCCTTCCCCTGGCTTTGCTGTGGGTCCCCCACAACTGCTAGCCCAGGGGAGAGCCCTCAAGGGAAGACAGTGACTTGGATTTAACACACCATTTTATAGACAGGATGTGTGTTGTCTTATAAATTCTTTTTTCTTTCCTGAATGCTTTGTGGTTTTGACTTATGGCAGAATGTTCAATTTAGGTCTTCCCTTCCGGTTCCTATGCCGCTTTCCTGGTGTGAAAGGCTGTGTTCTGGGGACACTTGTACTTGGTGGAGGTGCTCTGGAATTCCAGGCTGGCAGCCCAGTTAGTTCCCAGGCCATCATGCCCAACTTCGTACCCTGACCACTCCCGGCAGGCCTTCCTTCTAGAAACCGTGACAGCACATAGCAGCCGGCAGGACCCAGCAGGGCTGGGCAGGGGAGAGGCCATGCGGGCTCCAAAGACCTGAGCTCTGGGTTGGGCTTCCCCAGGCACCCACTCTGCAGCCCTAGGTCAGTCACTTCGCTGTGAGGAGCCAGTGTTCTCACGTGTAAAAGCTGCTCATCTCACAGGGTTCTGGGGAGAGCAGATACCATGCAGGTGAGTGAAAGCACCAGACTACGTGCGTTGTAGCTTCAGAAGGTTCCAGGGCATCCTGTGTACCCATAGCTCCATGCCAGGCACTGTGCCGGGGCTTCACCTGCACAGCTTCCCTCCACACTCACATCAACCTGCCAGGCTGCAGCACTGGCCCCTCCTAGAGAGGCTGGGTGATTGGCCGAAGGTCACCCTGCTAGCAAGTGCTGGGCTGAGAAGCCAAGCGGTGCCTGACTTCAGAGCCCGCTTCTCTTGCTCAGGCACTTGGTCTTGTTCTTTGAATGCACATAGTTTGACACAGTGGAAGAAATTCCTCCCTTTTAATCTTCACCACTATGGAGAGAGACTATTGATCTACCTGTTGCAAGTGTCCCTTTTTTTTTTTTTTTTTTTCCACTTAGATGGTATAGCAGCGATTCAGAGCATGGATTCGGGAGCAAAACTAAAACTGCATGGGTTTGAGTGTCAGCTCTGTGGGACTGTGGGCCGCATAACGGACCTCTCTGTGTCTCGGTTTTTTCATCAATAAAAATGAGATAATGGAGGTGGGGGGACCCTGGGGGGGCTCAGTCAGTTAAGACTCAGACTCTTGATTTCGGCTCAGGTCATGATCTTAGAGTGCTGAGATCGAGCCCCGCTTAGGGCTCTGCTTGTCCCTCTCCCTCTGCCCCACCCCTGTGTGCACCTGCATGCTTTCTCTCAAAAAAAAAAAAAATATATATATATTTATATATATTAATATAAATTTATTATTTATTATTTTATTAATAAAAATTTTATTATTTTTATTATTATAAAATCTTTATAAAAGTAAAATAAAATAAAACCCAAACCAACAGATCTCTGTCCTAGCCCTTGCTACTCCCTAAAACTTTCCCAAAGATGATCGCTTCCACTTATTTTAGGTTTTTTTTTTCCTTCCCGGCATTTGCCTCCACGTTTCTAAATGTACTTATACTGTTATTCTTAACTTGTCAATGTTGGATATTACCAATTGACTCATAGTAGCTAAAAATTTACATTTCTTACATTTCTCCTTCCACGGCTTCTCCCAATGTCCCCATTGTAGTTACATCACAATTTCAGTGAAATCCATCACCCGTATTTGTAATAAGTAGGTAATCTTCACTGCTCAGAGGTGTACTTTGATTCTGTTCCTTTTCTGGTGTAATTCCTTTTCGCCTTCCGAGATAAGTGCTTTAATTCTTCCATAATTTCCATTATTCCATAATTTTCCATGTAACCAGTCAGGTTTTTTCTGTCAGATTTGTCAGATGTTGTTTTCCCCAAACATCAGATATTCCATTGATTCCATTCCCTGTCCCCCCAGAGAACTCCCTCCCGGAACCCCGCCTTCTCCAGCTCCAGCCTGGCCGGATCCGTGTCTAGGCCTGTGGTAAAACTAACTGCCTACTTGCTGTCCGGCACTTGGTCCCCTGTGTGTCTTCCCAGAGCCTCCCTCCCTCATTCTGCTGGAACATAACCTCCTTCAGTTTCCTAAGAAAATGTATAAGGGTGTGAGGAAAATACATACACATATATACCCTCACACTTTTTATTAATTTGGCTGGGCATAAAAATCACAGGTTAAAAATAATTTTTCCTCAGATTTTTGAAGCATTGTTCTGTTGCCTTCTAGCAAACAGTGCAGATGCTGAGGAGGCCAGGGCCCTCCTGACTCTCTGTGTGTGGCACCTACTTTTCCCACCTCTGGGATTATTTAGATCTTTTTATCCCTAGTATTCCAGAAGTTTCATCATGTTGGACCTTGGCCTGGGCCTTTTCTCCAGACCATTCAGTGAAACTTTCTAATTTGGAAGTATGTATCCTTTAGTTCTGGAGTGTTTCTTTGCTTTTTAATTTCTTCCCCTCTGTTTTCTGTATAATCTTCTTCTGGAAATCCCGTTTAATCATACTTGATTTCCTGAATTGATTCTCTAAGTAGTCATATATTTTCTCTCCTATTTCTGTTTATTCTACTTTCAGAGAAATTTCCTGAATTACAACCCAACCTTCTATGGGTTTTTTTATTTCCAAGGTTCATTTTTATTCCCTGCCTGCTCATTTTACCACAGTATCCTGTCCTTTTCAGTGTCCTCTCTTATCTCTTTGAAACTATCATAATTTTGTTTGTTTTGTTTTAATTTTATTCTGTTCCCAGGATTATCTTATTTCCTCCAGAAGCATTTTTTAAAAATTGTATGTTTTGATCGATTTTTCATACAGGGAGCCCTTCTTAAGTATCTCATACTCTTTGGCTGTCCTAAAATATTTTTTATGAAGATTTTATTTATTTATTTGACAGAGAAAGAGTAAGAGCACAAGCAGGGGGAGCGGCAGGCAGAGGGAGAAGCAGACTCCCCACTGAGCAAGGAGCTCCATGTGGGGCTTGATCCCAGAGTCCTGGGATCGTGACCCAAGCCCAAGGTAGACACTTAACAAACTGAGCCACCCAGTTGTCCCCTGTCTGAGAGTATTTTAAGAACAAAGTCCTAATCATAATGAGCACTGAGTAATGTATGGAAGTGTCAAATCACAATAGTGTACACCTGAAACCAATGTAACACTGTATGGTAACTATACTGAAATTAAAATGAAAAACTAAAAAAAATTTTTTTTAAAGAATGAGGACCTAGGGATGCCTGGGTGGCTCATTCGTCAAGTGTCTGCCTTTGGCTCAGGTCATGATCCCTGGGATCCTTGATCCCAGGACCAAGCCCCGCATCGGGCTCCCTGCTCAGTGGGAAGCCTGCTTCTCCCTCTCCCTCTCCCTCTCCCTCTCCCCCTGCTTGTGTTCCCTCTCTCTCTGTCAAATAAATAAATAAAATCTTAAAATCTGTCAAAAAAATAAATAAAATCTTAAAAAAAAAAAAAAAGAATGAGGTCCTAAAAAGCTGATTAAATACTCTGTGTAGATAGGGTTTATTGATCCCTAGACTTTTGGGAATCAGGCTAGTAGTGAACGTGTCCTGTCCATCAGTGGACTCTCAAATGTTCGATTCAGGCGATCATTTCCAGGGCTTGGCTGCCAGCGTTCTGAGATCGGAGCAGGGAAAGAGGCAAGGGTTCCCAACATTCCCTATGCAGACCTTCACTGAATGGGACCCCCTTCAGCTGCTTTGTTTATACTACCTCCCTGGACACATGATACTTTAAGATCTGTTGCTTTAAAAGGTTCTGTAGAGGGGCGCCTGGGTGGCTCAGTGGGTTAGGCCTCTGCCTTCGGCTCAGGTCGTGAGCTCAGGGTCCTGGGATCCAGCCCCGCATGTGGTTCTCTGCTCCGCAGGGAGCCTGCTTTACCCTCTCCCTCTGCCTGCCTCTCTGCCTACTTATGATCTCTCCCTCTGTCAAATAAATAAATAAAATGTTTAAAAAAAAAGGTTCTGTTGGCTTGTCTCTTGTCCTCTTCCCTCCTGCAGCACTCAGATGAAAGTTCTTCCACTTGACCTGAGCCATTTGCCTACACCTCCTTCCACTTCGGCTTTTAAAAATTTGTTCTTGGGATGGCTGGGTGGCTCAGTCAGTTAAGCGGCTACCTTCAGCTCAGGTCATGATTACAGGGTCCTGGGATTGGGCTCCTTGCTCAGTGTGGAGCCTGCTTCTCCCTCTGCCTGCCATGCCCTCTGCTTAATTCTCTCTCTCTCTCTCTCTCTCTCAAATAGATAAATAAAATCTAAAAAAAATTTTTTTTAATTTGTTCACATCTTTTGTCCACTGATGTTTCCTCTTTGTCCATGAAAATTTCCAAAATTGTTCTATTTCCTAGAACTTTCCTATGGTTTGGGGAGGGGGAGAAGATAACGTATGTCTATGATTAACATGCCATGATGTCTAATGGAATGTGTTATTCTGTATTTCACTGATACGCATGTTTTTCTCTTCTGTTTAAATCTCTTTCCGCTCATCTTTCCTCTCTCCATCTCTTCTGCTTCCATCCCTTTACTCCCAGTAACCCATGTGTTAACGACCTGCTATATATATCTGTCCACATATATTGGTACAACCATATTCATCATATGTAAATATATGGGAAGGGTTTTCTCATCACTTATTTCAGTAGAAAATTGGATCATATGATAAAAAGTCCTTCGCTTATGTTTCTCACTCAACACATCTTAAGCATCACTCCAGGGCAAAAGATAGCTACGTAACTCATTCTCTTTAACCTTTACATAATATTCCATAGTAGACAGCAGTGTCTTGTCCTCTGTGCCCCAGTCCTAGTTCTTCCTTGCTCCACCACCAGACCTGAATATGTGGAGGTCACCCCTCATAATAAAAGCTTCCATTTACTGAGTGCTTACTAAATGCCAAGCTCTAAGGAAGGACAGCCAATAATTAAAGAGCAGCCATTATGTGCCAGGCACTGGACAAATATCGTGTCATTGAGCAGGCAGTGACATGGTTCCCCGAGCCCTGCAAGCAACAAAATTCTCCACCATGATTTTCTTAGGGCTTCCAGTAAGCTGCCTCTGTAACAGTCGGCGGGGCTGTATTATTTTATTTAACTGTATAATTAATGTACACAAATACATTTCTGCTGTCTGAAACTTTTTGTAATACAGATATATTAGAAGCGGAGGTGGAGGGGTCCCTCCCACACTCGCACTGCCATCACCACCAGCCCACTCCCTGTCCCAGGATCTTTATTTGTGTCTCATTTAATTCCCAGCAATGCGCTGGAGGTGGTATTATGGTAATTCTGGTTTTACAGTTGAAGAAATCAAGGCCTGGCAACATTTGGAGTCTGGCCTGTAGTCACTCAGCTGGTAAGTGGCGGTAAGGGGCCTGAGCTCCAAGAATGTGTGCATGCCTTTTGAAGCAGAGTCAGCTGGCCCAACTGAAGCCAGTGATTGCATTTCCTACTGGTTGTAATTAGGGCTTCTAAATTTCGGCTCTCCAGAGCTCCTAGGAGTTAGAGAGGCCACACATACTGCCCAAGTGGGAGGGAGCAGAAGGTAACATTTGTGCTTCGGTTTTCTGATCTATAAAACGGGGCTGGGGGTACCACTTAGTCCTGAGCGCGTGTGAGGGTTAGTGAAATACTATGTCTCGGCCACCCAGACCAGGGCCTGGCACCTCAGGGAGCTCTTAGGGAGGTGGTGAGTTTTCCGCAGCTGGCCCTGTCAAGGAGCTCCTCTCGAAGCGCTCTTGTCCAGATGGGAGGTAGAAAGCCTCAGGGTATTTAAAGGGCTTTTCAGTGGAGTGCCCCGAAAGAACCCTCTCTGTGTCTTTTAAAAGGGGGAAGTTCGGGGCACCTGGTTGTCTCAGTCGTCAAGCATCTGCCTTTGGCTCAGGTCATGATCCCAGGGTCCTGGGATCAAGCTCCACATCGAGCCCCACGTGCTTCTCCCTCTCCCACTCCCCCTGCTTGTGTTCCCTCTCTCACTGTCAAATAAATAAATAAATCTTTAAAAAAAAAAAAAAGCGTTCTCCCGCTATCATTCCCTCTGCTTGTGTTCCCTCTCTCACTGTGTTTCTCTCTGTCAAATAAATAAAAAAATCTTTAAAAAAAAAAAAAGTGGGGGGAGTTCTCAGCTGTTAACAGTTTCTCCGAAAATGCCCTTTCCATTCTGTCATCCACTGGACCCACTTGCCATCCTGTTTCTCCTTGGGTAGACAGGATGGGAGAAGTGTGAGGAGACGATGATTCCCTGCTCCAGGAGTGGCCCCCCAAAGTGAGGGTGGTGCTATGGACATCTTATTCTTGAGAATGAGCCGAGGGAAGCATGGGGAGCCTGGCTTGTGAATGACCACTCCTTCCCAATTGTAATTGCCTCCTTCCTTTCTTCCACAGGGGCTAACCTGCGCAGTCAAGAATAGTAAGTCATCTGCTTGGGTTCATCCCGTTAAAGTGCTAACCTCATGCGGCCATCTGACAAGATCACTGCCCCTCCCCCTGGGCTCGGAGTGAGGGTGACAGCCTTCAGCAGGAGGGATCCCTGAGAATCCAGGCTGTGTGCACCTGCGTTTCCTATGAGAATATCCATAATGGGAAAGTCAGGAAGTGAGACACGGAATTGTCACTTAGGTTTTGAAAACATCGTCTGGGGTGCCACCCCAGTGTGTCTATGATACAATTTGATTTGCCGGAGCTCGTCACTGGAATGTGAGAGACATTGGTGATGTTGAGCCTGTTTTGTGTTTTTTGTTTTTGTTTTTTTTTTTTAAAGATTTTATTTATTTGATAGAGAGAAATACAATGAGAGAGGGAACACAAGCAGAGGGGATGGTAGCGGGAGAAGCAGGCTTCCTGCCGAGCAAGGAGCCCGATGCGGGGCTCGATCCCAGGACTCTGGGATCATGACCTGAGCCGAAGGCAGACGCTTAACGACTGAGCCACCCAGGCGCCCCCTGTTTTGTGTTTTAATTCAAGCAGGAGGCGCATACTTCAAGCGTCTGTGCTAATTAGGGAAGAGTCCTGGCATAAAATATAAATCACCTTTTACTACCCCATCCTTCCCATGTCCCATTTCACTGCCTTATCGCAAAACCAAGTTTCATGCTTTGTCTCCTGTCCTAAAATGCTCTATAGACCTTGGAGCTTTGCAGGGACTCAGACAACCTGGAGAAGAGAGGGGTAGGGTGGCAGAGCCGGTCAAGGGTCCCAGAGCCCTATGGGTGTACCATCGAGCTCTCTGGAGCCACTGCCAGGGCATCTTGCTCTCACGCCTCCTTCTCCAGCAGCTTCTTCAGGCTCTCAAAGAGCATGGCGGTCTCTGATTCCTGCATTTTCTGGCTCCAGGTACCTGCCTGGATGACAGCTGGATCCACCCTCGAAATCTGACCCCTTCATCCCCCAAAGATGTCCAGGTCCACCTGGACTTTGCCCAGACCCAGCATGGAGACCTCCTGCCCGTGGCTCGCATCAGATGGACCCTGCAGACAGACGGTGAGGGGGTTTAGGGGGCGGGGAGGGGTTCCGGGAGGGTCCGCCCTCCTCCAGGTGAGCCCGCACAGCAGACTCAGAATGGGGCTCCCGGTGCCGCGCTCAGACACGAGGGCCCAGACTTCATGCTGAAAGCCTCCATCACTTCGTGCAATGAATACTTTTTTAGTGTTTTAGGTATTAACCCATTATGCTGTCTTCTCAACCCACCATCCTTCCTTTGGCCTAAAATCCTTATCACCCCAGAAAAGAAAGTCAGGTGGTTCATTCTCTGACTATGGTACCAAATATTTATTGGAAAATGGTAACACACTGGCCAGTAGGCTCAGGCATTTTTTTTTAAGTCATCTCCACACCAATGTGGGGCTCAAACTCATAACCCTGAGATCCTACTAAGCCAGCGAGCCATCACTAGGGGCTAGTGTTTTTTTTAAAACAACACTCCCCCTACCCAAACCTCCTCAGGGATAGAGAGTTGTATGACAGCATGGGGAAGATTGGGCTTAACAAGAGCCGGCCCCCTCCCTCCGTTTGTGAGAGATGTCCAGGGGAGGCCGTCCTCCCTATAAGTCTCCAGCCCCTGGTGCCTACCCTAGCCTCTCCGAGGATGGGGACAGCCAGGTTGGGAAACCCAGGCCATGTCGCCAGCACCCTAGCCACAAATCTGCACAGCTTTGCCTCTGGCCCAGCATAACGTTTCACGTGTCCTCTCCCGGCCGGGAAGTAACGTCTGCAAGGCTCTTGGCTCCCCAGGCCCAGGAGTGAGCTGGACGGAACAGGAAGTGGACGGTTAGATACAGTGAACAGATTTAAGAGTGAGTAAGCATAAGGGACAGGGAAGTGCCATGCCCCGCGGTTTGTCTTTGTTGACCTGCCTGTGTTTGTCTCCTCCCCCTCCGACCGGCAGCCAGCATCCTCTTCCTAGAGGGTGCCGAGCTATCCATCCTGCAGCTGAACACCAATGAACGCTTGTGTGTCAAGTTCGAGTTTCTGTCCAGACTGCAGCATCATCGCCAGCGGGTGAGCAGCCGGCCCCAGAGTGGTGGTGGTCCTCTCGTGGTAGCGAGGAGCTGAACGTGTTTTTGGAACCGTCCCAGACAGGCCCACCCCTGCTTTTGCCCCCAACATTCCCTAGTTCAGCGTAAAGAAAGTTGGGTGGAAGGCCTTGCACAGCCCCACTCCTGTTCCCTTCCTGTGTACCCCGGGTTCCCGTGGGGCCCCTGCCTCCATCAAGGAGCGGCTCTGATCAGTCCGGGAACTGCAGTGGCTGGGGGCACAAGTGAAGGAGTCCTGCAGAAGTTTCCATGGATTTTGCAGCTCGCTGCCCGATGGTACAAGGTTGATTCGCATTTGGCGTGTTTAAAGCATCAGTTCACAGAGTGCAGTCCCAGGACTGGCTGTATCAGCACGCCCCGTGAACCAGAAATGCAGAAGTTAGGGCCCACCCCCGACTTCCAGAATCTGAAACGCTGAGCCTAGGGCCCAGCAGTCAGCGCTGAACCGGCCTACCGAGTGATTTTGGGGTGAGCTCCAGTCTGAAGACGGCCAGTCGAAATCTACCGAAGGGCCTGTTTGCGGGTCTCCCGCAAACACGAGCAGCTAAGACAGTTCCCTTCCTCTTTATTTAATGAGGACCCTCAAATTTGACTGCTGGCTGGATGCTGAGGCCCAGGTGCCTAGATGAACCTAGAAGCAAAGGACCGCACAACCCTGTCCACACCCAGACTAATTAGAATGGGAGTTGAAATCAGTATGTGTCATCCGCACCATCCAGAAAATATCCTCACACCTTCTTTTATCTCTGCAACCAAGGTGCCTGCAGGTGCGGGCTGAGTCAGGGTCTGTAGCCCTCCCTCTGCACTTCTGTGCTCCAGAACTTTCTCAAGAAATCCAGGCTCTCCCATTTAAGGAGGAAGAGTCACTTAACAAACGGTTTTTAGCTGTTTCTTGTGCACTAGCTCTCCCACTAGCCTTGAGTCCTCCCTCGGAGGAGCTCAGCTCCCTCTCCCCATTGTTCTGGAGTCGGAGGGCTGACCAGGGAGGAGGACTCCTCCTCCTGTTTTGGCTTTCCCCAGGTTGTCTGGCCTATGACACTACTGTCTACTGATGAGACCAGATCTAGGGTTTTTAAGTGGGCAGCGAAGACCAGAGGAAACAAAGAGCAGAGATGCGCCCCCCTCTGATTTCGGATCTTGCTGTGGTGGTGGTTTTCTTCCCCTGTTTTACGGACCTTTTGGTGGGGGGGGGGAGTTCTCTGGGCACATGCCGCCAGGGGAGAGGTGTGTGTATGACCTGTCCAACCGCCCCTTCCTCCCTCTCTTCAGTGGCATTTTACCTTCAGCCACTTTGTGGTAGAACCTGGCCAGGAGTATGAAGTGACCGTTCACCACCTGCCCAAACCCATCCCTGACGGGGACCCAAACCACCAGTCCAGGAACTTCCCCGTGCCTGGTAAGCGCGCCCTCCCAAGCCATTCCTTTCACCGGCAGGTGGCTCAGACAGCAGCCTTCCCGCTCCGCTGGGCCGCGGCTGCCGTTGTCAGCACCAGGCACCTACACAACGAGCAGACACCGTGCTTGGGGAGCTCCTTGCCCAGGATGCATCGGGAAGACAAGCTGCTCTCGGGAGAGTTTTGACCCCTGCTTCGAGCCTCATCCGAGCTCTCATCACTTTCTGCGCTTTTGCCTCTTTCATTCCCCACCTGCCCTGCCTGGTTCTTCCCTTTTTACCCACATCCTTCTTGCATTTATCTGTGCATTTATCTACCACCACCCCATGTGTAACACATCTCCTCTTTCCCCTCGGACCCGCCGTGCCTAGGAAGACCGCTGGACTTACCTTCTAAAACATCGTTTGGTGTCTGTGCACCTTCTAATTCCCTTTCCTCCCTGCATCTCAGCCACAACCTACATTGCTCATTGTTCAAAGCCAAGTATACGTGGAGCCCCAGCCCGCCCTGAGGACAAGGTCTGGGGCTTACACCCCTCCATGCAATCTCCGAGCCTCCCGTTGCCCTGTCTACAGTAGGCAGTTCAGGAAATGCTTGTTCAGAATGATGACAGCCTTCTTCCTTCCTGGAGCACTACACAACACACACACACACGCACAGTCTGCCTATCCTGCTTTATTTCTCTTCACGTCACCCATCACTCCCTGACACATTGTCATGACATTTTTGTGGTATTACATTATGCTGTTTGTTTTCTTTGGTCTCTTCCCCTGGAATGTGCTCTCCAGAGAGCAGGTACCCTCCCTCACTCGCCACTGTATCTCTAGTGCCTCGACCAGTGCCCGGCACAGGTGGGGTGTTTGTAGGTGTTTGGCAGAAGAGTGGGCCTCCCCAGGGCCTCCCTTGTTCCTACAGTAGACTGACTCGGTCCCTGTCACAGCACTTCATACCTGTCACATGTCTTCTTAAACCAAAGTGAAAACGTTACAGTCCAGACCATTGGGGAAGGCAGTCAGGAAGAGGTCTATGGAGCCGTGGTCCTCGGGGCAGTCCCTAAGCCAGTGGCATCATTGGATTACTTGGGAGCTTGTCAGAAATGCAGATTTTTATGGGCCCTCCCCAGACCAACTGCATCAGAAACTACCCAAGGTGATGCACAGGGAAGTTTGAGAAACACTGCTGTGAAGGAACAAAGTACTTCTGCCCCTGTCAAGAGTCAGAGGCAGCCTACAAAGAAAGCTGGGGGCGGGCAGAGTGGGTGGGGGAGGAACTGGAGTGGGCCGAGACTCGCACTCAGAGCAAGCTCCGGAGGAATACAGCGGGGTCTGGAAGGTTCTCTGAGAGACGAGGGATGACACAACCAGATCAGCCCCAGGTCTGGGGGGCCTCTGGCCCGTGGCAACCGTTCAGGCCTGGAGCTTGCTTTGAGGGGGCTGTCTTTGAACAGACTCCCCAGCAGGAAAGAGGTGGTTATCCCTCGTGTCAGGAGTCTGGAAAAGCCAACTTTCTAAGGCCGAAGCTTAGTGGTTTCCCCTTTCTCTGGGCTGGCAGGCTGCGAGGACCCCAGGATGAGAAGGACCGCACCGTGTGTGAGCTCAGGTAACCTCGGCCAGCGGCCTTGCCGGGGGAGCTTCCCTGGGTGCCCATGCACGCACACAGCCCCCTCACTCCCAAGCCATGTGTGTGCCCTGGGCAGGCAGCCTGTGGGACCCCAACATCACGGCAGAGACCCTGGAGGCCCAGCGGCTGCGGGTGAGCTTCACCCTGTGGAACGAGTCCACCCCTTACCAGATCCTGCTGACCAGCTTTCCCCACACGGAGAACCAGAGCTGCTTCCGTCTCGCCCTCATGGCGTCCCAGGTAAGGCCGGCACCGTCCCAGGCGCGCAGGCCCACTCACGGGCGTCAAGCCTCCCAGCACTGTGCTTGGTTGACCCCAGGTGTGCCCCTCTCGGCTCTGTGCTTCCTCCCGATGTGTGGTTGGGGTAGAGGCAGGCCTGTGTGGCTGCCTTCCTTTGGCTCCACTGTGAGTTGCCCTCAGCCCTGCTCACCTCCCCCATCTCTCAGTTCCTGCTTCCACACAGGCCCCCTGCTTCTCCTTGCTTGGTCTTTTTATTCCACTTGTTCCAAAAAGGACATGAAGAGTTTTAAGACGTGAGTATTAAGACAAAGGGGAAACAGATGAGGAAACAAGATGAAGTGAGGGTGGGGTCCCTATGGAAAATATGTGTCGGGCCGTTGGCTGTGAGCAGGTTTGTCCCCACGATCCCCAGCAGCCGAAGCAAAGAGAGAAACACCAGTCACTAGATGTGTTGCTGAATCAGCGAGCCGGTGGCCGGAGGGAAATGGAGTTTTTCTGGGAACAGGAACCTGGAGAGCCGTTCTCAGCGCGGCCTTCCTCCACCGCCCACTGGAAAACGATGGCCGCGCTCCCGGCAGCCACCTTGGCCCTGTGGCAAGCTCGTGCTGGTCCAGCCTGACGCCCCCTCTCCTCTCCCTGCAGCCCACACTTGAGGAATTCCACCGGCGGGCCAACGTCACGCTCACCCTGTCAGACCAGACTTGGTGCTGCCGCCACCAAGTACAGGTGGGTGCGTGTGGTACGGATAGGTGTGGGAGCACGTGCATGGCGGGGGCACTCTGCCTAGCGGGGCTGAGTAGGGAAGGAGGGCAGGTGGGTGCGTGTGGCGCGGACAGGTGTGGGAGCACGTGCATGGGGGGGGACTCCGCCTCACGGGGTTGAGTAGGGAAGGAGGGCAGGTGGGTGCGTGTGGTGTGGACAGGTGTGGGAGCACATGCACGGAGCAGGGGGTCACTCCGCCTAGCAGGGCTGAGTAGAGAAGGAGGGCAGGTCAAGGACTCATATTCTCTCTGGGGACCAGGCTCCCCAACCTGCTGGGGTTCCCTGCCTGGAGAGGCATCCTGTCTGCCTTCCCCAGCCCAGTACTCCCGGCCTCCCCAGGCAGGGCTTCTTGGTGCCCAGTAGCTGATGGGCGATCTGCCTCACAGGCCCATGTGGGTCCTGGAATGGCCGGCCGGGCTCTGCTCCCTCCAGCAGACTCTGCTGGCAAGGAAGCGTTCGCGGGGGCCCAGGCCCCCACGCAGAACCTCAGCGGCCCGCTCTCCCCGCCCTCTGCTCTCACAGATCCAGCCCTTCTTCAGTAGCTGTCTCAACGACTGTCTCCGACACTCCATAACCATCCCCTGCCCAGAAATTCCAGATCCTCCAGGTAGGAGGTCTATGGCTGCTCTGGGGTGTTTTGGGGGGTGAGAGTGAAGGAAGGTCAGCACCTTGAGCTGAGCCTTGACCTGGTGCTAAGGATGGAGTGGACTTTAGTTTTACTTGGAGTTATTCAGGCTGCAGTGGGGAGCTGTAGAGACAGGCACTCCTGGGTTAGACTCCTGCCTACCTTTCATTAGCTGTGTAGCCCTGGGCAAAATCCGTAACCTTTCTGACCCTCCACTTTTGTGACTGAAGAACTGGGGATCATAGGAACCATGAAGTGCTTTACCACATCCACTTTTAATCTGCACTGATTGTGACTCCTCAGGCCATGAAGTAGAGTGTTCCTCCCACGGTTCGTAGCTGAGGAAACAGGCACAGAGATGTTCAGTAACTTGTGCAAGATCACACAGCAGGGAAATGGCAGAGCTGCCCGACCCTTCCCCCGGCCCCGTGGCCCACCCCCCACTCAGAAGCCACAGCAGCCTAGTCCGGAATGGGCCACAGCCATTCCATCGGCCTGGACAAGGATCTGGCCCCCAGGTGGGATTTGGGGCACCTCTTAGCCGGCCAGCAGCTTGCGTGTGTCCTGTGGATGTTGTCATTAAGCTGAACAGGTCTCTGGAGCACTCAGGGTAGGGCCAAGGTCGCCAGCAGGCCCCCAATGGACATCAGCGATGGGTTTTGTGATTACTGCTAATAATGAATACTATTTTCCCTTTGTTCTCATTGGAGTCTCGATTGCAGGTGAGGCCAGCTGTCCTTCCTGTCCACTGCAGGAGTCCCTGGGGGCCCTTCCTCAGGGGCTACATGGCACGTCCCTCACTGAGCCTTGTCTGGAGCCAGGCAGAGAAGGCTGAACCGGGAGGACAGCCCAGGGGTGGATGTTGTCAGCCTGTCATGGCGCGGGCCGGAGACGACAGCCCAGGGCTAGGCAGCAGGGCTGGGAGAGCTGGGGGCTGGCGGGGCTGGCCTCCTTCACCACGTCACTCACGCTGTTCTGCTTCCCCCAGACTACATACCCCTGTGGGTGTACGGGTTCATCACGGGCATCTCCATCCTGCTGGTGGGTTCCGTCATCCTGCTGATTGTCTGCATGACCTGGAGGCTGCCCGGTAAGGGGCGTCGCAGGGTTTGCCCCTCTGCCTCCCCACGCCCTCCTCCTCTCGCTCCAGTCTCTGGGAGGCCGACTGGGGGGCACCCTTCACATGAAGTACTGACATCGTCTCTCTTGGACCACAGCCAGCTCACCTGTCAGGAACCTTGCCTGCAGGAAGGCTGACGTGGGCTCGGATCCCAGTTCCACCACTTACCCCCTGGGCCGGTCACTTCAGTCTCTGAGCCTCAGGTTCCTCTTTTATAAAATGGAAATTAGAAAGCTACCCACATCAGGAAACAAATGGAAGGATTCATGTATGAAAGTTTCATGTATGAAATAACGTATACGACTTCTTAGGCTAGAGCCTGGCACATATTTGCTCAACAGATGTTAGTCACAATTTTGTTTATTGTTACCAAAATTAATATTGTGAAAATGAACTGGATGGGAGGAGCTAGAGTAGGGTTTCCCTACCTCAGACCTGATCAGCCAGGCAGGTGGGAGAACCTGAACGAGCCCATCCTGCAGCCCCCAGACACGTACACTGTCAGGGAGAACAGTGAGGGACAGCACAATGTGACAGAGAAGGCTCTGGATGGGCCCAGAACACACAGGCGTGGCCCCTAGCTCCACTCCCAAACAAACAAAGCTGTTTGTTCAGCAGCTTGCTGAACAAACCCTAGATCTGGTTTTGCCTCCTGAAAAATGGGATAATAACCCCTCCGTCTCACAGTTGTGGTGCGGGTTGAATGGCCCAGCCATGGAAGGTCCCGGACGGCGGGTGCTGGGAGATAGCAGCTCCCTCTCCCTGCAGCCCTCTCTGGCCACGTTCTGAGCAGGAAGCACTTGGGGCCTTCAGGTGAGGGGCTCGGCCTTGCCCTGCCCCTCCGAGGCCCCGCGGCCCTCCTTCAGCAGTCTGCGAGCCATTACCCACACTTAAAAGGCTCATCAAGATTAAGTGCCAGTCATTACTAATTATTGTGTGATGGGCTCTGGAAGACCCACCTCGAGAGCCCTTCTCCACAGGCCTGTTAGCAGGGTCAAATAAGTTAACATCTCTGTGAGTGCTTTAAAGATTGATTTGGAGGGTGGGGGGAGAAAGAGAAAGAATCTCAAGCAGACTCCCGGCTGAAGGCCAAGCCCCCCCCCACGGGGCCCCGTCTCATAAGCTGAGCCAAAACCAAGAGTCGGATGCTTACCCGACTGAGCCAGCCAGGCGCCCCCTCGAGTGCTTTATAAGCTGGGGAGCCCTCCCCAGATGCCAGGGAGGCTTTTTGCTTCCTTCCCGTTGTCGCCCTTCTGACCTCCTGTTGTGCCCCACAGCCCAGGGTAAAGGAAAGGGCACTTGTTTGACTGTCTTTTGGTTGTTCTGGGAAAAGGCCCAAGAGTTGGGGATTGAGATTCAGGTTCAGAAAGTCTTCCTCGGCCACCCATGGGTTCCGGGCGTCCTGCCACGTCACCAAGGAACTGACTCCTGCACCACAGTTTCCTTCTTTGTGTCTCTGGGAGACTCGTTGCTTCAGAATGTTGTTTCCCTCCCTGACCTCAGAAATACCAGGAGGAAGTGTTGTAAATGGGCCTGGTGGGGGCTGCTTCTGGGGATGTATCATAAGCCTCTTGCAAGGTCACTTCTGCCCGAAGAGGCTTTCCCTGCACTGGGGCATTTCCTCAGGGCTGGCCAGACCATGGGGAGAAGAGGAACCATTGCCTGAACGAGGGATCGGGAGTGGGAACCCCTAGTCGCCATGCTGGGGGTCCCGGCTGGGTCAGTGCTGCAGAATCTTCTTGACCCCAGCTGACTGTGCAACATGCCAGACACTTCACAGATACAATCTCATTTAATCCCCACTGCACAGACCCCTTTTACAGAGGAAGAAACTGAGGTTCAGAGCCCTCCGTAACTTTCCCACTCTCCCAGCTGTTGATGGCAGACCTGGGAGTCACACCTGAGTGGCTCCTCTTGGCACGGGGTCCCTCAAACGCCCCGAAGCATCTAGAGACTGCTGCTTCCGACAGCCCTCGCTGCCGTCTACCCGGGGTCAGGGCTGGAACAGCACTCCATCAGACGCCCCCAGGAACTGGTCTCTAGTGCTCTTCCAAAAGAGCTGCAGTGTATTTTTTTTTTCTTTCAGGGTCTCATCGTGAAAAATATGGTAACGACACCAAATACACAGGTCAGTGTTTCCAGGTGTGGCTGGGCTGGTTTGGTGAGTGTTGCTGTCAGAGGCATGCTGGAAGGTTCTCTTGAGACACAGGGGTGGGTTGCCTTCTGTAGTTAAACTCCTGACTTCCTTCAGGAGACCTCAGCTTGGAGGACCCGCCTTCTAGGACCCCCACACAGAGGGGACCACAATGGCCAGGCCGGGATACCATTTTTGAAATCACTTGGATCACTTTTTCATCTTTGATGAAAAGAGGTCCTACCTATGACAGATATTTGTATTTCATAGGCAGGCCTTTGTATCTTTGTATTTTTCTTCTTTTTAATTACAATAATTAAAGTGTAGGCTCAAGGCCAGATAGGAATCTTGTAAAAGAAATCCACTCTCCCAGAAGGCACCACACTGATTCTTCCCAAGCAGCTGGACAGGCTTATTGCAAGGCCTTGGCTGCATCACTTAGACTAGGGAGCTGGTGTCTGCCTGGTCCAGCTGCCCCCCGGGCTGACCAGTGAAGACCACTGCCCTGGGCCTTCGGTTTGAGGATCGGCACAGGTGCATACCCAAACCTGGGGGCCTGGCTTCCCTTGTTTCCCTCAGATGTCCTGCCCGAGACCAGCCTGACCCCTCCACCCCTGAAGCCCAGGAAGGTCTGGATTGTCTACTCTGCCGACCACCCCCTCTACGTGGATGTGGTCCTGAAGTTCGCCCAGTTCCTGCTCACTGTCTGTGGCACAGAAGTGGCCCTCGACCTGCTGGAGGAACAGGTCATCTCAGAGGTGGGGGTCATGACCTGGGTGGGCCGCCAGAAGCAGGAGATGGTGGAGACCAACTCCAAGATCATCATCCTGTGCTCCCGAGGCACCAGAGCCAAGTGGCAGGCCATCCTCGGCTGGGAGGAGCCGGCCGTGCAGCTCCGGTGTGACCGCTGGAAGCCCGCAGGGGACCTCTTCACCGCAGCCATGAACATGATCCTACCAGACTTCAAGAAGCCAGCCTGCTTTGGCACCTACATCGTGTGCTACTTCCATGACATCAGCAGTGAGAGTGACATCCCCGAGCTCTTCAACATCACTTCCAGGTACCCGCTCATGGACAGATTTGAGGAAGTGTACTTCCGGATCCAGGACCTGGAGATGTTTGAACCTGGCCGGATGCACCGCGTCGGGGAGCTCACGGGTGAGAACTACCTGCAGAACCCGAGTGGCTGGCAGCTCAAGGAGGCCGTGGAGCGGTTCCGGCAGTGGCAGGTGCAGTGCCCGGACTGGTTTGAGCGCGAGAACCTTTGCTCGGCAGATGACCAGGACCTGCCGTCACTGGATGAAGAGGTGTTCGAGGAGCCCCTGCTGCCACCAGGAAGAGGGATCATCAAGCAGAAGCCCCTGATGCAGGAGCCCACCTCCGAGGGCGGCCTGGTGGGAGAGCTGCTCGTCAATGAGGAAGGAAGAGGACCACTGAGGCTGGACCCTCAGCTCCAGCCCCAAGGAGAGCTGACGGCCCAGGCCCTCCAGACCGCGGTGCTGCCAGTGGAGGAGGTCCCTTCGGCTCAGGCCGTGGAACCCATCCCTCTGGCCACTGAGGGCAGCACAGCGGGCCGGCTGGCCGTCGGGGAGGCAGACGAGGCCTGCCCGCTGTTGGAGGGCTACGGCCCTCTGCGGAACAGCGTCCTCTGCCTCCCTGTGGACTCAGAGGCCCTGCCCCTCTGTAGCACCCCGATGGCATCGCCCAGCTACCTCCCGGAAGACGTCAGGGAACAGCTCGAAGGCTTGATGTTCTCCCTCTTCCAGCAGAGTCTGAGCTGCCAGGCCCCGGAGGGCTGGGGCGGAGCCGCAGTGGCCCTCAAAGACCTCTGCTCGCCCTCTGAGGAGGAACAG
Source organism: Procyon lotor (assembly GCA_028646535.1). Lineage (NCBI taxonomy): Eukaryota > Metazoa > Chordata > Mammalia > Carnivora > Procyonidae > Procyon > Procyon lotor. The sequence continues at coordinate 20,713,003 of CM053611.1, read as the reverse complement.
CGGCAGTCGGTGCAGTCTGATCAGGGCTACATCTCCAGGAGCTCCCCGCAGCCCCCTGAAGGACTCACGGAGATGGAGGAAGAGGAGGAAGAACGGGACCTGGGGACTTCGGCCAAGCAGCTGTCCCCTGAGGACCTGGAGAACCTGAGAAACCTCCAGAGACAGCTGTTCTTCCAAGAGCTTCAGAAGAACTCTGGCTGGGACAGTGTGGAGCTGGAGGAGCCCTAGGGCCTCCCCGCACCCAGGGCGTTGGGAGAAGGGAGTATGTGTGCACACGGGCATACACACCATTGTCTGTATATACGCGTAGATTCCTTTGTGAAGTGTTTGCCTTTAGATGTGGACCCTAGAGCCCTGGGCCTCTCCCTGAATTTTCTTTCTCTGACCCCCTGGTCATGTCCTGTCCTGGCAAGAATCCACAGCCCGCCCCCTGGAGCCAGTGACACAGTGTCTTTGAGCCACCATCGTGCCATCATTCAGTCATGTAGCATTTATTATGCACCTCTAGTGTGCCAAGCATGTGAGATGCAAAGATAAATCACAGAGATTAGTGGTCCCGGCCACCAAGGGATATACTATCTGGTGAGAGCGACAGATTAGCAAATGGGATGGTCCCATGCGATGGAAAGGCTTGGTGGAGGTCTGCCTAGGGCTGCGAAAGTACACAGAAGGAGCAGCTGGGCCCAGACAGCATGGTTGGAGAGGGCAGCGGTCCCTGGGACGGGGACAGTGCATAGGGTGAGGGCTGGGGCCAGTGGGCCTGGAGCAGGGCGAGGGGGCAGCCAGAGCCCGGCTGGAGAGGGGCTTGTGGGCTAGGCTGTGGGGGTTGGGACATCAGCCCGATGGCCTGTCATTCCTTTGATAGGGTGAGCCGCTGCCCTGCAGAGGTAGGGCCTAAGTACCAGACGCACCCAAAAGCCCCTGGGCAGCAGCGCCCCCCAAGCTCAGGAGGCCCTGGAGCCAGGGGCCCAAGCCTGGGTGTGAGATATAGAGGGCCCCCGGCAGGGTGGGCACAGCTGGGCAGGGCAGGAGTGGCAGGCCTCTCTGAGGGGCAAGAAAAGGGGCCATTCTGTACTTAAAGGTCTGAGCCTCAAAGGCAGTATTCAAGGAGAGATGCTGAGGCTCAGTGTTTAAAGAAACTGTTTCCGAAGTGCCTTCTTGAGAGGAGCTGAAGGCTTCTGTCCATCTGGGGTCCCAGTGAGCACGCGGGGGTGCCGTCCATGTGCCCCTGGACTTGGGTGAGCTCATTGCCTGTACCCGAGCCCACAGCTGGAGCTCCAAGCTGCAGTGATGGGGTGAGGACTCAGGCGGGTAATGGGAGATCATCACAGTGTGTGTGTGTGACACACACATGCACACAAGGGAGATGATCAATAAAAGAAGGAATAAATTTGTCAACTCTTGTGAGAAGTCTGTGTCATTCTGTTGAGTCACCCGTTGCGGTAGGTCAAGTTTCCAGCTGTCGGGTCCTTCCAGTTGCAGGATTTCCCTGCGCAGTCCCAGGGACAGTGGCTCGGAGGCCCAGACTTCATGCAGCCCATACACAGCCCCACAGCAACAAAGGACCAGGGGAGGCAGGGCTGCACACGGGGCGCCTGTGTCCCCCCAAAATACCTCAGTGCGACGGTAGCAGAGGGACGGGTGATTTGGTCGGGAGGAGGGGCCCCACGGAGCTCCGGGCACCGATGAGGGCGCATCGAGAGGGTCGCCTGTGACCCGGGCAGCAAGCCCCCCGCCGCACACCCTCTGCACTGGCTCCTTGGTCTGGGACTCGCCGGCCCCTGGAACCGTGAGCCATGTGTGTGCTTGCAAGCCGCCCGGTGAGCGGTGTTCTGTGCTAAGTCAAGCGAGACAGGGGGCAGCGTTCTCCTGGCCGCCGGCCTCTCAGACTCCATCTCCCCTCCAGTAAGCTGGCCGTGGGCCTTGCTGAGGCCAGATGCTTGGTCGCCCCAGCTTCCAGGAAGCGCTTACTTCATGCCTGGAGCGTGGAACAGCATGGTGGACTCGACATGCCAGCGGCCCAGTGCCCAGAAGCATACTTGCCATTTGCCCCGCAAGCCTTGACTTCCAGCTCTGCTGGCCTTGAAGGCCATGTCCTTAGTTAGCATTGTTCGCTGTGTCCTCTCTCTCTCTAGGGCTGCTGCTTGTTTCCCAAACAACTTTATTGAGATATGGGGCACGTCCGTGTCCTTCACAGCTGACCCTATACAGTTCAGTGGCTTTCAAGAGTTCAGAGCTCAGCAGTCATCGGCATCATCAATTTTACAACATTTTTCTTACCTCAGAAAGAAATCTGGCTTCATCCTCACCCCACCCCCCTCAACTCCCCATCCCTCTGTGGACTTGCCTGTTGTGGACACAACTTGGATAAATGGAATCGGGAAGTTCCCCAGGGCTTCTGGACCCTTCCTTGAATGTCATGCCCTGGGTTCCTCCCACGTCCCCTCCCCTTCCCTGGGGCCCCCAGGCTCACACTGGCCTCCGGAAGTTCTGTTAGCCTGTGGTGTGTGCTGTCAGCCCAATGCCAAGGGTGTCAAGAGCCTGTGTAAATAAAGCCTTGCCTTGCTTTTTGTATTCTTCTGAAATATGGCTAATAAAATCCTGCTTCACCCAGAAACGCCATTCTGAGAACAGATGTCCTGCAAGCTGTGGTTTTCCTACCACTCATGCCCCTCTCTTGGAGTATAGCAGAAGTGGCCCAAGGGAGTGGAAAGACCCACAGTCAACGTGTGACCCAAACCTAGAGTGGAGCGACGACCTGTGCCTGGTGTCCGCTTCTGACTCCTGAGTGGGTTTGCGTGACCGCCTGCCTGCTGTCTTTGATCCTTGTCAGGGGGTGGGGGGCTCAAGGAATGGTGAGATGGTAGTGTAGACGTGCTTTCCAACTTTGCTTCTACCCAGTTTCTCTTTTCTACTTAGGAAGGACCTCAGAGGGGTTCAGGCTCTAAGGGGGTTGGTCAGTCACTTGAAGACCCATTCTGCAGTTTGAGCTGGAATCTCTGAATGCCAGGGTGTGATGGATTTCACTTCGCTTCTGCTTGTCTTTGAAGATTAAATAAGGCATAAAGGAGAGGAAGATGTACTTACAATGCAATGGGAGGTTTTAATCCGATGGCCTTTAGACTCTGTGGTTGATGTCCTCCCTTCCCAAATAAATAAGGGCAGTGCCAGGCCCACTTCTGCTGCAGCGCTTCCAGAAAAGACCTTCCAGTTCAGGGCCACAGGACACGGCTGCTCCAGGCTATGCGAGACAGTAAGGGCCCAAGTGTACCTGAGCTTGGACTAAAAAGCAGAGCTGGTTTTCTAGCCCTGCCCTTGGGTCTGCAGTCGGGTGGTTGGAGAGAGAGGTTCTTTTTTTTTTTAAGATTTTATTTATTCAGGCACCTGGATGGCTCAATCGTTAAGCTTCTATCTTCGGCTCAGGGCACGATCCCAGGGTCCTGGGATTGAGCCCCACATCAAGCTCCCTTATCAGCAGGGAGCCTGCTTCTCCCTCTCCCACTCCTCCTGCTTATATTCCCTCTCTTACATCTCTCTATCAAGTAAATAAATAAAATCTTTTTTAAAAAAATATTTCATTTATTCATTTTAGAGAGGGAAAGAGAGAAAGCATGAATAAGCACAGGGAGCAGCAGGCAGAGGAAGAAGTTTGCTTTTTCAGATTACAAAAGCAATATACTATCCAGTATTCTATATTATGGGAGAATATGAAATATGAAATAAAGCGACTGCCCCCCAGCCCCTGGCTGTGAAGTTGGGTGCCCACTCACAGCCTCCCACATCACTCCTAAATGGCTTCACGGCCCATCTTCTTGCTTCTGGTCTCTCCCCTGCCCTCCATGCCCTGCTGCCTCTCCCGGATCTTGGCACTGGGTGCACATTTGTGTCCGGTCTGTTTGGGTTGGTTGAGGCAGGTGAAGTGTCCTGGAGAGCCAGCCAGGTCTGTTAGAGGAACATGGAGCCCCCCCACCTCAAGATTTCAAGGATACCAGGAGGTCTTGTCCAACAGGCCTCCCCAGACCCAGTCCCTGGATTACTTTGCTAGGAGGAGTAGTTCCCTAGGCTGTTAGTTTAGTGGATCTTTCTTTTCTGATTAGAGAAAGACGTTACAACAGTGACCTAAGAGGAGATAGAGCAGAAGGGAAGGACGCTTGACTGGCTGGGCCCTGACTTTTGCTCCGTGCCACTTCCTTGGGACTCACACAGAATAGGAAAACCAGCTCCTGCTTTTTAGCTCGACCATTCAGCTTTAATAAGAAGTTGAACTCTGTTAACAGCTAAGTCTGAAGGCTGCCTGGGGTCGCGCAGATTTTGGAGACAGACCTGGGTTCAAATCTGAATTCCCCTTCTGACTCTAGTGTGGTATTCGGCAAGCTTCTATCTTTCTGAACCTCAGGAGGATGGAACCCAAGCTCCCTTGCTGATGGTTGTTCGGATGAAATGAGGGCCAGAACACGGGGGCAGACTCAAGCCCTCAGCAAGGCCTGCATGGCCCACTCTGAATACAACGCTCGCATCCCACGTCTTCGTCTTTCACAGAGTGCTTTCATGCACGGTCCCGCCGAGCACAAGGGTGAGAGCTAGCTTGCTTTCCTGTAAGAAACATGTCAACATAACACAGTTGGTCAAATTCATCACCTTATTTAAAGGAAGACAGGTCTTATGTTTTTCTGTCATTGTTTGACGTGAATTTTGTCCCCCATTACGATAATCAATGTCTTGAGGGAAAGGACTGTTTTTGTATATGCCACCTCATTTAATTATTACCACAGCCTTGTGGGGTCACAGTGGTCCTGGCTGACAAGTGATGAAGACACTCCAGGAGGGGGGGTCAGTGCCCACAGCTTCGGCTGGTAGGAGACAGAGCACGCCCGGGACCGGGGTTCCCATGCTCTCAGTTTGCTTCTTTTGCCTTCTGGGTCCAAGCGCTGTGTGGCCCTTGGAATGGCCATGAGCGTCTCAAGGCAACAGCACAGAGTGGTCTCAATAGTGCTAGCTGTCTCTGTGCTAAAAGGAAAAAAAAAAACATCTTTTTTGTGTGTGTGTCCCTTTTGTGTGGTGGTGGTGTTTAAAGAAAGGCCTTGCTCCTCTCATTTATACATAATTCATGCCTCTGGCTGGGGCAAGAGTCAGAGAGGAGGGCAAAGTATTTGAATATAAGTTTCTCACTATTTCCTTTGGGAAGTTACTCTTAGAAAGAAATAGGAGTAAAAGCCCCAAATGCCTGGGGAGATGTGTCTCATGCCAAGAGCCCACATGAGTTAGGTCTGCCTATAGGAGGTCTGCCTAGACGCCCCCCAGGCCAAGGCCAGAGCCACCCCGCCTCCCCGACTTGCGCCAACCACCTAGACGGAAATGGCCCAGTGTACCCACAATGTTAACACAAGCCTATAAATGATGACAAATGTCACAGTGACATTTAAGAATTTAGTAAGGAAACCAGGACAGGAACAATCTTAAAACAAACCACACAGGAAGCTTGTCACAAGTCTCAAGTTTTTTATTTTCAGAACAGAGGCTGGTTTTATTTTTAAAAAGAAAAAGGGGGAAGGGGAAACGTGCTCAGTGCTAGTGAGGTGCCACTTCCCTTGTTCCAGGCTCTAACTTCCAGCCAGCTCTCTTCCCCCAAAGACACAGGGACTCAGAACCCGCCGGGTTCTACCAGAACAGCCTTTAGAGGGGCCGGTCCAGCCCCCTCTTACACTGACTCCCTAGAGTCAGAGGCTCAGGTCAAGGGCGCACCTTCCTGGCACAGGCATTAGAGGCAGGCGGGCTGAATTCTGAACCTGGGGTACGTTCCTGTGATCCATGCGGCTGGCATGAGCCTTAGGAGACAGTGCACCTCCTATTTATGAGACCCCCCTGGGGAAACATCTCCAGTTTGACCCCCCACTACAGATGCCCCAGAAAGGAAGAAAAATGAAACTTTCGGGGTCATGTCCCATTGTGAGTGGGGCAAGGAAAGTAAAAGCACTCAAGAAAAAACACTAGAAGGAAGGGATTGACCCCTGAGCGCAAAGTGCTCGCACCAGATGTTTGAAAGAGAACGTCCAGGGGTGAGTGGGGGGCTGGCAGACAGAGCCTGAGCCAGGGCTGGCCCTGTTGCCGTCTGTCTCTCGGCATACCTAGGGAAGTGGTAGCTCATTGGAACTTATCACAGCCTCCCACCAGAAAACTCAATAGCACTCAGATTTTATAGTCCCTCAGTGGGGGAGACCAGCATCCAAACAGGAGAAAGGGGGCGGGGCAGGGGCCAGCCAGGGGCCGGCCATGGCTCAGACACAAAGTCCATTCACAGCCACGGAGATTAAGTAGCGGAGAAACAGAGCAAAGCTGGAGAGAGGAGATGGAGACCCAGGGAGCAGTCTGGGCCCAGGACAGAATCAAAGGGAAAGGATATTGGGGGAGGGGGGAGGGGAGAGGCAGGAAAAAAAAAAGACTAGTTGCAAAATCCAACCCGCTAATAATATTGGACCTAGGAGGGTAAGGGGCTGGGAGCACAGATAATACATTGAGTGTAAACATGTTTCCTCCATCATTCCCCACTGTGACAGTAGGGGAGGCTCAGAAGGACTCTGGTCAGGACATCAGCCCCTCTGTGTCTCCATCTACGTGGAAGTCTTCTGTCAACAAACCTCCAAGAAGTTGGAAGAGAAGGGCTCTAACACTGAGACCCAGAAAGCAAAAGCGATGTGCTATCAAAGCTAGTGAGTGATAGTCAAAACAATCCATGACTTCTGGTCCTTTGTCCAGGGCTCATTACACCACACAAAGCATACAAAGGAGGGGAGGGGAAACAAAATTCTTACAGTTTTGCCACCACCCCAACCTATTCTGGGGTGGAGGATAGTGAGTATTTCCTGGCCTTGCTGCCAACAGTTCTCTTGCACTCTTATCTCCCCAAAAAATACTTATCCATCCTCAAAGATTCCAAGAGTGATGTTAAGTAGGCAACCCCTGGGTGTCCTTTATCATGAGTCTCAACAAGAACACAAGGGAGGAAGGCAGGGCAGGGGGAGGATGTGCCCAGACTCTCCATGCAGCCTGCCTTCTCCTTAGACATTAGCTTAACCAGAGCAGAGAACAAAGGTTATCACCACCCTTTCTGAACCACACCAGGCTTCACAGAGGAAAGGCAGATGGGGAATTGAATTTCCTTGAGCCAATAGGAGCCCCAACTTCACATCTATCTAGGAACCCCACCAAGGCTGTTGTTCTAAGCCAAGACCTGACCCAGTCAGCAACAAACTTCGGGAAGGATAAGAGTTCTGGGTGCAGAGGAAGGAAGAGCAGGAGGGCAAGCCAATGGCTGATACTCCACAGACCCTGTAATAAGACTGGCACCAAACCCCAGCTGGATCCAGTGGCCATGTTAAATGCAACTTCTGAGTATTTTGCCTTTATTTTTTGCAAGCAGCATCAGTGCATGATGCAACAAAAGTTGAAAGCACGGAGGTAGAAATGCTCACTCACCCAAGAAAGGGTGCAGTTTGGTCCTTAGAGTATGGACCCTCTCCTCCCCCAAGCTGAGAAGAGAGGAGTAGAACTGAGGAAGATCCTGGGTGAACGTCTCGGTTGGAGGAGAGCAACTGGGCAGCTCCCAGGAGCCCAGCTCTTTCTGGAAATTCATGGCCACAAATTCAGGTAGGAATGAGGAGGGTGGTCGTATGTGTGGCGGGAAGGACAAGGCCTCCCCAGATCTCCTACTGATTGCAAGGGGCCACAGTGTAGACACAAGAAAACTATACTACACACACAAACACAGACTTTGCACCATGTGGGAAAAAAATCCAATAGACATGTTAGGTGAACAGCGGATTCTGGATCAGTTTCAAGGCGTGGGACAACGACCATTAACCACAGCCTATAAGAATCTGGCACTTCCAAGCGAAGGGGAAGGATTAAAGCCCAGCACCCCTGTCTGGGCACCCCTTTTTCACCATTCTCCCCCACGATGGACAAGAATTAGGATGGTGGTGGGAAAAGCAAGAAGCAGAGGTATCTGGCCCCTGGAGGCTAGATTAGGGCAGGGCGTGGAGAAGGGAGAACAGAGTAGCAAGCGGACCTTCCTCCTTCACCATTAGCTGCTGGTCTCCTTCCAAGCAGTCTTGACCCAAGGGGTGCAGAAGGACACACTGGCCCTTAGCCCTATTGACAGTTCCATCTTCCAAATAGAGCCTGATCAAATCTGTGTGAGAGACGGTCAAAGGACAAGGGGCTGGGGTCTCTCAAGCCCAAAGCAAGCCCCTCTCTCTTATCCCTCCTCAATTTTGGGAGGCCACAGCCAGGGTATTAACATAGCCATGGGCTCCCCCCTCGTTCTCCGAGATGCAGTGGCCCAGCTGGGAGCCTCCCTGAGGTGGTGGTGGTGGTGGCGGTGGTGGCGGGGCAGAGGGCGGAGCGCCATAGACCCCTCTCCCTCGAGTGGGGGAGGCCCGACTCCCCCTGTCCCAACAGCCCTCTAGGGCTTCCAGGCCACGGCAGCCGAGGAAGAAGAGGTTCTTGAGCATGAAGATGGAGAGGGGCTGCTGGTAGCTCACCACCAGGAGGCAGCGCAGCGCCAGCAAGGGCACGTCCACCAGGCAGCCGCCCAGCAGGCGCAGAAGGCGGCTACAGCTGCCCGGCCCGGAAGCCTGGCCCCAAGATGAGGCTGCCGCTGCGGCGTTGAGCTCATAAAGCCAAAGCACCGGCGAGACGAGGGTGAGGAAGTAGACGGCGATGAGAAGGTAGCGCAGGTGTGCGGGCAGCGGCACGCGGCCTTCCAGCATCAGCTCCACCAGGGTGAAGCTGTCGAGCAGGTCCAGACACGTGCCCAGGAAGCAGCCGGCAGCTCGGTGCTGCTGGGGCTGCAGGAGCAGGGGTCCCGCCGAGCCAGGGGGGGCGCCCGCCTCACTGATGGCCCGCACCAGGCTGTAGAGCAGGGGCACAGACAGCGCCATGGTGAGGCGGAAGCCCGTGGTGCCGAAGGGCGCACGCAGCTCGATGAGGTCCAGGATAGACGTGCCCAGGATAAGCACCACCTTGGGCGTGAAGGCGATGGAGTAGATGAGCCAGGCCAGGTAGGCGAAGGCGAACTCGCCCGCGGCCCCGGCAGCGCTCAGGCCGACCCCAGGGCCACCTGCGCCCCCGCGGCCGCCGCGCGTCTTGGCCCCTGCCGCAGCCCCGGCGGAGGCGGCCGAAGCGGCGGGCAGGTGTAGAGGCGGCGCGGCGTGGTGGTGGTGCTGGTGGTGGTTGTGCGCGCCGCTCGCCGCGCCGCCCCGACGGCCCCGGCTGTTCTTGGCGAAGAAAATGGCCCAGCCCACCACCACCACCAGGTCGGTGGCGATCCAGGAGCACCAGTACAGGTCGGTGACGGCGATGAGGTACAGGTCCAGCAGACCGCCCTGTGCCAGCAGCAGCACCACGGACAGCGCCTGGTAGCCCCAGCGGCACCCTGGGCTGGGGGCGCAGCCTCCGCGCCGACCCCTGCGGCCCGAGCGGGCGGGGCGGCCGCAGCAGCAGCAACAGGAACAGCAGGAGGTGCCGCTGCCGGTCCCGGTGCCGCCCGCGCCCCCCGCAGAGCGGCTCCCGGGGCCCCCGACGGCCCCGGCCGCGGCGCCCCCGCCGAAGTCCGCGGCTGTCATGCTGCAGGAGGAGGTGGGCGTGGAGGTGGAGGAGGACGTGGCGGCCGAGGAGGAGAAGGCTGCGGGCGCGGGGTCGGCGGCTGGGGCGCCCCCCTGAGCCGGGGGTCCCGGGAGGCCGGCTGGCACCAACGGCTTGCTGATGCTGATGCTCTCGTCGTCGTCCTCTCTCTCGGCGCCGGTGCTGCTGCTGGGGGAGCCGCCGCCGCCGCCACCCCCGCCGCGTCTGCCGCCGCCTCCCCCCCGGCTGGTGCTGGTGCTGGTGCTGCTGTCGCCCGAGCCTCTCCTGCCGCGGGAGGAACCCCCCCGGAGGAAGAGGGGCTGCAGCCGGGCAGCGGCGGGGGGCGGTGGGAAGGAGCCGGACGAAGAAGAGACCGAGCGGGGGTTCCCAAGCGCTGGGTGCATTGTCCTCCGAGGGGCTCCGGGGGGCTGCCCAGCTGCTCCCTCCCCGCCAACCCCGGGCTGGCAAGGCGGCCGAGGGGAGCTGGGGCCAGCCGCCGCCTCCTCCCCAGCGGCTGGGACTCGTACCCGGGTCGGGCAGCAGCGAGATCCGGACTGGAGCCACCGGACTGGGCGAGCCAAGCCCCGGGTGGCGGGGAGCG